>JANDJT010000199.1:7213469-7229398 GCA_024331685.1 Stegophilus panzeri | reverse complement strand
CGTGTTGATATTTCTGTAAAGCTGCTTTGAGACAATGTCTACTGTAAAAAGCGCTATACAAATAAAATTGAATTGAACTGAATTGAACTCCTGGAAATATGGCATATAATGGTGTGCTATATCATAATGTTTGTTTCTTAAATTGGTCAGGGCAACAAGGAAACCTGCTTTTTGTTTACTACAGAAAAAAACCCTTACCTCTCAACTCATACAGCAGAAAACATTTACTTATGTGTACTACTGTCATTTAATTCTTGAAGGATGTGTGTAGGCAGGGGTGTTTTTTGAAAAAGCCTTTGATGATATTTATACGACATATGTAGGCTATGATATTCAGCCACATATGCATGTCAGTTCCTACAATAGACCATCAGCTGCACTTGGACCATGTAGGTGGTCTGGCAGTAAACATGCTCTACATCAGACAGGATTTCATTCAGACACAGGTTATTCACTAACAGTGCAGTGAGCTTCTCGTTGTATACTGATGTGTCTAACATAGCTCACAGTAGGTTGTTGCAGAAGCTGTATGACGCACTATGGGACCAAGTTTCTCTTGTGCTTATATTTGGTTTATAAATATCTTTGCTAAGAATAGCACCAACATTTTGTTTCAGGTGATAAAAAAACACTTAGCTATTAAGAATGAATGTGTGAATGTGCACAAAATCCTGGTGCATGATCTGCTTTTGCTCCAGCATTTGTTGAAGCAAGTATGATGGTGATTTTCTCAAAAGATATCTTAATCCAAGCCTCCCAACTTTGATGTTACAAGTCATACGAGTTTTCCTATAGGACATGTGAGTGAAATATAAATTTAAAAAAAGCAGTATGTTGTGAAAGAGTAAAATCCTTATGATGCAAAAAAAAAAAAAAAAAAAAAAAAAAAAAACCCAGTAGGAAAATAATTAACTTTTGAGCAGCTGAAGTGAAATATTACACATCAGGATATTGCACATCACTGAATTGCAGTGGTCTTATGTACAAATGGTGCAGTTAGGAATGTAGCCGTTCAAAATGCAGTTAAAATGTAACATCTATACAGTGATCTGTAAATGTAACTACAAGTATTGTGGTACTAACAATCATGCAGATCCAAAAGTCAGTCTCAGTGTTTGACAGTGTTCGGTTCTCGTATGGCTCTGGGGTAGAAAGTGGTCTTGAGTCTATTTGTCCATGATACAATGGACCTGAAGCATCTACCAGAGGGCAGCAGATCAAACAGGTGATGTCCAGGGTGGAATGGGTCTTTCGCTATTTCGACTGCTCTACTGAGGCAGCAAGAGCTGAATAAGTCCTTCAGGGAGAGCAGTGGGTAGCCGATGATCTTCTGGGCAGTGTTGTTGACCTTTTGAAAGGCTCTCCTGTCTGCTACTGAGCAGCTGGCATACCACACAGAGATTCAGCACACTCTTGGGGGAGCGGTGGTAGTAGGATACCAGCAGTTTCTGTTGCAGGTGGTTTTGCCTGAGGATCCTCAGGAAGTAGAGTCTCTGTTGTGCCTTCTTGACTACTGTGGTGGTGTTGATAGCCCAGGAAAGATCTACAGAGATGTATGTGCCCAGAAACCTGAAAACAGGGATCCTTTCCACACAGTCCCCGTTAATGTATAGTGGCTTAGGGACTGCACTGCTCTTCTGGAAGTTTATCATGAGTTCTTTTTAAGGAGCTCAAGAAGAGACTCTGAGCACCACACTGCCGTCTTTGGACTTCATCTCTGTAAGCTGTCTCAGCTTCTCCTGAGATAAGTCCAACCACGTTCATGTCTTCTGCAAACGTAATAATGTTGTTGGTAGGATAAATGGGGGCACAGTCATGAGTGTTGACAGCATAGAAAAGCGGGCTTAAGACACAGCACTGTGGGGCACCAGTGCTGAATGTAAGAGTGGAGGAGAGGTGGGGCCTAGTCTTACCATCTGGGGGTGATTAGTCAGAAAGTCTTTGATCCAGTGGCAAGTGGGTTGGGAAAGTCAGAAAGTTTAGTGACCAGTCTGCCTGGGATGGCTGTGTTAAAGGCAGAACTGAAGTCTATGAAGAGCATCCTTGCATAGCTCCCTTGATGTTCAAGGTGGGTCAGTGTGGTGTGAAGCAGTGGCAATGGCATCTTCTGTAGACATATTCGCTCTGTATGCGAACTGGTATGGCTCGAAGGTGGGTGGGAGACTAGTTTTGATATGTTGCATGGCCAGCCTCTCAAAGCACTTCATAATGACCGGTGTAAGTGCTACTGGATGGTAGTCGTTGAGGCTGCTGATAATGGTCTTTTTTGGCAGTGGGATGATTGGCAGAGTTCAGGCAAAATGCTGGACTTAGACAGAGACAGGTTGAAGATCTTTGTGAAAACCTCAGAGAGCTGGTCTGCACATAACCTCAACATCCTTCTTGTCACACCATCAGGTCTGGCAGCTTTCCTTGGGTTCACTACTCTCACACTGACATCATGCTCCTGCACAGTGAGTACGTGACTGTTGGTGGCTGATGCTGGTGTCTTGACTGTCTCTGCTGCTTTCACCTCATAGCAAGCAAAGATACAATTAAGTTCCTCTGCCAGGGAGGTGTCACTGTTGACAATTGTGCAGTTGCTGGTCTTATAGATTGTAATATGCTGGATACCCTGCCACACCTGCCGTGGGTCATTGTTGGTGAAGTGGTCCTCAATCTTTCTCTTGTAGGCCGCTTTTGCCTCCCTGATGCCTGTCTTCAGGTTGGCTCTAGCCATGCTGTATAGGGCTCTGTCGCCAGACCTGAAGGCGGTGTTATGGTCCTTGAGGAGAGTTTTGACCTCCTTTGTCATCCAGGGCTTCTGGTTGGGGTAAACACTGATGTTTTTGTAGACAGTGACATTATCAATACAGGTCTGTAGGTAGCAAAGTACAGTTGATGTATACTCCTCCAAGTCCTGAACCTCAAAAATGTCCCAGTTTGTCCTTTCAAAACAGTCCTGCAGCTGCCGAAGAAGCTCCTTCAGGCCATGTTTTAACAGTCTTTGTGGTGGGTTGAGCTTTTCTCCTGAGGTGGGTGTATGCTGGGATTGCTGGGAGTATGGATAAGTGATCTGACTGGCCTAAGTGTGGTAGTGTTATCAACCTAAAACCATTCTTGATTCTTGAATAAGCCTTGTCTAGTGTACTTGTCCCCCAGGTGGCACATTTGATGTTTTGTTCAAATTTCGTCCAATTTGTTGTTGATGGATCTGGCATTGGTGTGAAGAATGCTGAGTAGCAATGGTTTGTGTGGTCGCCTCCTTAGTCTAGCGAATAGGGCGGACCGGCATCCATGCTTTTGTTTTCTGAGGAAAGGCAGGAAGCTTCACTAGTACACGCATTTTATTCCCAAAGTTGCTATAAAGACAATCTATAGCAAAGTCAAACTTTGAGAAAAGGAGTAAGCCAAAAGTTTGGAGATGTTTGATGAGGTTTCAGCTGTGCAATATTGATATTGTTGTACAGGTCCACACTCCCTGTGGGTACTTTGGAGAAACTCAGGGAGCAGCCTTGGCCTCAAATGAGATTTAAGAGCAATGATAATGAAAGAGAGCTGAGAGTAATATGCCAGACTGAGAGAAATCCTCTCTTTTTCCTGCCTTTCCTCAGGCCAGGATCAACCAGCTTTAACAATATCTTATTCCTTTATAAAGCCATCTGACCAGAGTCAGGAAGAAATCTCTCATACCTTCCCCCCATTTCACTAATGACACTGCTTCTCAGGTGCAAGCTATAGAGTAGGAAAAGGCATGATGAACTTTAAATTAGGTAAGCTCCCTGAAGGCGCATATATGGAGCTGCCTCATTCATAGACTCCCAGACTGGCTCTGATAATTGATTCGGAAATGAAATACAAGGATTTCATATTAGAGGCTAGGAAAGAATAATGCCTACTAAATCCAAGAATATGAGAGAAATATATAAGTAATCTATGCCTTGGCCTTTCTCAGAGGTTGTAGACATGATGATGTATAAAATAGAGGCATGAAGAAGATCTTCAGCATTTCTCATTGGTTGTGCCCTTGACAGGGTAAAAGGAAACAACCCAGTATTCTATAAATGCAGTACCATCTTTTAACATCCATCGCAGACCCCACAAAACTCAATCGGATATTAAAATGATGTATGGAAAATCTGGGATATTACTTCAGCATATCCTGTTGTTTGTTTGTTGTTTGTGCACCCTGGTGATTACTTATGACAGAATTACCTTGGTGATTATTTATGACTCATGTTTTATGCTGAATGCAGCTGTTGGAGGAAGAATGGAAGTTTGCTTATCTTTCAAAAACTGCTTATGTGCTTGACTGCAGTGTCCCAGCTGAGTGTTTTCCTGAGCTGCCAGACACAGCAAGAAGCCGAGGTTCGTGCACTGTCCAAATAATTAGTCAAGCCTAAAGTGTATGGTACGTTTCTACTGCATGGAGTATTATAAACCAGTTGATATACTAGGGATGTAACCGAATACAAATATGTTCGGAATGAAGATAATGTGTGCTAAACAGATACAGATACAGATACGAATGAGGTGCACTGTTTGTTTTTTTGAATGTTTTTTTAGAAAGCTTGTCCAAAAGGTTCACATGACATATGGTTGAGACTGCTGAGACGAGAGGTTCAACAAAAGTCACATGAGAGAGAGGTTTTTATTTTCATGCAGGTGAGTGATCAGATATGAAGCCTGTAGATGTGCAGCTTACAGGAAAATGAAAGACCACATTCAGTAAGGTGAACGTAATCAATGAATTTACAGCAGCGCATTTACAGCAATGAGTTCATTCATCCTTAGTAACTGCCTGATCAGGGTTATGGTGGTTTACATGAGGCTACTAGTTTTGGCCTACATTGTATGGGCAAAAGTATGTGGACACCGGAGCATCATGCCTCTATGTGAGTCTTCCCCAAACTGTTGCCACAAAGTTGGAAGCCCACAATTGTATAGAATGTCTTTGTATGCTGTAGCTTTAAGATTTCCCTTCACTGGAACTAAGGGGCCCAAACCTGTTCCAGCATGACAATGCCCCTGTGCACAAACCAAGGTCCATAAAGACATGGTGTGCCAAGATTGGTGTGAGAGAACTCGAGTGACCTGTACAGAACCCTGACCTCAGCCCCACTGAACACCTTTTAAAGAAACTGGAATGCCAACATGTCCCAGGCCTCACTAATGCCCTTGTGGCTGAATGGGCACAAATCCCAACAACCATGCTCCAATATCTATTGGAAAGCGTTCCCAGAAGAGTGGAGGCTGTTATAACAGTGTCTACTTGGGGAAATAGAACCAAGTAAATTCATTAGAAAATGTCATGGGCAGGTAGAAAGAAAATAATGACTGCCTATTTGGAATTTAAAAGTCCCACAAGCATCTCAATTAAAAACAATCCATCGGATTTAATTCTGAATAAAGACATATATGCAGATACAGAAACACACGGTGTATCGCATTACACCCCTAAGATATAATTTTCAAAGGTTTTTTTTATAATTGTCTGGTGAGGTTTAGATACTGCTCTAGGTGATCTTGATCTATGATAATACATGGCTTCTGACACAACCACTGTGAAAGACAGAGAGACAAATCATTCTACACTGGAAGTCAAGTTTTCTCGCCTGTCTCCTGTAGACTCACAGCAAACCTTCAAAAACCCTAGTCTCTGAATCACTGGTTTTCTGGCTATTATTCTCCCCAGGTGCACGCCTCCACTCTGAGGAACTGTGTCTCTATGTCTTTGAGTAAAATAACTCTATTATCCCATTTGACCAGGAGAGCAATTGATTCACTCTGAGAGTCCTATTCTCTGGTTTTATGGCCAATCTGCTCCATAGTCAGAACGTAATCAGATGGTTCTTAGGTTCTTGGACATCACTATAGAGGAAGAAATGCACTGGATTCTTCATGGAAAACAAATTATGTCAAAATCAGGAACATGGCCACAACCAGGCTGAGATACTTCTATAGAGCCTTTTAGTTCAATTGCATCTCAATGATTGAGATGGACAGAAGATCTATAGGGCAGCATGGTGTAATCCTATGCTTTGGTGTGGCCAGGTCTCTTTCGGAACAGGCCAATTAACCACAATGAATGGTGGCTAGTGGGTAGAGAGAAAAGGGCAGGTGCATTGGCAAGCTGGCACGGGGTGGAAAAAAGACAAAAAGAGAAAGAGAGGAGCCTAAATCTCGGTCTGCCCTTGTGTGGAGTAGGCGTGTCTGTGAAACCGCCAGACCACCCTGAGATGAAAAAAGCAAACATCAAGAAACGACCAACGTCCTGGACATCTGTCCAAAAAACAACTGAATAAAAGCAGTGAGAATGGCACAGCCCTTTCTGTTTTGTTCTGGGATCCTGCACTGGCGATGCCATGAACATAATAATCCCTTTGAAAGGAAACTCCAGATAAGGAGCGAAGAGAAAGAGGGGCTGGCACGCTGGAAGAGCCAGAGCATGAAACTGACATGCCAGAGCAGTGAATTTATTCCGTCCATCCTGACCACCCTGAGAAAAGTCTCTTTCCTCTCTTGTTCACTCCCATTCCTCAGTGTCTCTTTTGTCTGTTTTCTCTCTCTGTCTGAGCACTTTAAATGTATACCAACCTTCCTTCGGCTCTAGGTATAAATATTTAAAAAGCAACAGCGCACTCTCATCAATCCTGCAGTCAGTTGCAATTACAACAGATGACATGCTGATTTCCACCCTCTAATGGCCATCTAAACTGTCACAGAGCTTCAGGGCCTTCTTTCCATCACTATGTCCACACAGACACTTTTTTTCCCTCTGACACACACCCATATATGCACACACTGGTGGAACATAAAAATAGTGTGCTCTTGAATTAAGACCTGTAGCTCCAATGCTGTTACTCTCCCCTCCCCACAATGGTGCCAGTCTGCCGCGCAGGCCTTAATAAATGTGCCGGTAGCAAGCCATATTGAAATATAGCACTCATAAGACACCGATGAGGCGAATAACTCAGATGCCATGCAAGTTTACTGTAGAACACATCATGGCTCTGGAAAAATGATTCAAAATGATTACAATCTGGGAGAAAGATTGAAACAGAGAGCTAGAGAGAGGGAGAAAAAAAAAACAGACAGACTGGGAGAATGCGTCTCTCTGAATTAAAACTGAAATTCAAAATTACATGCATAAAGCCTACATCATATAAATGCTCAATGCCCTGAGAAATATAAGATTTAGAGTGTCAAAGAAATATTCTTATGATGACGATGATATGACAATCACAGCATATTGCTGATATGCGCCACTCATCTCTAATTCATAAATGACATGAATTAGAGATTAGCAGTATTAAAGGCTCCAGTGGAAAAGCGATCCTTTGAATAAGAATCATCCCCACACTCATGCTATACTGAGATCAATAAGAGGACTGATTGTAGATTTGTGCTCATTACTTTGGCCAGAAAGGCTAATGCTGCTTCAGAAGACCGTCAATAATGATATTTTCCAAGCCCTAGAGTTATCACCACTGTAAATCTTGATTATGTATATTTATAACGCACTGAAATGCAGAACTTCTTCCATGAGTTATATGAAGCAAGTAGGGTGTGGAAGATGGAGTTAGCAAATGTTCATTCAAGACACATAAAGTCATCATAATCATCATTAGAACAACCTCAAGGGCATTTGTAACAACAAAAGCATTTAGCCAATATATAATGACAATGCAATATAAGCAGAGATCTGGAGGCAGATTACACTGGCAGATACTTTGGCATGTCAGATTCCCAGCCACCATGCACACTTACAGTCCATGCATCAGCCTGTCTGATATCTTAAAATGAAACAGGAAGGAAGCAAAGAAGGGAACACTTTATCCTCTGTATCCCAACACTGCCTTTCATCTTCTACAGGGGGTCCAGGAATCCTGTGAGGTCAGGTGTGTGTGTGTATGGGTGTGTGTCTGTGTGTGTGTGTGTGTGTGTGTGTGTGTGTGGTTTCCCACAGGTGTGCTACTCAAACTGCAAATCCATCTTCAGCTTAAGACTTGTCTACTTCCCCTGTCTCTTTTGAAAGTTTCTGCAAAAATAAGCCTCCCACAAGAAATCCCTTACTTCTTTCTTTAATACGCTCCATATGTACACAGTCCATATATATCATCCTAACAGAAAGCACTAGTTATGCTGCAAAAATCCACTGAATGTGAAACTCATTGAATTAAATAAAAAAATTAAGAATGAAATTAAAAATTCAACAGGAACTAACAGCATCAGAATCTAAATGCAGCAGACACACAGGTCCTTTCCTGCTTGAAGGGAGGTCACTGCATTAAACCTTTGGCTGGAAAAAAAACAGCTCTGTTTTTTTCTTTTTTCTTTTAATATCGCTGTTATTATCATTAATGTTCAGCTCACCTCTAGCAGAGAACTCAGAGGAGACAGCAGCCTGCAGGCAGCAGACCGGACCACAATCACAATTTGTTTTTTTTCAGTGCTTGTGCACGTTCAAAGTGCTCTGTTGGTCTAGCTGGTTTGTTAATGAGAAAATGTTTAGGGATTCTAATAAGGGTCTAAATCCTTACCACTGTGGACTCTGATCTATGCTAGGGGGTTTAAATTGGATGATGGACACACTGAGTCTTATTCACTTGCAAATGGAATAGTGTTTACTACAGAGACACAGTACAATGAAATGTCAATTTGTAATAATCAGGTAAACAAAGTAATCTTGTATGTATACATTTACTGACTATAGCCTTGTACATCAACAGAAAGGGACCACCATAGGACCACTGCTGACCACCCATTCTCATTACATGGTAAATGGTCTGCACTTATATAGTGCTTTTTTTTTTTTTTTTTACCGTATTTGTTCTACAAAGCACTTCACCCTGTTTCACATTCACCCATTCACACACACACACACACACACACACACACACACACACTCACACACCAATGGCTGCAGCCATTGGCATCATCACATCAGCAGCATTGACGTTGTAGTGGTATGATACCCCCATCCTGCATATTTTATTGTTTACATGCTCTAACACATTTATTTCTACTCAACAAGGGCTGTTAATTAGCTGATTTGTTGAATCAGGTGTGTTGTCAGGTGTGCCAAAAACACCCAAATGTGCAGGATAGTGGGTACTCCAGGAACAAGGTTGGGAACCTGTGAGCTTCGCCTCCATCCACTCATACTCATGCTACACACCATGGTCAGCTGAGAATGGCCCACCACCCAAATGATATCTGGTCTGCAGCTGTCATAGGGTGGTCCCTTTCCATTGATGGATGGGGTAGAAAGTCTTAGATGTCCACACCCTAAAACCTCACCTGTGCAGATTAATTGGAGTGAAGCAGTGGTGGTTAGCTCTGACAGTGGGCTCACGCTGTGCTGCCAGTGTTTATTAGATGCATTACCATTTATGCTCAGACAGTTTAATGGAGCCACCTGTGGGCAGCCCTGACTCATCACCATAGAGATATAATGAGATGCTCTTAGCTGTGCCACTGTGCTGATGTTACATTGCATTACTGTTTACACTGAGAGCAATCCTGAGTGAAACGAATAAAACTCCTAATTCTTTTGTTCAGAATAAGGAGTTTTATTAATCATTAAGTAACTTAGATTCTTCCTCATTTGTTGTAAAGTATATCATAATAATAATTAATTATTATTATGTTCCAAATGTTCATGTAAATGACCAAACTGAGTGAACCACTGGCTACGGTGTTGTAGGGTAAGTTTGAGTGTGGCAATCATTTAAATTCTTAAAAACAACTTTCTTTCTTTCTTTCTGTCTTTCTTTCTGTCTTTCTTTCCACTTCTTTCCACTTCTTGGTGGAGGGTCACAGTGGCAACAGGCTGAGAAGGTCGATCCACAGTTCTTTATATCCAATCACAGAATCCAGCTCTTCCTGGGTAGCCCAAGACATTGCTAAACTGTGAGATGTAATCTCTCCACCGTGTCCTAGGGCTTCCCTGTAGTGTCTATCGAATAGAACGTTACTGAAATGGCTCTGTGGTGTTGGTGAACAATGATTTAGGTGGTCAGGAAATAAACAACAAAAGGCTATTATGAAGTGATATTACATACTTCCTTATTTTCACTAGGCTATGTTTTCTGTGACACAAGCTATTCTAGTTTTGGGTTTTCAATTTCAGCTTCATTATGGCAGGACAGATTGTTTGGGATCTGATACTGTTGTCTGGCTATTTGGGTCATTCGACCAGTCATCAGAAATATGACATCAGAAATCTCGAGGGAGAGATGTTTAACCTGCAATATCAAGCCCAGTATCTCATTGTACAGATCACTAAGGTCATGTCCTGTTGCAAATTCCTATTCTAAATGATTGTTTGATTTCAAATATACAAATATATGTAATTATCCTTCCATAAGCAACTTCAATTTATTAACAAAGTAGTGGTTGCAGGCCATGTCTCAAGTCACATGGAGTCAATATGACCTTTTCATGAACCTTCAAAGGTTTAAACAAGTTGCTCCTTGGTCCAATGCCATGATATTTTCTCAGGTCATGTTTTCTTAATCTTTCAGAAAGAGGCAACAAATCAGCAATAATGTCTTCTATTCCCTACCAACCCATATCTTTAAACCCTCTCTCGCATGTGTCAGGCAGACTGTATCAGTCAGAAGATATAGGAGGCACGTGGGACCGGCCTCCTGTCCTGCCTGTCTGTCTCTATGTCCTGCAGGACCTCTGTATTTTATGGGCTAAAACACAGTCTATTATGTATGAGGATGACATGTCACCTGTGTCTGTTTACAGAGGAACTATGTGAGGTGAAGATACTTTTCAAAGTCTGTCTGCCAGCATCAATCATCACAGGGGCTTGGCTCCTCCCTCCCACAAAACCCTCGGGTCTAATTAGCCACCTGGATGTCTCTGAAGGCCACGCATCCGCCTGCACTGCCTCCAAAAGAAAACAACAAATTTGACAAAAACAACCTCCTACTGCCTGCCAGTTTTGTCATAATGGATAAATGTTGTGTGTATGTGTGTGTGTGAGTGAGAGAGAGAGAGAGAGAGAGAGAGAGAGAGAGAGAGAGAGAGAGAGAGAGCAGTGCACAACTGTTAGTGTTTAATAATACCTTAGTTTTACTGAACAATTTTATCTGTAACTGTACATCCAGTTCACACACGTCAACACACAGCTATCTGTGTCCCCCAATGATGCACCCCAAACTGAGCAATTAATGCACAGAGTAACAACAGGTCTGTAGGGGATGAGATCAGGTAGGTCATTGCCACAGAGGAGGATATTTCTCAGTGTGTGTGTGTGTGTTGTAAACAGTAAAAACACACAGACGTAAAGAGAACATGTGGGGTGTAAATTGGAGAGGAAGAAATATTATGTGTTGCCCCAGAAGCTGTCTGTTCAGTCTATAAAACCATAGGGAGGAACTGGACCAACCACCTGTATTCCAGACTGCACAGTCAGGACTGCTGGAGATCTCACTTTGTGTAGAAAGCATCAGACAGTCAGTTTCTCACACACACACACACACACACACACACACACACACACACACTCACACAGACAATGGAAAAATGACACAGTTCCTACTCCGTGCCCTGGAGGCCACTTTTCACACAAAAGGCTAATGATCTTCCCTTGTTTACCAATTCTCTCTCTACCTCTCTCTACCTCTCTCTCTTGTTAGACATGAACTACACAGTATGTATAAAATAAAAGCACCTCCTTCTTGTCTCTTCTGTTGCTGGTATGTGTGATTTGTGTGAACTCACCTCTGTAACAGATTGACGAGACTGAAAATAAGCAGCATGAGTCAAGTCTCCAAGAAAAACTCCCAGGCTCTCTGCTGGTTTCATGTACTTCATGTTTGTTTCTTGTTAATAGAATAGCACCCTCAAGGGTACTTGTTAAGTATGCATGTATGTCTGTGAATGTACCCATTTTAGGTACATAATTAGACCTTAAGGAGCATGGTTGTGCATTGATTGAATGAGGCTTTAATGTTGACTGGCTTCACTTTCCCAGGTGGGAGGGGGGGTTAAACACTAACACTAGCAACAATGAAGGAATTTTGTTTTTCACTGTATCTGATAATAATGTGATCAGACACTACTGCTGAAGATTGGTGTGCAATACAATCAAGTAGGAATGCATTTCTAGCTAGGTAGTATATTTATTTATTTTCAATGGATTTATGACTCATGGCAGTTCTGTGATGACTGTGTTTGACCAATCAACGGTCTGCACTATTTCTAATAGGAATGGGCGACATGACGATATAATATCAATATTGTGATTAAATAAGCTTTTCTGATCTATTGTGCAAATTGTGATACCGTTTTAATTTAATTTAATTTAATTTTTTTTATTTAATTACAAGCTGACTGGAAGGAGCTGATTTGATTGAAAATTGTTGCACTTTATCATTAAAATTTGTAAAGTTTCAACTTTTTAAAAATATATATTTTCATTATTTTCTCCTTTTTAGTGTTTTATTCTTTATAAAGAAAATGATCACTTTAATATTAAAAATAAAATCAATGTGTTTTTCTAGATATTAATTTATAAATTTAGATATAATAGATATAAATTTTCAAACAACACTACTGTATTGCTGGAAGTTTGTGAACAAACCTACACTATATGGGCAAAAGTGGGCAGAACATGAGTAAAACTCCTGGCCATCATACCCATATGCACTTTTTGAACATCCCATTCCAGATTTAATCCCCCTTTTCTGTTATAATAACCTCCACTCTTCCAGGAAGGCTTTCCACTAGATTTTGGAGTGTGACTTTGAGGATTTGTGTCCATTCAGCCACAAGAGCATTAGTGAGGTCAGGCACTGATGTTAGGTGAGGAGGGATGCAGTTTCAGATCATCCTCAAAAGTGTTCAGTGGGGTTGAGGTCAGGGCTCTGTGCAGGCCACTCGAGTTCTTCCATTCCAACCTCAGCAAACCATTCAGCAACCTCCATTCATGGAGCTCGCTTTGTGCACAGGGGTATTGTCATGATGGCCCTCTTAGTTCCAGTGAAGGGAAACTGTAATGCTACAGCATACAAAGACATTCTATACAATTATGTGCTTCCAATTGTGTAGTTTGAGAAGGCCCACATATGGGTGTGTTGGTCAGGTGTCCTCAAACTTTTGATAAAAAATTCAGTCTGGATACTCTGTCATAATATGGCTCACTTTGTGATCCATGTCATCATCCCATGTCCTACTGCACTGGACCTGATATTCCAGAAGCATCAGTCAAGGTTGTATTAACTGGCAGAGAGAGAATGTTCAGTGTTATGGCCGCTTTGCGCTGTTGTGTACCTTGCTGATCTCCTTAAGCAGTATAACCTATCATGAACGCTTGTCTCAGTTGTGACACATGTCTGCTGTTAATCACCCAGATGACTCACAGCTCAGCCAATAGAAAACTGTTTCTTATATTATTATATTATAACTCTGGAAGAGTGTTCCAAAAGACATTAGAAATGCTCTATAGGTATAATAAAATGCACATTAAAATGTATTTGTTTCATTAACTTGTTTCATTAACTGTAGTTATTGGTTCTTTCATACTATTTGATATAATCTTCATGATTTGTAGCAATTAATTACTAATTGTACATTGTTTCAACACTTTATTTGTTTATTGAATTTTTTCAATCTTTCCTATGCAAAGCACTGAGAATTTGGACTCAAAATGAAAATGGCTAAATAAATAAAAACTATTATTATGCATTTGTGTGCATATGCATGTGCAAACATCCTACTATGCACCCCGAGCATATGGCTAATGTCTCTATGAGCTACTGTACTGTATTATAAATATGCTGTATGCATGCATGTGAATGTGCACTTAGGGCTTAGAGAATGTGCCATATGTACACTGCCTGTGTGTGTCAGTGTACTGCCGGCAATAACAGCTGGGCACAGTAGTAAATTCTCTCCTGCGGGGACTGTTATACTGTGGTTTATAGGATACTGTAGAGCTCTCCACCCTATTCTGCATGCCAGAGCAAACCCCACAACTCACAAGTGCCATTAAAGACACACACACACACACACAAACACACACACACACACACACAGAGAGAGAGAGAGAGAGAGAGAGAGAGAGAGAGAGAGAGAGAGAGAGAGAGAGAGAGATACACAAACCACGAGCCTCAGCCTGTTCATCATTATCATGCTCATAAAGATAAAACACCCATATATACTCTCATGAACATACATACACCAGCACACAGAAGGGGTGGACCAGCTCCAACAGGCTGCGATTGATAAAACATGACATGCAGGCTTGGCTTGGCTGAGAACCTTAGGAAAAAAGGTAATGATAGGCTTCCACAGATCCTGTGGTAATTTGGAATGTTCCCCCTCTACCCATGGCATTTTCACACTCAGTCTATTAAATGAAAGAAAGTGGGAAAGGAGGGGTGGCACAATGGAAAGCAGTTTGTGCTAGTGTGTTTGTTTTGTATTACACACTGTGGTTCATGCTCTCAGGAGGGTTGTCAAGCTGCTATTTGTGGCCACGGACACACAGACACAAGGCCCGTGGGCTCCTATGCTGAAGGTTGCACTAGACCACAGAGGGGGGCTGGAAATGTCTGGAAACAGACTGTGAAATGAATGAAAGGGGTAATGGGCTGGCTGCAGAACACAAAATAATTTACAAGCTCCTGATCGTGTTTGATTGTGAGTGTGTAGTTCAATGCTTATGCATCTGCCCAGTGTATCAAGTCTCCTCTCCGGCCAAGAAAGCTTCCATTCAGTTTTTGCATTTAAAAAACACCTCCTCCGTACAAACAGATCCTGGGTTCCCGGTTCAATCCTGAGCTGTACTCAGCGTCTGTGCAGAGTTCTGCATGGTCTCCCCATGGGGGTTTCCCACAGGTTCTCGGTTTCGTTCCGCCTCCCAAAAAACAAACTTGCATGTAGGTGAACTGGCTACACAAAATTGGCTGTAAGTGTGTGTGTATGATGTCCTGCATTGGGCTGGAATCCAACTTAGGGCAGTGGTGGCTTGGCAGTTAAGGCTCTGTGTTACTGATCGGAAGGTCGGGAGTTCAAGCCCCAGCACTGCCTAGCTGCCACTGTTGGGCCCTTGAGCAAAGCCCTTAACCCTCTCTGCTCCAGGGGTGCTGTATCATGGCTGACCCTGCGCTCTGACCCCAGCTTCCTGACATGCTGGGGTATGAAAAGAAAAGAATTTCACTGTGCATAGGTATATGTGATAAATAAAAACTCATTATCATTATCATTATCATTAGTGTGTATTCCCACCTCACAACATGTGTTCCCAGGATAGGCTCTGGATCCACCATGACCAGCATACAATGGTTACTTAAGATGAATAAAGAAATATGTGTGGACACCTGCCCATCACATATGTGGGTCTTCCCCAAACAAAATTGGAAGCACAAATTGTCTTTTTGATGTTTTTGTATGCTATAACATTACAAATCCCCTTCACTGGAATTAAGAGGCCCAAACCTGTTCCAGCATGACAATGCCCCTGTGCACAAAACGAGGTCCATGAAGACATGAAGATGTTTTTTCAATGTTACAGTGGAAGAAATCAAGTGAACACCTTTGGGATGAACTTGAAAGCCGACTGTGCACCAAATCTTTTCATCCGACATCATTTCCCATCCTCAGTAATGCTCTTGGGCTGAATGAGCAAATCCCAACAGCCACGCTCCAAAATCTAGTGTAAAGCCTTCCCAGAACAGTGAAGATTATTATAACAGCAAAGAGGGACTAAAAAGCACATATGGGTGTGATGGTCAGGTGTCTACAAACTTTTAGCCATATAGTATAACTTCATAAAGTAAAAAAAGTTAAAGTAAAGTAAAGTTGAGGAATGTGTAAAAGACATTAGACATTGGATGTTTATTAACTTAATCTTACTTAATTCTGATAAGACAGAAGTACTTGTATTAGGACCACGTGTAGCTAGAAGTAAGCTTTCTGATCACATA
>JANDJT010000199.1:7189682-7208044 GCA_024331685.1 Stegophilus panzeri | reverse complement strand
CCTGACCTGAATCCAATTGAACAAGATTTAAAGACAATATGTTTAGAAGAATGGGCCAAAATCACACCTGAATACTGTGTCCCATTAATTTCTTCATACAGGAAGCGTCTTGTCATTGAAAACTAAGCTTCTCCACTAAGTATTAAATAAATTTCAGTTAGCATGTTCAATACTTTTTTCCTGTATCATTCCTCTTTATTACACATAACTTCATTTATGGACTTTAATGTTCGGATTTCTTTATATGTGTGGATTTCTTGAGTTGTTGAGTTTCTTGAGTTATTCTTGTGGAATACTGATGTCTGGTGAAAATTTCATGTGAATAGCCTCATTGGAAATATATTTACTGAAATAAATTTGACGCGTTCAATACTTATTTCCCCCACTGTATAACATGATGATTTTAAAGCACTTTTCAAATCTGGTTACAAAAGATTTTTTTCTCTTTATAATACATAGGTATCTAATTAGAAAGAGAGAGAGAGAGAGAGAGAGAGAGAGAGAGAGAGAGAGAGAGAGAGAGTGATTCATCCTTGTTATTCCCTAAAGATTAAACTCACTTAAGTAACCGCCTCATAGTAAAAAGAAAGAAATGGATTTTGAAGACTAAACAGGAACATTGGTTTGAAGGGTAAGCAGAGTTAGAATGAAATAAATGACATAGCAAATTCAACAAATAATCTTCACACTGTGATAGAAAAAAGGTGAAAGGAAAGTTCCTCAAGATTTCTGTATATGGTTATTGCAAGCATCTTTCCTAAGGGTTCTACTTGGGTTAATTCTGAAAAGTTAAACCCATTGTTGTAAGGTTCTACTTAGAACCTTTAATGGTTCCACCTGAAGGAGAGACTGAAGAACATTTAGCACGTTAGACAGAAACTTTTTAAAGAGTATGTTCCTGGGGTAAAGCAGTATGCAGTGTCAAAGAGTGTTCTGAAATTGCTATTAAGATTATATGCTCATGGATGCCACTGTTTGACAAATAACAGACTTTAGCTCAGTTTGGGTTTTATCGTATTTTTCACTATTTAAAGTAACATTACGATAGGGTTTAATACAACAGAAAAATTTGAAGAATCATGAAATCAGTTGATCATGATGGGGAAAAACAAACAAAAAAAATCCCTTTGTGCTACAATTTATACACACCAGATCTACTTTCATTTCTTGTATTGTGCTGGTGTTTTGATGTGAAGTAAACATGAGACAAAGAAAACTTTAACGGTGTTTAACAGTACTCATTTTAAAGCTATTTAACAGTAGTGCTAAATATTTTAGAAAATTAAAATGAAATTAAATTAATTGAAAATGTAAACATCACTAAAACAGTAGCATTTTAATGCCACAACATTAAAAACAACAGATTTCAACATGTAGTCAATTTTTCCCCAAACAGTAAACCAACATTGAGAAACCAGGCATGAAATCCATACTAGTTCAGTCTTTTTTCTGATGAACATAAACATTTAAGGTGCTTACAGTATCCTGTAGGTCACATGATGTAGTTTTTGGGCTGAATTTGCTGGGAAGCCTGCTCCTGGGAAGATTGGCAACTACCTTGAAGGCTTTCCATTTGTAAACAATCCAATCCAATACACTGTAAAATAGTGAATTTCAAATTGTTTGGAGATGGCCTTATAACCCTTGCTTTTCTGAAATCATGGCTAATGTCTTTTCTTCTTGGCATGATGCAGACACAGCTGAGTGCTCCAGAACCAGCCCAAAGTTCTGCTTTTATAGAGGCAGGCACACTTCTTGACGATTAACTAATCTTGTGCATTTATTTGTTTCCACCTGGTTTCTGAATGTTAATTTACTTTTTGGGAGAAATGAATACATATTGAAATCAGTTTTCTTGTTGTTGTTGTCACATAAGGTCATTTGTTTGTTTATAGAAGTGGGTGAGGACCACACAATTGTTACTTAGGGCCTGATAAATAAAAACCTGATAAATAAGGTGTGGTTAGAAGCGAGGCATCTCAGAAGGCTACAATACCTTAATCCACAGGTTCCCAACCCTGGTCCTGGAGTACCCTATGTGTTGTACAATTGAGTGTTTTTGCTGCTCAGTACACGCATGATTTACCTAATCAGCTAATTAAAAGCCCTTGCTGATTTGAAGTGGGTGTTTTAGAGCAGGTAAAGCACTAAAATGTACAGGACATATGGTATTCCAGAACCAGGGTTGGGAACCTGTGCCTTAATCTTCTGCTTTGGCTCTTGGGCTCTTCTGCAACAAATTAAACAGCACTTTAGCAACAAACCATAGCAATGAAAAATAAAAAGAATCCTGCAAACTTAATCCACATTTAAATATGCTGAATGATAGTATATCATTTGATTTATGGTAAACTTTTTAATTATTTTGTGGTGCATACCAGTTTAAGCAATTTAAATATTATTCAAATGTGTACAATAATGTTTAATTTTCAGTAAAGCCTTCTAATAGCCTTCTATTCCTAAACGTTCCACCAACATAGCACATTTGGTCCAAATGACACTATTCTTATTGTAATTGGGATTTGGATCAAAATTGACTTAATCCAAGTGATCACTCAAACCAATATAAGAACTCAGTAATAAAACAGGTTTTATAACACTGAGTTGTGATTTCTATCACTCTAATTAAAGTTTAAAAATCACAGATCATTAGGTTATGCATCATAGACACCCGTTTGAGAACCACTGGTTTGTACTACCATGCCAATATCTCAATTTGATGACAGTTTGCACTACAGATAAAAGCGCACTCGTTGTTTGCTGATATAAAAACTAGCCTATTTATAGTGTTATAATCTCTTCTGTCATGTGTTATGTTGAAGCCACTATATTTCTATGACATGTCCATTTCCAGTGATCATAGACCATCCATATCCAACTATCCATATGAAGAAATCCTTCTAACAAAGGCAAAGAAAGCAAACAGGAGTTATTGGAGTAAATGCACATTTAATATTTATTCATTGGGCAGAGGCTTTTGTCCATTTGGCTTACAATTGAGTTGAGCAGATTGGGGTTAAGGGTCTTGGTTCAATGGCTCAGCAGTGTCAGCCTGGTGGTACTAGGATTTAAACTCACAACCTTACAAGCAGTAGTCCAGAGCCTTAACTGCTGAACCACTGCTGCTTTTGTGTTTTACTATGTGCATGCCAGCATTGATCATTTCGAACAGAATCACCAAGTTGTTTTATTTACATTGAACATTGCACCTACTAGGGGGTAGGTGTAATTTTTAAGCTATAACATAAGTCTTTGTTGAAGCAATGCAATCTTTGCAATGTTTTAATAGTTTGTAAAATTGAACATAATAGCCATTTACGTTTGAACTAGGCTCTGATAGAACATAAGTTCTGCTAGTTCACTGGCGGTTGTTATTTAACATCAGATATTAATACCATTGGTCATTGGGTCATGACTTACAAATGTACAAAATATGAAGTAAAGATCAATGTTTAAATGTACTTATTGACATCATGTGTGACAATGACCTAGTCATGCATACAGTTGCAATCAAAATTATTAAACCCCATTGCAAATCGGATTTATTGTCAAATTTTACAGACTTTCAGCTGTTTGCCATGAACAAATCAAACAAAAGCAATTGAAATAGTTCAACACAATGGATGCTTCAAGTGGTTTCCCCAAATTGAACTGAAAATACAACTTATACGGATTCCTCCAGTTTCAAAATTATTCAACCCCTTCATAGCGAGCATCTTTAGTACTTAGTAGAGCACCCTTTTGTTGTTCTGACCTGCTGCAAATGAGATGCATAGCTTCTGGCAGCATTCCTGAAGAATCTTAGCCCATTCCTCATGAGCAACGGCCTCCAGTTCAGTAATATTCTTGTATTTGCGTGCTGCAACTGCCGCCTTCAAATCCCAACAGAGATTTTCTATGGGGTTCAAGTCAGGTGATTGTGATGGGCCTGTAGAATCTTCCAGGACTTCTTCTACAACCAAGCCTTTGTGGAATTTGAGGTATGCTTGGGATCATTGATTTGTTGGAAGGTTCAATGATGCCCAAGCTTCAGCTTCCTCACATACAGCATGATGTTTTCTCCTAGGATTTCCTGATACTTCAATGAATCCGTCTTGCCTTCCACACGCTACAGGTTTCCAGTGCCAGAGGATGCAAAGCAGCCCCAGAGCATCACCCAGCCACCACCATGCTTGACTGTGGACAGAGTGTTCTTTCTTCATTCTTCTTCCTCCAGACATACTGCTGATCCATCATGCCGAAAAGTTTGTTTCATCGCTCCTCAGAACAGAATCCCAAAACTTCTGTGGCTTATTTATATGATTTTGAGCCGCCTTTTCTTGTGCTTTTGGGTCAGTAGCGGTGTACGTCTTGGAGTTCTGGCACGGAAACCTTCTGCTTTTAGTACGTGCCTTACTGTGCTCACTGAAACCTCAGTGACTGTTGCCACCAAGTCTTACTGCAGGTCTTTTGCAGTCACTCGAGGGATTTTCACAACCTGCCTTCTCAGAAATCTGCTTGCAGCCGTTGATAGTTTCCTTTTTCTACCCTATCCAGGTATTTCATACATTTTCTGCCCCTAGCCAGTTCAGGTATTTCATGAGTTCCAGCTCAAGCACACCTGGTGCAACTAATGAAGCCCTTGATTAGTTGCATCAGGTGTGCTTGAGACAACACGTGTTCTGCATATTTGTGCTGTTGTGAGGGATTTTATTCAGGGGATTGAATAATTTTGAACTTGGAGAAATCATTATTAAGTTTCATTTTCAGTTGAATTTGGGGAAACCACTTGAAGCATTCATTGTGTTGAACTATTTCACTTGCTTTTGTTTGATTTGTTCATTTGTTCACAACAGCTGAAAGTCTGTAAATGTTGACAATAAACCTGATTTGCAATGGGGGTTGAATAATTTTGATTGCAACTGTATCCTTTCTGCTTCCCTTGTGCACGGCTTTGACACAGTGTGATTTGCCTCTCATTATCATGATGTCATGTTAATACAGAGGAATGGCAGCACATGACCCATGTTTATTACATTATTGAGCTCCAGGCTGTCAGAATTCAGCACAACGTAATTACCCACATGGAGTATTAGACACAGCAAACAAACATATTTCTGTATCTGTGTGGATCTGTGCTTCATCACAAGAGAAAAAATAATTACAGAAAGAAGCAGAGCCTGCAAGAAACAAATTCTTTGTATGAACTTATTATAAAATATATTTATTCAAAAGATGTCTCTCAATGTTTAGTCTTAAACCAGAAGAACAGATCTCACCATCATTATGAGAAGAAAATATGCAAATTCTTCACTTGTCATTAGGTTCTGTATTAATTTCTATGCATGGCTGCTCTTCTTCCTGGCCTTTTAAAAGTGCACATATCACAAGGAGACCAAAAGTGAACCATTTGTTAGAATGGTAAGCAGTGTTAGCAAAGGGGTACAATGAATAAATAACATGGCATGGCCAACAAAAATGTTTCCAATGTCAATACACTATATGGACAAAAGTATGTGGACACCTGAACATCAGACCCATATGTGGGCCTTCTTCAAACTGTTGCCATAAAGTTGAAAGCGCACGATTGTCTAAGAAGTCTTTATATGCTGTAGTTTTAAGATTTCCCTTCACTGGAACTAAGGGGCGCAAACCTGTTCCAGCATGACAATGCCCCTGTGCACAAAGTGAGCTCTATGAAGACAAGGTTTTCCAAGGCTGATGTGGAAGAACTCTAGTGTCCTGCACAGAGTCCTGACCTCAACCCTACTGAACACCTTTGCGATGAACTTGAATGCTGACTGTGCTCCACTCCTCACCTGACAACAGTGCCCGAACTCTCTAATGCTCTTGTTGCTGAATGGGCAGAAATTCCTACAGCCGTGCCCGAAAATCTAGTGGAAAGCCTTCCCAGAAGAGTGGACACTGTTATAGCAGCAAAGGGGGTAATCCATATCAACGGCAATAAATTTGGAATGGAATGTTAATCAAGCTCATATGGGTGCGATGGTAAGGTGTCCACATACTTTTAGCCAGATAGTGTATGTCACTGTATATACTTAAGAAAGGAGTTCTTAAAGCATTCCTATTATGACTCTGTGGACATTGATGACAGACAATAAAGCTGCGAATCTGAATTCTTCAAGTAGGACATGTTCTTGCTCAACATCCTTTTGTTGCACCTGAAACATCATTCCATGTCTTTAGGTTGTGCCTCCTTTTTCTCCCACTCCTGAGCTGCTTATATTTACCTTTAAAGCATTTGGCAGACGGCCTTATCCAAAGCGACTTACAGAAGTGCTTTGTAGTCTCTATGAACTATCAACACATCCTCATACTAGAACAAATAGAGCAAGGTCCAAAAATACTATCATGCTGAATCCCTGTTATAGAGAAGTTTATACAGCAAGTTGGTACAGCAATAAAGAGAGCATGCCTATCTCTAGGCATTTCTAGGAAGATACAACAGCTCACTCTTGCAGGGATATGTTGTCAGATGATGAGCTGTCATCCATGATGAGATGTCTGCCAGAAATGATAACATCCATGCAGAAATCGTGTCAAGATGCATGAAAAACCGTGAGGATATTGCCTTACTGAGAGAGCAGGTATAAAAGAAGAACAGAAGAGGACCAAGCACTAAGACTTGGGGGACACCAGTACCACTAAGGCTTGTAAGGATGGATAGGAGAGTCTTGTGATTGACAATGTTAAAGGCTGCTGAGAGGTCAAGCAGGATGAAGTCTGATGACAGTTTGGCTGATCTAGTGCCATGAAGCTTCTCAATAACAACCACTTCTGGTTGTTAAAGGCCATTTCTGTAGATTGTGCTACTTTGAAGCCAGGCTGGTTACCCTCTTTGAGGTTCTGGGCAAGAGGGACAAATGATTGTATACAGCAAGTTCAAGAATTTTAATAAGGAAAGGATTGCTGTCTGTATTGCTTCAAAATTCTCTCCAGAATGCATTGGTTTCAGTGAGGAAAGCTATGGTTGAGCTGTTACATTTTAGTTAAAAAAAATTAAGCAAAATGGTTTATTAAGAAATATTGAATCACTGATGCTGTTTAGCTGTAGTTAGCAAATCATGAAACTATGCAAGAAAAATGAACAGCTAAAGAAAAACGATACTGCTAAAATGATTTCTTGTCGATTATGTTCTGTATGCATTGCCATGCACGTCTCTTAAAACTGACAGTGCATGCCTCACAGGGTCAGTGCTCATGCCCCTTTTCACTTCACTTTGAGCTCCAGAGGCTGTGGGTTGATACTGATGTTAGAGAACATGATGAAAGCATACTAGATAAAAGGTAACGTCCTTAAAACAAGGATTCCCCCCCCAAGATCAGAGAACACTGAAGCATATTTTATATTCTGTTGTTTCTCCTTGGCAGGCAGGAAGAGGAGGAGAAGTTTCTCTTGAAGACATGAGAAGACATCTCATTTACTGTCCTGAGCTGTTCTGTGAGTGTATACGGTATGTGTGTATGGAGTAGGAAAACCTTAAACAGATGATGACTAACTCCTAAATGAATGGGGTCTGGTGTGATGAGTAACATGCCCTCACAGCGACATGGGGATAAGGGAGGGACAGCTGAATGGCAGGGGAGTGTGGGTGTGCATGAGCTTTCAGGCTGCTCAAGGAATAATAGTTTGCATGAATAAATGATTTTGTAGTTTTATGTACACCAACATGGACACAACAAAGTGATCTGAGTGAATTATACATTTTATCATTCATGTCAAATAAAGTCAAATAACATTCCACATCACATGTAAATCAGTTATTCATCCTTTATTAAATAATAATAATAATAATAATAATACCAATAAAAAGAACATATTTCTGTACAAAGTCTACAAAGAGGAAATTTTGAATCATCTGACCAGTGCCGGGATTTCCACGTCTTTTGGTGTTGACCCCCTGTCCCAGACAGAAGAGGTAATACTTTCACAGCTCTGCAGCAAAGCTAAAACAGGTCAGAGCTCCAAGGCACTTGGAAAAGAGTCAACAAAGTCCAGTGACAACAGAGCTGGACAAAACATCTCTACCTCTTTTTCTTTCTTTCACTCTTTCTCCCCAAAACAGCTAAGCAGTTTTTATCTGTTTCTGTTTTCAGCACTTCCTAATCAGTACACTCCACCACAATCCTGACGGCTCCCAGCATGCCTCTGTAGGGCGCTGCGGGGGCAGCCAGTGGGTACAATGAAGAAATTTAAGCACATTTTATCACATTCACACTCCCATTTCACATTGAGACAAACACGCTGTGAAATTTCTACCAATGTTTCTGTTTTACAGCAAACCTGCTCTTGTGGTTTTGTTTAACTTTTACTTTTCAACAGCTCATAATGTAACATTGTGTGTGAAAATGTGTGAAATGAAAAAGCATAAGGCCCAATTTCACCAAGGCCCTGGAGGTTTAAAACCCAAGAACTGGTGTTTCTCAATGGCTCTCCTCCAAAGACAGTCCGCTTAAGGCTCACTTGTGGGTCCATATAAGAAGCTTAGGGATTTTTCCCCCAGCTTCCTTAATAAAGTCTCTCTCTTTTTTTTTTCCAAGTCCTTTACTTTAGGGTACAGGATAAGGGAGCTTGAATGTAGTGAAGACCGTCTGTCTGTGGACGGAGGAGCCTCGTCCTTCTCCCATGTCTCCAACACTCGAACTCAGAGGCTCTTATCTCTTCGCAATCCATAGGTTGCAATTAAAACAATGCTTCAGTGGTTCACACAGCGTTCGGCCATGTGTATAGATCCAACAAATAAAAGCAAAAGAGCACCATAGACAATCTTAATACTAGAATCTAACTTATTGGGCCAAAGGATTTTCTTCCAAATGTAATACAACATTTCGGTTTCTTCATCTACCCGCTTCTGATAACAATGAATCACAACAAAAACAGACTGAACATAAGCGTAAGACTGGCTTAAAAAGGTATGACACAGCTCAAAAAGATGGCAGAAGAATGGCTATGGTACAGAGCAATAACTCAAGCAGATGTGCATAAAGACACAGGTCTAAAACTAAACAACATGTCCACAATCTTCTAGACCACGTCTTTCACAAAATGGAGGCCAAGACTTCACAAGCAATGATCCGTTTACAATGTTCTAGTGCCACTCACTTCTATCTCCCATTAACCACTTTTAGATTTTTTTGTTAAAAATCTTTACAAATCTATATTCATATACACTTTTTTAAAATTTAGTTCATTATTTTTTGGGATAGGCATTCAATTGATATGTGTTGATATTTTCCCACAGTCCACTGGGAGCACCTGTGAATCATATTGGTGAATCAGAGATCTGCTCTGAGTGGCAGGTGGGCCAATGGCAGGAAAGCAAGGTTCATTCACAGTCTGTGATTGAGCTGTAGGGAGGCTGAAAGTATTGTAGCAAGGCTTCAGGCCTCTGAGCAACAGCGCTGCTGGTTGATCACCTTTTGCTTGATACCGTCATACAGCTCAAAGTTGTAGTTCTCCAGCGTGGTGGAGCTCCTGGAAGAGATACCATTGTAGGAGCAGGTGCAGTAAAGCAGCAGGCCAGCACACACGGCGCCCAGCAGTACGCCCAGAGAGCTCATCACAATGATGGTGACCAGGATAGGATCCAGAGTTAACAACCAGGCGTTGTCCTTCTCAGAGACACGTGTCACTGGAGGACTACGTGAAGGCTCGGGTGTGCTCCATGCAGAATACGGAAAACCTATGAACAGGACATGGAGAACATTGTTAGTCACATTATACTTTTTAGTGTTTATACAATGCTTCATTTGAATAGAAATATATGGCTTTATCTATTATTGCTTCCGTGGAACTCGAAGAGGAAAAAAAAAACTATTTTAAATACCATATCTTCTATTTTAAATGTGGCCCTAATATAACTATTTTTTAGTGTGGCCCTTACATTTGTTTGCCACCTTAGAATAGCATAAAAACAGCAATATACTAAAAGTTTCTATGGCTCTGAATGCAAAAAAAATAATTAATTAGCTGATTAGTTGTAACTACAAACAACAACCACTAATGTTCTACTACATACAGTATTTACCAATAATAAAAAAAAAAAGAGGGCTCACCTTGATCTAGGCGATTTCTGTCATGAAACAGAGGATTGTTCCCAAATTCGACAGGTCTTCGTTCTGAACAGAAAACAAAAATAAGGAACCATTTTATTGGGGTTCAGCTTGAGAGACTACAAAAACAAATAAGAGAACAACCTTGCAGGTTTTTTTGCTAAATGAGTGTGTGCTGCATGCTATGACACAAGCTTTAATGGCATGAAAATACAAGTTTATGCAGCCTCAGTAACAAACTGTTTATTGGCTATTCACTGAAGCAGAACTGACGCATGTGTAGTACATTTTACATTTTAAGCACCAACATAATGAAAAAAACGTCATCCACAATCAGCTAACAAATACACATAAAATGCAGGAATGCTACATCATAAAAACACCCCAGAAGCAGTTTGTAGAAAAATATCACTTTATTATTACATTCCGCACAACATTTTCCAAGACCATAAAATTCAACAGGCTAAAATATTCCTCAAATCTTTTTGAAACAGGCTGAAGTGCAGCGCAGAAATGGCACATAAACAGACAATCCCAGTCAAGACCCAATATACACAAAGAGAAGATGCAGGGAGCACACAGCCACAAATGTATCAGAGATCGGAGTATTGAGACCACGAACATGAAGCAAAAAACAAATATGACTATACATTGCACCAGGATCAAAATATATTTAAGATAAAACACTAACCTTTTCCAAATTATTAATGCTACTTGTCAGTTTGGTTAAAAATACATATTTTACTCACAAAAAACCCCCCAAAAAACAGACTCATTCTACTTTGACGGACAATATGACAACTTAAAATAATATTAAAATGACTTATTTTTCTAAAGCAACACATCAGACTGCATATGCAGTGTGTTTTTTGTGCTGAGGCAGGCTCTTGGCACTGTGAGGCTTGTATACAGCCAGGAGGACCTAAGTGCTTTTGCTCATTAATATCATTTGATGGACAGCAAAAGGAAAAGGGTCCAGAGAAAGAATGCAATCGACCCATTATCTAATTAGAAATATTTAGAGCTACATAGAAATCGCACCGGGCAGCCTTGGTTGATATAAACGCACATCGAGACCAAACTGTATTTCTGATAACCTGTCAGGGGAAGGGATGGGGGGGGGACTACTGATCATAAATAAAACCATCTCAAGCTAGCATTCCTACAGGGAAATCAAATACTTTGAAGGTATGATTATTGGGTAGTCTGTGTTAAAAGCCTTATGTCAAAATGAATCACATGAGCTAGACTCGCAGGTAGTATGAATTAAAGGAACACTGAGAAGGAAATAGAGGGTGGATTTCTTATTGGCACTATACAAGACAAATTGACAGTGACATCATTATTTATAGAAGGGGGCAAGCACTGTAATGTAGGTTGACATTTTTTGCATTGTTTGTGAGATAAAAAGCTTTGAAGCTAGTGTTAGTGCTGCCATCACTTAAAAAAAAAACCTGCCATTGTACTTTTATCATTAAATCTTAAACAAAAGCCATAATGACAGCCTGCTTTATGGATGACAGACAGGCCTGTCTGAATCCTGGCCTCATTACAGTAGCTGTAATTTTGTTAACACGGATCTAATGTACACAGGGATTAAGGAAAATAAAGATGGAAAAGGGAGCGAAATAATACTTTTTTCCCTCTTCCAGTGTCATCATGGGTCTGTCAGGTCAGGTGCTCTATCTGGCTGTCTCCAAGCGGCTTTCATGTGCTTTTGTGTTCTTAAGCAAACCCCTTCAGACTCCGGGCCGAACCAGAGCTGGTGTATCTTTAGACCGACCTCTCGCTTTGATCTCCCCTTCCACCTTTCCATGCATTCTTTTGTGAAGAGCAGATTAATGGGGCAAAATGGCCTGCGTCTCTGTAATGGAGGATTATTTTCACCTATTGCCATATGGAGGACATAAGTAGGTATTGGGATTTACATTCTCCTTTAATCCCAAAATGCATCTGATGATGTAAAAACCTGAAGCAGCTGGCTAACGGCCAGCTTTCTTTTATAATAGATGATGCCTCGAACTCTTTATGACTAAAGGGAATAAGATGTTTATGGAATGTTCATGAATCTGGCTCTAGGCTGTGTATCTTGGCTGTGTGGTAATACTCAATAATATAACGTCTTTTGATTCACACTAATCTTGAATGATGTTCCTCAGATCATCGGTGGGTTTTTAACAAGTAATCACATTTTAGTGGGGGATTGTCAAAAAAAGGTAAACCTACCATTTTCATAATCAAGTCAAGAACATACACTTTAAAGCTATCAGACACTTTAGAATAAACATGTATTACAGTATGCACATCATCAAACATCAAATTGTTTATGCCATATAAATGCATTTCCAAGTATGATAATTGCACAAAAATAATTCTGTATATTTGAGATACAGAGGACCCATAAAGGATAGCCGTCAGATTTGACACAGTGTGCAACGTTGAGACCTATAGAGTCTATGAGTTCTCTCACTCTCTGCAGTGCTATCGAACATGGCAAAGCCCCACCAATGTCAAACATGATGCGGAGCAGCCAAGCAAAGCCACATATTCACAGCTTGAGTTTCACTCTCCACTTCCATACAAGCCGATAAAAAAAGCCTAAAGCAGTCAAAATAGTAATAGAAGTCAACAGGCGTGATTGGCTTCCAGAGAACGCTGAACGTTAGTCAGTGCATCAGTCATGTGCATATACATTTCCATTTAGCCTTTCAGTCAGCAACCATGACATATCAAGTTGGATATAAAAATATTACAGAAAATAACTAGCATATAAAGTACATTTAGTAAACTCCATTAAGTCTTTTCTGCAAAAAAGTGAGGCTCTTTAGTGACTGGCATTGAACAGCCCTGTGCCACTTGTATATTTAAGGCCAATGATGAGACTTAAAGATTGTGGGTTGCTAAGAGGTGTAAGACTGGCTAAGGCAGGGTCACATAACTTTTGCATATAGAAAAATCAAACAGGAAATCTTTAGACACAGATGTACCAAAGCAAGTTACAGAGCTTCATAGACAGTCAAGAAATGAAATGTACACAGCAACAGACAGATATTGATCTTCCTTCTGGATATGCCATTCAGTTAGGAGACAGACTCGTGAGAAAAGGAAGAGGAAGGTAAAACACTAGGTGGCGTGAGTCTGGGAGAGCAACTGCACCCATGCACCCACATAACACTCATACATCCACCCACCCACCTACACAAACACACACACACGTGGACCAACAAGGCACACAAAGACACATTCCTTCTAAAAAAAAATAAAACAAAACAAAACAGAAAAATTGTGAATCTGTTACACTGCTGCTTACAAGGCATCTTTAACTAACTTTAATTTTCCCGCTTACTCTCCCACGTCCTTGCCAAGTATGTGTATGAGTGTATGTGCGTGCATTATTCAGTCCACATTCTAACGCTTTAATGTGACATAGCAGTATCCTGGTTTCCTTCTTGCAGTTTTCGCATATCACGTTTGTGTTTTCCTCTCTCAGTAGTTCTGGCAGCACTGCACAGCCATTTTTTCCTCTTGGCAACAGGATTGGTCACAAGCAGGGGATCAGAACCCTGCCAAGTCATGTTCCCATCCAGCCGCTCTCTCCAGGGAGACCCAGAGAGCGAGAGAAGTGTGCACACACACACACACACACACACACACACACACACACACCGAGGTGGCTTTTTGCCACTCAGGACTCTGGTTAGATGCACGTCTCTTCTCAACAAACTCTGAGCTGGAACTGCAAACGTTGTAAAACTCCAATCAGAGCTTCACATAGGTCCAAAGGTTCCAAAAGGGCCACAACTATGTGTCGCCTTCTCTTCTCCTAATTTGAGTGACTAAACGCTTTTAAAAGTCTGCTTTCACATATCTCCAGATTAATTGGCGCGTAGGTCATCCTTGGTGCAAAATCCTTCCTGAAGGGCACTGCGGGTGCATCACTGGGCGTCTGTGCCTGTTGGTAGTTATGAAGCAGCAGAATAATAGTGAGAGAGAGAGTCTAGAACCCTCTCCATAGTCTCAGTCTCCGTCGCTCATTCTCTACTTAGCACTGGGAGCACGGCTCGTGTTTCTCCTGTCTAATGGTCAGCATGGGCTCCACTGGGGGTGCCGTAGCGGTGCCACCTGGGTAATGGGTGCTGTGGTAGGACACAGAGTGCTGGCTCTTCTTGGCAGCCAGGTGGTAGCGATGGCAGCACAGCGCCATGAGGAGCGTGACGGAGGCCAGCAGCACCAGTGCACCCCCTCCAGCTATAACGTAATACCAGTAGGTGGGCATGGGTTGCAGGGACACTGTAGTGTCTACAGTGGGATCACTCATGCCAGGAAGGACTCCCCCTGGTGGACAGACACAGAAAAGTTGGCTTGGGGTAGAGAAGCATGCAGACTGCATTGCTTAATGCCAGCTTGACTAATTTTATTATTGTTATATTTGTTATATTGGCTCTTGGCTCTGATTTTCTGCACAGAAATGAAACAGACAGTCGCTGCACACAGACAGGCAGATGTGCATGCATGTTGCCTCTCCCTAGCCCTTGCCATTTATGATTTGTTCAAGCTGATAGCTAATTCAAGCTTTTCCAAATTCTCACTGGACCAGATCAGGAGTTTTGTGATAATTTATGAGGTGTAACGAAACATTACATGATGTGGTCATAGAGAAGTTTTTTTTTGTTGTTGTTAAGCTTGCGTTTCCATGTGTACAGCTTACTGCATTAAACTGACATACTCTATCACAATTGAGATCACAGAGCTTTCCTATTTGGTCATATGTTATATACTGACAGGAATTGTCTACAAGAAAAAGCCAAATTCTCAGCTAGAGAGAGAGTTTTTATTAATTGTCATCGTGTATGGTTGTGTGTAAGTGAACGTGCACATGCATACACTAAAATCCTGAAGTGTTGTTATGTGTCTGTGTGTGCCTGTTCTTTCATGCATGGATCAGTGCCAGCTTCATCTCCCTCAAGCCAAACTCCTCCATGAACCCCATCCAGCATTGCAGGGAAACAACTCACCCATCTTTCTTTCTTTCTTTCTTTCTTTCTCCCTCACACACACATCCACACAGAATCCAGCAAATCCCTGCCCCACCAACATCACCAGCTTCATCTAATCTCATTTTCTGTCTCTGAATTCAAAAGTAAAACAAGTGTGTAATTTGAGGTGTCCGTGTATCTGCCTCATTTCTCCAGCAGCTGTCTAAGGATACAAGCAGCCACTGAAACCAAAGTGAATTCCACTAAGAAGTCAGTCGCACGTTTCTCCCAAGTCGAGAGCACTCTTTATATGGTGCTGAATTCATCCAGAGAGCCAGATATAGTGGATACAGAGAGAGGGAAACCTGGAGAGGTGTTGAGCCGAGGAATATGAGGCAGTGGAAAATATATGGAGAGAGAGTGAGATCGAAGAGCGCATGTGTGATGACAGTAGAGGAATATGTCATTAGAGAGCCTGTGCACTAATATGGCTTATGGCACTGCTGCACACTGAACCCACTGTCTCCATTCCTCACAACCTCTCGTGCTGACTACAGAGCAATAACTCGTCTAAACTTCCTGTCGACAGCTGCCAGCTTGTTTAGGGTCAGGACAGTGCACTGGTGCTATATGTGTGGTGAAAAAGTGCTGGTGCTGCATCCACATGTATGCCGTGATAATCGCATTTCACCACAATACCAACCACAAAACACACTGACTGTTTCACATGAAAAGACATTTACATGCTAGGATACTGTCCATGCTGCGAATGGCAAGGTAAAGATGATAACGGTGATGATGCCGGAGAGGACACAAACATCATAGACAACGGATCTGATTCAGCGTTCTGTAAACATGTATACTGTATGCGGAGCTCATATGCATTATGTCCATCATTATAAAGACACGAAACTCAACCAATAGATGGTCTTTGTCAGAGCAATTCAGCTGCTGTAAGCTGTGCTGGGCAACAAGCAGGAAGCATAAACATCTGCACAGAAATGCGACAACCATTAGCGTGGGAACATGACGAGAAAACTCACCAGTCATCTCCGGTGGGAAGGCAGGGAAAGGTTCTGAAATCAGAGAAATATACAAAAAGAAATTAGAGTGCAGAAAGAACCAATTAAAAGTAGAACACAAAACAAACCAAATGTCTGGTATAAATAATATAGACTAAAGGTTGTGCATTGATTTATGATGGGGCACCTTTCGTTGGCACTGAATCCTTAAAGGAATAATAGATTATTATTTTTTCAACCCTGCTTCTGGACAAAAAAACCTTCAAGCACCGAGGTCTGTACTGAGAAAAAAAAACCCAACAAGCCGTTTTCTTATGAACTCACTTATAATTAAAGCTTATGGGCAGTTGTTGCATTCTGTCAGTTAACAGTGTTAGGATGATGCAGGCATAAAAGAACATCTTATCAACCCTGTTTTTTGCACATTGAAACAATACTGTAAAAGTAATTGCATTATTAGGAGCTTTCCCTGAGGTTTTATGGTATCCACATGCAATCATAACCACAAAAATACACTGTTAATGGATAAGCACACATTCCTCCAACTGGAAATGTAGTCCAATCTCTGAAAGGACAAATTATATGGAGCTTAATTTACAAAACCCTTTGACTGCAAAATACATAAAGGCATTCTACAAAAAAAAACCAAAAAAAACATTTTTGCACAAATGGTTATTGATGCCCTACCAACTTCCATTATATGTGATTTTCAGTTAAACATGCGTTCCTTTCTTTTCTTAGTAGAGGGAAATGTTAATCAAACAAACACAACATGTTTGAGATGAGGTTGAAAAATGTAGGCGTATCCCTTTAAGAGCGAATGCCAGTTGACTAGAGCATAAAGCATGCCTTCTCGAGGCCCTTCAGATCTGCACAAACACATTATAGTGTGGGGAATGGCTATGCTGATGACTGAAAAAAAGAGTGGGAGAGGCTGGAAAATGAAGAGATAGACAACAGAGAGGAACAGGCGCCTGTGTGCTCTGCACATTCTCAGAAAACAGAAGGGGTGTTTAGAAAAGTCTGGAATGCAGACACAATTAGAAAAAGCTGTGCACAGAGAGCAGGGACTGATTTGGCATGGGTGCAAGTGCTGCTGTGTTCAAGCCGAACAGCACTAATTGATAAGAGTACCCCCAAAGCTCGGATTAAGAAAGAAAGTGTGCAATGTAACACGGTTATTAATTATCAGGCCTTTTGTACATATCGCTTGTGAGAGAAAAGTCCACAGAGGAAAGCCCGTGTTTTTCTCTATAATAGGCACATGCATACAGAACTACACTGCAAATGCTGACTTCTCTGTGTGTATCTACAAAAAAAATATTCATGACAGACAAGACAGCTGTCTAATAATTCTCTGCCTCGACTCTGGAAAGCTCTAATTGCAAACAAGAGAGGAGACGAAGAAAAATCTGATTAAACCCAGATTAGGATCAGTGCCCACAAGGCAAGTGTGACCTAGTTTCACTGATCAGTGTGAAGAGTGAACTTTTAAAGCTCACTCATTTTGCAGTGAACTTAAATGAGTTTGGGATGTCACAACAGGATATGTTCACCTGACAGGGATAAACAGATAAATATACAGAAGATGGAGGGGAAAAAATAGGGGAAGAAAGGGGAATGGCCAAGTCGTCGGACTTACCGATGCACTGTTCCAGCTCTGTGCTAGAACTCATGTGGATATTGTCGATCCAGATGTGGCCTAGGCTGCCGTGCTCAAACAAGCCCTCGATGACAACCTGATAGAGCAAATAGTATCAATAACTTATAAGATATATTGTGGTATTAGTATTCTATTGAACACGAGAATATGTATTTATAATAATGTGTACATTCTATACTATGACATACTTGTTACACTCTAGACCATGTTGTTTTGTTAATTAGTATTATATTGTATATTAATATTAAAATCTTATTTTAACTTATATAATTTGTTTTTTCAATAATTTAAATTTTGTTTAGATTTAGTTTTAGTGTTTTGGACATACTGTTTTTAAGAAGTAATTTTAGTTTCAGTAATTTTCATTCTAGATTAAATGTTATAATAGAGATCATTTCTCATCTGCGCATTTGGAAAGAACTGATTACTGACAAACACTTACTGCACAATATGTACCATCCCTCGAACAGGCAAAGTATGTTCATTTACATTACATTTATTCATTTAGCAGACGCTTTTATCCAAAGCGACTTACAAATAAGGAAATACAAGCAAAGCTATATATCAAGTGGAGAACAATACAAGTAGTGCTACCATACAAGATCTATTAATTGAGTTCCAGAAGAAGCAAAGTGCGCAGAGTAGAGG
>JANDJT010000199.1:7163874-7176091 GCA_024331685.1 Stegophilus panzeri | reverse complement strand
AGTAAAGTGTTTTCTGTTTATGAGACCAGTTACTGTCCAACAACTTGTTGAAATGGAGAGAATAAAGTTTTTATTTGCATTTCTTTCAGAATTATGGTATTAATTATTATTAATTTAAAAGAAGATATAAAAACCAGAACTTTCGATATCGGCCGATATCACTGAATAATCGGTTATCGGTATCGACTGAGAAATTTAGTATCGGTGCATCTCTATTATTTAGGGTTTAACAGTCTAAAACGCCATGATGTTATGCATTAAGTAGTGAGCATAGTGTGAAGAGGAAGCCACTTGGGACTGGGCATGTAAGTTAAAGGTGCTGAATAAAAAAAATCTAAAATACTGAAGCTTATATAAGACTACATTAGTTTTAGTATTCCCTAAAGTTTGTGAAGATTCCAGGAAGTAACTGCAGTGTACTTCAGTACAGCTAGTGAATGTATCAAAAGTTAAGCACAGTGCGCAAAGTTTCCAGAGAAGCAGGGCATTTCAGACAAAAATCCTTTATTAGCTGTGCACGCAAAGTGCTTCAGCATTTAGATGCATCTGAATATTAAAGCTAATTAAATCTTTAAAGGATTTTGACAGCCCTACTCTGTACAGTATGCTTCCATCAGCCAGGTTATGGCTATAATACTAGCAGCAGATGTGTGTGAGGTACATCATGCTGTTCAGTGGAGTGAAACTGAGTTAGTCCTCTGAATATTTAACATCTCTCATTCTGTCTCTGATTCTTCACCCAGAACAAGAGGCGCCATGTGCTGTCCACTCAGCACTGTCCTCTGTCCCCCTCATGTCTTCACACTTCTGGCTGCTTAAGCAAGCAGAACTTCTTAAAAAAACAACAGATCGGTCATGCTAGAGTGCTCTGGAGTGTTACATTCACTGTGCTGAGAGGCATACTAATAATAACATACGCTTTCGATGGCCTCTGTTGTTGAACTAGAGATTTGAGGAGACGTGAAGCAGAATTGTAGCTGCAAATAACAGACAGGAAAATGTGCAAGAGACTAATTATTTATATCAGTGTCACACTGGGTGTTTGTGTGAAGGAGTGGGTGAGGAGAGTGTGGGATTATATACATGCATGTGTTTATGTGTGTGTGCGTGTGTGTGTGTGTGTGTGTGAAACAAACAGTAAATAAGAAAGTGCACAAAGTGCATATAAGTGGTTGCATATATGTAATCAAGAGTGAGAAAAAAGCATCTTGTGTGCGTGCGTGAGCGTGTGTGTGTGTGTGTGTGTGTGTGCGTGCGTGAGCGTGTGTGTGTGTGTGTGTGTGTGTGTGTGTGTGTGTGTGCGTGAGCATGTGTGTGTGTGTGTGTGTGTGTGTGCGTGAGCGTGTGTGTGTGTGTGTGTGTGTGTGTGTGTGTGTGTGTGTATATAGAGTAGTGAGCTTATGGCTGGATTTGTAGGAGCGGGAAGGAGGAGACTGGACCCCCTGTGTGTCACACATCTGGTGCACAGACAGCCCTGCACGGCTTTATTACTCACTGAATCACTCACTCTATTGCCTCAACTGTACATACTACACTGTTCCACACACACGCACACACACACGCACACACACACGCACACACACACAATGTAGTATACACTCACTTTAAAGCACACAACCACACCCTGTCTTCTATCCACAATATCCCTCAATCCCATGATGCCTTGCACAGCATATCTACAAAATATCTGGTAAAGTGCTAACTGAAGTGCTAACTTTGGAAGCATAGAAAAATAATATTTAAACACGGTGACATTTTCATGCTGTTCTCTTTTTGCAATGTATGAGGATTAAAAATACGAGCAATTTTAATTATTTTAACAAGTGTTCCAGACAACAAAGTCGTCATGAACAACCTGGAAAGCTCTGAGTTCTAAATAAGCACAAAGGAATCATTCACAAAGGAACTGAGAAATGTGGAAAAACATTAACTAAAGCTAACTAACAACAGCTTCATTCCTAATCTGTGCAAAAAAATTCTAGCTAGCATGATAATGACTCTGATGATGCAAACTAGCTGAATGCTAATATCAGCATCATACAGTGATGAGTATTAAAGTTTAGATTTGTTAGCAATTTAAGCTGTCTGGTGCTAAAAATAAACATATGACTTTTTAAATATATAACTATAGCGAAATCTATTGATTAGAAAGTAGAGAAATGTAGAAACTAAAAGTCAAATGTATTATGTGAAAGGAAAAAACCTTCAGCCTCTCCACAGCCTGAAGTCTCCATTCCACCAACGAGGGCTGAGCGATAAACCAGTATCGGTATTTATCGATGGTACACCTTTATCGTTAACGATAGCAAAATTGTTCGGTATAACGCTTGATAAAATGTAAACAGACATGAAGTTTGGTTGCATGAACAACCCTCAAGCGTGCACCGTCCCTGGATCATAAACAGCCAATCATATACTCTTCAGTAGTGGCTGCTGATATATAACATCACACACTATCCCAGAAATCATCACAGATATTTATCTATATCTTCCAAACATAAGTTCCATATATCTCAGTCCATACTATTGTTGTGGCCAAAAATGTTTGATTTTGCTGCAGCTTTTTAAAAATATTATTTTATTTTTTTTTTTTAGCAGAAAACAACTCAAATTGGAGAAATTGCAATTGCCCTAAACTGTTTTGCGTGGTCTTTCACAGAGATGTTTGTTGGTAAATGAGACCTTTTAGCTGTACTCATGAATCGAAGAGGGCTTTGGCTGAATGCGTGTTGTGAGACGTCACATGACACGTCTTGGCCCAAATTTGCGTGAAATCTGTGGTCGTTTTGAAATATCGAATATTGCAGTTTGCTTGATTTTGCATTACAGAGGATATATGATAAATACTGTGAATGCAGGCAGCCTGGATACAAATGTTCCACCTCATCCACTCCCTGCACAGAGACTTGAGTCTTGAGCCCCATGCTGGCAGTCCTCTCTGCCCTCTAGCTCTCTCTCTTTTTCTTTGTCACTGTGATAAAAACTTTTCTAAAGCTGGGCACTGCCCCAAGGCTCCACCTCAGGCACTCGAGCCCCTGTGCTCCTAGTAGCGATGTGGACACAGAGTCAGAGCGACAGGCTGTCGACGGCAGCCGCCGGGCTTTTCTTTATGGGCTGCGGCAGGCCCTGGGGGAAATGGGCACCTGTCCATGCCACTGTTCATCATGCTGCGACAGGTGTAACATTCAGCATGGCAGAGCAGGAAGAGGAAAAGAGGCAAAGGACAGCGGAACAGCCAAGTGGCCTTTTCAGCTACATGTGATACACTGAACACCCAATACTTAAATTCAGCTCGGAAATGTTGTCTGGCATGGTGTCTGTCTTTAAGCATTTCTGATGTGTCATCTGTGATTGACCGGTGATGTCATGTGCACTTTCTAACCTGGCAGATCACATCCCAGGATCTCCATCCTCATCCCAATGCCAGGGGGCGACCATCTCTCCGGATACACCCTGATAAACTGTGTCACAATCTCATCAAAGCGGCGGATCTCCGGCGTGTCAAAGTGTGTGTTCCCTTCAAAAATCTGAAAAGCAGAAACAACATCGGGGATTTAATGGACAGACAGAAAACGGAAAAAACTCTTGGGGTATTCAGATTTAGGAGTGTCATGTGGCCTGAGGAGGAAGTTCAGCTAAAGAAGTTTTAATTAAACGCAACTGTAAATGATTTCACTGGAATGTTATCAATGCTGGCAGCATAACTGAGTATAATTGAATTCTGTTCTTAGAATGGATTGAGTAAAAGAGATGGCATAAGTGTTGCGCTGCTGAGAGGAGCAAAAATGAATGAAATGGCCTTTACTTACTATTGATTCAGGAATGGAGAATACAGGAGACTATTAGCTGACTTGCTGTGGTAAATTTCCTATTACATATTAATAAACTGAGCCAGTGATGAGCACATTCTTAAATGAAGTCAAGCTTTTAGTAGGATTAACACGAACCCCGGCTCAGTGGTTAATCCCTCACCTTGTGGTGGCCGGTCCTGGGGTCAAGGAAGTAGCTCCAGTCTTTCCCGTTCATGCTGTGCGCCAGGCGGTACTTTCTCACGAAGGCTCGGTTCTCGGCGCTGGTGCTGCCGTCGACGCCGCGTGCTCCCTGTGTGATGATTCCCCGCACTGTTTTGGGGACTCCAAGATCAACCTGCAGCCACTCCTCCCCGGCCACAGGCTGTGTGGGGTTGGGGTACCATCCAGAACGGCTCGCCACTAACCGAGCCGCACCCATGGAGCCGTGGATGTCCCGCATTGAGGACGCAGTGATCTGCGAATCGGGGAGTAATCCTGAGAGCATGCCCTGCATCTCTGAACATGGAGCGTCTGAACAAGAGAGAAACTACATGAGTGAGGGTAAGAAAGGGGAGGATTGGCAGTTTAAGACTTGAGGAATCAACATTTTCTGCTGCCAATGAAAAAATTGTAAATAATAAATAAACAGAAGTTTATGTGAATGTGAAGTGAATGTGTAAAGAAACATTCATGTCTGCGAGTGGGAGTTTATGTGTACGTGGGTGGATGCTTTTTGTTTTCAGTGACCTATGACCTCAGGTGTTAGGAGGCTCATCCCAAAAGAGAGATGACTCCATTTAAGGGCAGCTAAAATACTAACACATAGCACTCTTCTCACTCCTACTCTTTAGCTGTTACTCTCTCCGAGCACCCATTTTCTGCCACAGGGCCGGGAAAAACAGATGATTCCAGAAATAAATGATTGATTGTAGCCTGTGGCATAAAAACAGAACCAAAGTAAAATACGAATGAGACAAATGCAGAACACCCATCCTACACTATCTCGGTTGTATTCCACCCACACTCAGAGGAAAAAAACAAAACATTAAAACTTTGGAAATAATGCCAAGGCACTGAGTTGCTGTTTTCATGACTGTGTTTATGGGCTTGGCACTGTTCAGTTTAATCCAAGTTGGGTATCAGTCCTCTATAAGTTAGGGAGTGAGGGCACTTACTCAAACCACTAAAAGCAGTCCATTCTAGGCTACGTGCCCGCAGGCGATGGCCCCTGCAGGACCAGAGCAGGACTAATACAGTAATGAGTTCCATGTTTATGTGTCATTTGTGTCAGTGTTGAAAAAGGCCCTGTCTCTAAAAGCGCATTTGTCCTGCTTACTGTCGATAAAAATAGGAGCGAATCGCTGCTTAACGCTATAATGATTAAGTATGATGGAAATTTGTGATAGCATCAGCTCAAAAAAAGCAGCCCGGCTCACGTCTGTGTCAGGGGAAACAAACAGAATTAGGGTGCTCTAATCTCCACATCTCCATAAATAGCCAAACTCAATTACATGGCCTGAATAGAGCAGATAAATACAGTGCTGAGTTCAGGTGACAGGGACAATGGCAACGTCTGGAACGATATTCATCATCTATTGTACACCGGAGGCAGCTGTTTGGTTTAGAGATGATGTTGGAAAGAAGAGAGAGGTACATGTTCATTGCTGACAGAAGCCATTCCATAAACTGAGAGATAAGTCACAGAGGTTAAATCACGACAACGCCAACGGGCATAATGTATTGTGTTTATGCACAGAGACTATATACACACCTGTGATCTGACAGCCATAGAGCTCGAAGCGCAAAGCGATGCCGTTCTTCCAAGTCTGGGGTCTGATTCGGACGAATCGAGCCAGGACAGGCTGAGGGATCCGGTTCAGGACCACTTCAGAGGGGTCCGTGTTGGCATGGAAAGTCTACAGAGAAGAAACAGAGAGGAGCAGATTAGCAATGAAGGATTTTTTTTAATGCCCTGGTTGCAATGCAATGCCAGTAACACAAATAAACACAATCATACACACTGTAAACAAACATGTAATCAGCGGGCCTTTACTGTGGCCAGGAAAGATCATCTTGTTAATTGCTGGACAAACAGACACCCACTTCCACAGCCCTGTACACGCAGCTATGGCTTAAACATAGTGTTTACTTTGCATGTCTGGATGAACGATTGAATTTTGACACAGACACCATGGTGTGCGTATGAGTTTCTTACAAAGTCACACAGGCTCACATATGCACAGCTCTCATATACACAGCTCACATATGCAACAGCCTATACACTTGGATATTTCACTCTTTCTAAATGTGTTCTTTATTGTTCGTCTGTCCTGTTTTGCATAGTTTATTACAGTTTACTATAATAAACTATTATATTATGTAATTTCTACATTTTCAACATGTTCCGCTACACTTCCTAGCAAAAGCTGGCCCTTACTGACCAAATTCATGTGTTTAAACCAGAGGGTCCAGGGGTGGTGAGAGGAGACAAGATGACAAGTTCAGATAGCATATCACCATCTCCTTCTCACTCAGTCGTTCCTGTGTGTATGTGCCAGTCTCTGGCTGGTCTCAGGAGAGAGGAGGGAGAAAGATGAGAAGAACCAGACCAGTGTAAGTTCTGCTTCATTGCACACACAGAAAGGCCGGACCCTGAGGACACGACCCACCTCAGGATCCAATGACTCCAGGGCCAGATGGCCTGGGACCGGCCCGCGTCAGACCTCAGTGTGTTTGTGTAGGAAGCAAAGGAAGCAGGGTGAAACGGTAAGCCAATTGAAGGCGGAGGTTGAAGAAAAGCGAGACGCGAGGAGCTTTTCCTCATCTACATTTGGCACAAACTCCCGATACATCATCAAATGAAAGAGAAGGAACTGAACCAAAGGCTTGTGGTCATTAATCACAGGGTAGATGGTTTGCTAAAAAGCATTAAAGGCAGCAAGGGTGAGGAAATGAGAGAGATGGGGGCAAGGAAGTCAGATATGGTTAGAGAATGCAGGAGATGAAAGAGTGAAAGCAAAAGAAAGGGAAAGAGGCTGGTGTACACACATTACAAACTACAGAACGCTGCACAGTAGTTGTTTCAGATTTGATGCCTGTATACAGCAGACTACACCAATCCCTTTTTTCAATCCCTGATTCTCTCATGCATGCACACACACACACACACACACACACACACACACACACACACACACACACAGTGAGTAAAAATTCTCTCAGAGTACGACAGTGAGAAGCTTTCTGCTTCTTTAATAAGATCATCTATGTGTGACCTTTCACTCCCTGTCTATATGTGAAGCGTTGCACCACAGCATGGTGTGTACATGTGTGTATATGGACCAAGGGCAAATGGCATGTAATATATCACCTTAAAAGTGTGACCGAATACTATTTATCACATTCCAGTCACACACACACACACACACACACACACACACCCTGCTTGGTAAAAAGAAAATAAAAAAAAAAGAAATGCACTTATCACACACTGCTCACTCGGAAAGTTAAACATCTGTGGAACATAGGCACTGAGTTTCAGAGATATATGTTGAGAAACATAAAGTAAAGGGCACCTTCAGGCCTGAGCACAGGCAAACACAACCAGCTAGCGATAAGTATCATACAATTACTGATCATACGGTGCATAAACCAGGACCTGCATACATTTTACACATAATCAGCCCTGCTGTAAAATGGGAACTACAGTATAGAATCCTCAAGCCCAGCTAAATACACAGCTCAGTAACAGATTACTAACCACTGATATACGAATAAGAGAGAGAAAAAAAAAGAAAAGGAAAAAAAAAACAATTAATGAAAATCTGTAAAAATGTGTAACAGGATTGGAAAGTCCAATTATCTGGAGGTCAAAATGAGACTGAAGATCTATAATTTCCCTCTGGTTCTATAGATGGTAAGCCTGTCAAATGCCTTTAAAAATTGCATTCGAGTTTTAATTACATTAAAGATTTAGTACTGGAATGCAGTCAAATATTAATGAGACTACATTTTCATACTGGCACAGACAGCACCAACATTACCAGTACAGCTATACTGTGTTCATATTGCATAAACCACTGAAGGGTTGCTTTGTTCTGCATGTATTGTTTATTTATTTAATCCACATTACTATTTTCTTTTTGCTTTAATTAGCTAGCTTTTCCATTTCTTATGTGAACCAGGATTTAAGTACTAGTCGCCATCAGTGGCACACAGATGGACCAAATCTACCTTCATATTCACTAGTATGTAGGCTCACTACATAGGCTATAACAGTCCCTCCAGGATTGTGTGATTTTGCAATAGCATAAATTAACGCAAAATCAAGCAAACTCTGCAATATTTGGAGGAGCTTGCAATTTTTCAACATTATCAAGATTTGGGCCAAGACGCGTCATGTGACGTCATCACAATGCGCGTTCAGCCAAAGCTCTCTTCGGTTCACGTATGTCGAACATGAGTACAGGTAAAAGGTCTCATTTACCAACAAACATCACTGTGAAAGACCGTGCGAAACTATTTCATGCAACTGCAATTTCACCAATTCAAGTAGTTTTCCACAAAAACAGCATAAAAAAGTTGTATCACAAATTTTGAAAAAAGCCACCGCAAAATCGAGCATTTTTGGCCGCAACAATCACAGTTAATCTTAGCGAAATCCTGTATGGTCTGGTATAACAAAAGAAACTACAAAGTGCACTAGATGCCTAATAAAATGCCATTTGAGTCTCAGCCACAGAAATGACTGAGATAACTGCTCGTTGGAATTCATTAACTATTTACCTTTTAGCACGTTTTGGCCAAAATATTTAGAAAACACATTTCGATAGACTTACAACACATGGCTGTAGCAGGTGGGGGTGTGGCTTAGAGGGAATCTGAAACCAATTTAGAAGGCCGAAGTAAAAATTGTGACTGGTGACGTGACACACGTGTATTTATTATGTCGGATGCCCTATTTATGTTTTCTCTCTTTCTTTCAGAGTAGGAAGCTCTGTGTCTGTCTGTCTGTCTGTCTGTCTGTCTCTGTGTGTGTGTGTGTGTGTGTGTGTGTGTGTGTGTGTGTGCGCGCGATTATGAGCTAAGCAAAGCTGTCTCTGAGCTGGATAAGCACAGAGCAAACTGAAAAGCTATGCTTGTTGTTTGTTTTTAGTTTTACGTTACTGTCCTCTGACCGAGTCAAGAGGCATGAACATCAATAAATAATAGCTCATGCGTGTTCTTAACCTAGTGTGCTGAGTTCTATGAGAAGTGTGCTGCCGAGATTGTTAGTTACTAAAAGTGAATGTGGCAATGGCGATCCTGTGGCACTGGTTAAATAAATATTTGTCAAATTTGAGTAGTATTCAACCAGACAGCCTGGAATACAGCTGCCTACAGTGGAGCTGGTGTTCCTGATAGACTTACACATTTTTCTGCAATCTTACATTCCTGCACACACACACACACACACACACACACACACACACATCCATGCTTTTTGTTCACACTTTCTCACACACACCTGCCACTGCTCTCCTTGTACCAGCTTGGCCCCTGACTGCTGTTGCGTTGACAGACACACAGGTGCCTGTAGTGACAGACTCCCACATCCTGAAACAGGAGAGCTGCTGTCAGGCCTTGCCGTGAGCCACCCGCCATCTACTGATCCAAGGCCACCATCACTCCCTCATTCTCTCTCCAACTATTACTCACTCTCCCACTCTCTCTCTTCACCCCATCAGTCTCTCGCTCTCTCTCTCTCTCTCTTTCCCATGATCTCTCTTGTTCGCTTTCTACCATGCCTCTTTGTTTGAGTTTGCCTCATGCACCCTACCCCTTCTATCTGTCTTTATCTCTCTTTCACACAGAACAGTCTCTGCAGTAGCTGTCACTCACACACTTCCTGTGCATAAGCACTGCTGCTATAACAAATGGCTGCAGCACATCACTGTGACATTCGAAGGCTTCAGCTAAATTGCAATAGTGCATTAACATGCGCTGCGCATCTGGGATTCCTACCAGTTCTGCAGATATTATTCAATAGTAGATGACTTTAAGCAGTAGAAATAGATCCAATGCCTAGTGGCTTTATCAGGTTATAATCAATGTAAAAATGCAGGATAGCCTACTTACCTGCATGCACCTTAGCAAGTACTTCTTAAAAGGCTTAGGAAAGGGCATGGTTCACACAGCAGGCCAAATCTCATTTATTAACTCCGAGTGTTCGTTTAGCCAGTCTGATTTATGTGTTCAGACTGTAGTTGCAGGGTCGCTCCCAAAGAAAAGCCAGTTAGCTTACTACCAATATCACAATTTTGCCATGGATCTCGATTTGTATCAGAGCAATTTCACGTCTCAGTGCTAACCTTATTTAGTGCAACAGTGACAAAAGCTAGATGGTTTTTAAAAAAAGAAAGAAGACACACATTCGTTGCTGGAGCCCGAGGTACTGTCAGTCCATGACCTCCTGTTTATTTCATGATTCTTACCTTGTTCCTCCAACCATGCACAAAATGCTGGAAAAATAACACATTACATCTGAAATTGGATTCAGATCTGAGTCAAACTCAGAAAGACTTGCCCGTCTAAACATAGCCACCATAGCTATGTAAGTGTGTAAGTAGATTCAAGTAGATTTCTTGAAAAATCAGAGAACCATAACTTCATGTAGCTACTATGAAGAGCACCTACTCTAACTGCAGCATTATTTTTGTCTCGGTGCCAGCTTGAGACAAACAGAACCCTAGCGTTATTTTTGTCTCTGTGTCTGCTTGAGACAAAGAGAACCTTACTGTACAGCACTTCTTTCCTTAAGTGATATTTTAGGAGACTAAAGGGAGAGGGAGTGTGTTGTAACTGTTACGAGGCCTACAGGTCTGAGTGTAATCCACAGCAGAGAGGGAAACAGAAGAGGAATTGAAAGCTAAGCCACCAACACTAATGCTGCTGCTAGGATATGCACATAACACACTGAGTGCACGCACACACACACACACACACACACACACACACACACACACACACACTACAATTACATATTAGACGTGGAGAGTGGTACTGGCTGAGGGGCATTTTCCTTTTTCTTTTTTAATGGAAAGCAGGCACTCATCGTTTCCCCTCCTCCATCTCTCTGTGTTTTCCTCTCCTCCACTCACGCTGCCTCTGTGCAGTGCAGATTTTACGGCTACGTAGGTTTGTGCTGAGCCGATCTCATTAGAGCCGGCTGACTGCAGTGCCACCTTTACGCTGATATACAGTACATGACTCTGCAGAGCAGGAGATTTACAGAGCCAAGACAAATCACTCGCAAGCTTCTAAGGCCACAAAAACCTTTGCGTGAGCAGCATTTTAAAATTCACCATGTAAGATACATCAATTTCCGTAAAATAAATACATCTGCAACATGAGTTACAAAAAAAACCCCAAACGAATTAACAAGACCCAGAACGGTTACAGGAACAGAACCCTGGTGAAGTGTAATGCATTGGAGACAGAGATCAGGATGCATGCAGACATCATTCGAGAGGCATCTTTTCTAATCAAGTAGCCATCATAGATGTAGTTAATTATGTCTTCGGATATACAGAGCAAAACTCTGCTCAGACAGATGGACAAGCCAGTAAGTGTGGGTGGAGGTAAACAGCTGTGTGAATAATTGAAAAAGGAAGTCTGCCAGTTTTTTCTCCCCCTGAATCCTCAGATAACTCCTCAGAGGACAGTGAAGAGGTGATAGTTCTCTAGTTCACCATCTTTCAGGAATCTGTGACCAACAGTGAATGAAGGCTTATATTGGAATACAAGGCATGAGTATGACTGTATGTGTGTGTGTTCTCCAGTGCTAAGATTATACGGCTGTGTCTGGTGAGGAATATTTGAGGTGGGATGCAGAAATTCCAGCCTAAATTATTCAGACTGTGTCTGCTGGCACTGTGGGATGGCTGAAATAGTAAAGACCCCCTGTTGAGAGATGGAGAATGGGAAAGACAGAGAGAGATACATATAGAGGGTTAGAGAGAGAGAGCTGTCTGTCATCATTTTTAAGCATCCCTCCCCATCAAAGTAAACAACAACTGAGGGGGGGAATATGGAGGAAAAATAAAGCCAAGTGAAGAGAAGTGAAATGCAAAAAAAAAAAAAAAAAAAAAAAAAAAAAAAAAAAAAAAAAAAAAAAAAAAAAGGAAAGTGGGATGACAGAGAAGGACTGTGTATGCTACTGAGGTATCATTTTTGAAGTGGAATAAAGTGCCAAAAAAAAAAGGGCAAGAGGACGGACTTACGGTGAAATCCGCTTGAGGTATGTGAAGGATGAGACAAGCAGAGACACACCAAGTATTTTAACTTATCATAAGGAACAGTAGAGTAGGCAGTTACCTAGAAGAAGTGTCCATTTTACCTTCAAATGCATGTCTCATGCAACCAGCACCCGAATGCCCTCATCAAAT
>JANDJT010000199.1:7130980-7147307 GCA_024331685.1 Stegophilus panzeri | reverse complement strand
GAGGTTGTTATTGTGGAGCGCTGCTGGGTAGAACTGGAAACGATTGTCATGGATGAGTGAACTCTATGTGTGTGAGACAGATTCTCGTTGCCATATAATGTGTGCAAGTGTGTGTCTGGAGGGTGCTAGCGCTGGGAACTGGCATTCATTCACATCTAAGCATTCGTGTCATGCTGATACAGTAGCGTTCCACATTTCTGAACATTGTCTGCAGCTAAAAAAATTTTGTATAACACAGACCCCAACTATTTTATGACTAAGCTTGCAGATATAGTTCAGAGTAAAACAAATCTGCCTCAGTCATCATTAACAATCCTGAACTATAATAAGTGGTGGTTGTTGTGTGATGTGATCGGTAATACAGCGCAGAGAAACCCACCAGAGAGCCTTATCACCAGCAGTCAACAGACTTTAATTCACATGAGCACACGATACAGAGTCCAGACTGTACAGCCCGGGGGGAGTGAAAGAGAGAAGGGGCAACTGGGTGATATAGTAATAGCTGTGGGGAAGCTGGATAGTAAGCTCTTACTGGCTTTCCTTGGCTCCTCATGTCTACTGTTCCAGCTCTCTAATGGTGGAAAACAAATTGGTTGAGTCTCCCAACTGTAGCCGTGGCAACAGTAGGACTGGATTATATGTACGGTTGAGTAAACTAAACTGTGGTTTGTGGGGGAGGTTTAAAGGAACGTTACAGGATGGAAATTGGTTTAATACAGATGCTCAGACATACGCTAGACTACAAATTTGAGGGCTGGTTTGTATTTCTGCAACTGCAAATCTGTGAATATGTACATGCAGGAATAAAGGCATCTTCCAACATACAATACATAGCAAGAATCATGAATGTGTGCACTAGGGGGCAGAGCTGAATGAAGTAAGATTTAATATACAGAAAATGAAGAGAATAAAGAAGAATGTGCCACATTTCCCTCTAGTAGGGAGAACAGCTAGAACATGCATAGCACTGGGATGGGTTTGTTAAGAATATTTGACAATAATATGCTAAATCTTGTCTCCCGATTTGACTTCCATTTTGCCATGTACACCTTTAGATTCTTGCCTAAGATCCCCCCCCCCCCCCCCCCCCATATAAGTGCACCTCTTAACCCAATCCATTCTTGAACTGCTCTATCTAGTGTTAGCATTAGTTCTGGTTTGGGTCAAGACCCAACTTTAGCAATATCAGATACACTTCCCTGATTCATCCACCATGTAGCTGAGATTTTGAAAGGTGTGCCCCTGGGATCCTCTGCTAGTTCCACTTACCCATAACCCTGTTCTCTGTGACATGATGCAAATACATTTAGGTGTATCTGGCAGGAGTATAAATCAGCTCTCAGGGTACAAAACATGTCAAAGTGGAGCTACTCTCAAGGGTATATCTTTTGTACCTTTCATTACGTGGAACAGTGGATGTAATATACCGTTAAACCGCATTTAAGGACCAGAGGCTTTTGTATGCATGAGGACACATTTACACTGAGTGTACCTTGGGGAGCAAAAGTGTACCTGAACAGTATCTTGTTCTGACAGCGTAGCAAGGTATTAGACATTAAATTCACATAATCACTGGTCCACAGACAAACAACTTCAGTGCAAACAAGTTTGACGGTTTAATGATTTCGTGAAAACTTAACAGCAGCTCCTACAGGCATTTATATATCTTTTTTTTTTTTTTTTTTTTTTTTTTTAACATTTGCGAATATATAGCTTTGCAAATAGTGTGCTATCATCAGGAAGTTGTTAGCTCATATGGGATTTTTCCACTGTAGGTGCTAATACAACACATTACAAATTGCTGTGTAATGACAGATGGGAGAGTCATCCAGGACCTCTGATGATAAAATGCAGGAACACAGAATAGGTCTGTCCTGCTGCAAGGCACAGCTTGGTGTAGCTGAAATTAGTATGAGAAGGGGCAGTCCAGCACTGACCTAGCCAGAGGAGTGGAGGCTAGATTTCCTCTCCACAGGAAGAGGTAGTTTGTTAGAGGCTTTTCCCCCAGCAATCTTTGCCATGCAGGGCAGACACACCTCCAGGTTGTGTATTTACTCAAACTTTCTATAACTGCTGGAGAATACTGGACTGGTTCTGCCAACACACAGTCATGGTAAAAAAAAAAAAAAGAGCTCACAGCCCAGGCCTTAGTCCATTCCTTCTTTCATTGGAGATTTTCTCAATGCTTGTTTGTTTTCTATTCTTCCTGCGTCTCTTTTTTTGCCTGCCCTTTCCTCAGGCTTGTTTTGCATCTCATAAAACATGGTTTGCCGGCACACTCTGGCAACAGGCTGGCGAGTTCAAATTAAACAGCAGTGGTTGGGGGAGGCACTCCACACATCATCAAATTGGCCAGCACACACACGTTCAAATTCTATAAATCTCTTTATCTTTGTGCTGAGATCCAGCACACACAAAATTTCACCCAAATCCTTTAAGGTGTTTTTCTTTTCAGAATTTTCTTAATGCCATGGCAACCGCAAAACCTCCACATCCCACAGGCTTTCGTCATTATTGCTTGCTTATGATGGAAAGCCTGCGACCTGCCGATATGATAGCACTCATCCTGACATCTGCTTGTCTCTCCATGCTATGGATTCACTGAGGTACTTCTGTGCATCACTGACACACTCAACCCAAGACTAGGGGACATGTGATTGCATGTCTTTAGTTCTTTCCGAGAGAGGAAGTCAGAGTTGTGCAAAACAGACTATTCTATGGTTTTACTTACTCTGTGTTTTCTGTGTGTATACTTCCACTATGAGTTTTTGTTGGTACCAATTTAAGCACCAAAAAAATCCACTTGAACATTTATTAATGTGCCATTGGCCAATGGAAAACGCTATTCTTGTTATCTGGTGAGTGGAAAAAGGCCCTGTGTGATTTTTTTTTTTTTTTTTATGTCTGTTGTCAGGCTTCTGTTTGAACTTGAAGGCACATACACAGAAACAGACAGACATTATATTAGTAACACTAGTTCCCTTGCTTGCTTCAGAGCCTGGAGATCAGAACTCAGTTAAAGAGGCATCCCTGGAATGCCTTCTGAAGGATGAAAAGGGGACAGAAGATGCCTGCCCGCTGTTTATTTTCTCTACCCACTGCTGCCTTGATCTGAATTTGTCACGCTGTGTGTCAAACAGACCCGTGAAGCAGAGGTGAATCATATGGGTATGGTGGCAGGGTCAAACAGGGCAGCTGTGATTAGCCCCAAGCAGTGTCACAAGACACCACTGCATTACCGTAATATTCCTGCTACTGAACCAAACCTGACCAACAGAACACATTCCCTCCAATTCACAACATTATAGTCTGCTAACATCTTCCTGCTACCAAGCCAAATCCTGACCAATGGCATCATTTCCCTCCAGTGTTGAACAAAATAACACTTGACACCAACCTGACCGATAAGAACCTTTCCCTCCAGTTTTCAAAAGCCAATCAATACTTGTCATTTAAGTGGGACTTGACACATTGCTGCTGATGTTGGGGTGATCAGAGGAAAGGCTGAAGTGTGTGTATCCTGTGTGAAAGAGCTCTCTATTATGTGCTAATACAGGCAGCTCCATTAGAGATCATACTGTGGTGACTATTGTGGTAATCTTCACACACTCAAACAAAAATCCCTCTAAAAAAGAAAGATTTAGATTGAAAAAGGAAGACTAGAGAAACCTTCAAAATGCAGAGGCAATAACAGAAATAGCTGAAAAAGAGATGAAGCCAGACACTTTGATATGACTTACTTCAGTGCAATGTGGTGACTAAGGGAAGGCAATATGGCAAAAATATATTATATCACAAAATATGAACACGACTTGCAGTGCTGCTAAAACTTATGAGTACAATGATACTTTTATTTAAAGTCCACCAAGAATATAGAAAAGAAAGTAAAATAACCAGTTTACACAGATCTGTGTAATCCGTGAGTAACAGTGGGAGTATATTCGTATTATAAAAGTACAAAGACACTTAAAGAGGTATATTGTTTCATCATACAGAAAAAAAATTTTTAAATCCAAATTGACTTGCACTCAGAGGAGATACAACTGATCAGTTGCTCAAGAACTCAATCATTTTAGCCTGGTGGTACCTTAACCATTGACCCACCACTTCCCCGCTATATCAATATTATATAATCATATCAGCCAGGTCTAGTGCTGCACTTTCCTTACCCGTCTTGTGGATCTCGTAGCGCAGTGAGAAGCCGGCTCCCTGGTGGGCATAGTCAGATACAAATCGGATGTGGAGCACGGGTCCTGATGAGATGATGGCCGGTGGGGCGATGTTACTGCAGTGTTTCCCCAGCAGATCTGCAGAATCTGAATTGCCATCACGGATCTCGATGAAGTCGTATCTGCAAAACAAACCCAATTACACAGGGCGTATGTGAGGGCAGCGAGCCAGTGGGGTCAATGCTTGAGTAATTGTAGCCTATCTGACCCCGTGACCTGTGTTACACACACATTCCTGCCTGTCAGTAAAATGAGTGCTGGCAACATATACATCTTCAGCTGTTTCTCCTAAGATCTTTGTTCTAACAAAACCTGGCAGCAGACAACACAGTTGGATGATGGGGGAAAAAAAAAAATCAATGTAACAAACAGCACACAAAAATAAATCAAAGTGTAGACTTTCTCACTCCTATAAATACATACCTTCATATTAGTTTCACTGTTACTGAAAAATTTATAGTCACTGAATAATATGCTTTACAATGAATAACTGATTAACACAGGGGCTTTCAGGGGTTAAAGTAATACACACAATTAGCGCTAATAGAATAAGAACAAAACCTGATATGATTATAAAGGACCCTGAAGGCTAAAATACGCACTCTCTCTCATACATATTCAGCACAGATATACTGTATGAAACAAATACACACACAAACACATTGTGTGTGTGTGTGTGTGTGTGTGTGTTTATAGCCTGTCAGTTTTTCTTCAGCAGCACCCACTGCAATGAGTTCCTCTTTCGTTTTTCTCATTATATCCCCAGTTTATAAGCAGCCATTGCCTGAGGAGTTTATGCACAATGTGGTCAAAGGGGGCTCGATCTCAGTTAACTAAGGAAAAAACACGCCTATTATGCACTTTGAACATTTCCTGCCTGATTACACAAAATGGACTCCATTCCTCAAAGACACAAAACGCCTGACCTTAATGACAAGTAGATTAAAAACAGCTAAAATGCAACAAGTATTAAACAGAAAAGAAAGCGAGAGCGATAGAGAGAGATTCAATACAATCTCCTATTGTAACGAATTGAATTAGATCAAACCGATTATTCTGCTTTTTCTTCTGAGGCTGAATTGAAATAAGGTTGGTTTTAACAGGGAGAGGGAGAGAACAATACAGAGGGAACTACTGAACTGCCATTAAGTCAAATGAGGATGTAAAGGAAGACGGCTATCTGCTAAGCGCTGTGCATAACACTAACACGGCTGATTTTTTTTGGAGCCGCTCACACAAGTTCATTCGACACTAAAGTGTGACTGGTGCCAGTGTGTTGAGGCTGATCTGACCGCAATCTAATGAGCCTGCGACTCCTCACTGCACTCGAGCTGAGGAAGGCCATTGTTCAACAATCAACTCCAGATGAAGAGTCGAGAGTCGCCTGACGGAGAAGTCAACGAGCTCCAATGTGAAGAGCTTCATCTCTCGTTCTCTTCTTCCAGCTGCTCACACATCACTTAGGCACTCGGAAGACAAGTCGTGTACTCACATATAAAGCTTTTAGAATAAGTGATGAGTGTCTTTGCTTAAGGCTGTTAAGCAAAGACACTTCTGAAGGCTGTTTTCTTCAGAACACTGAATCACTTAGGCTGGTTCGGACTTCCTGGGTAGGAAATGAGAAGCAGCACTTGTGGATATGTTTTGCTTAAATGTTGGCTTCAAGCCTGTAGGAACGACTTACATTTGTTTTGCCAGTCATTAGGCTTGGTTCGGGATGGTCGTGGGGTTCACAGTTCATCACACTGTGAACTCCCAGCCTTCCAGAGGATGAAGGTCTAACAGTGAATTATAACTAAAGACTAGCATCTTTTCTCTATATTCTAAAAACTTTACTATTTTAAAGACTTTACTTATCACAGGCACTATTCCAGTCACTGTATTACTGTTTATTGTATGTACTATATGTTCCATACTGTTATAACTGTTGCTTATTGTTCTGCACAGTATGAATTTATTGTCTTCTATCTTGTGGTCAATTTGCACTGTAACTTTTTCCTAATCCGCCCTGCATGTTGTCCAATGATTATCTTGTACCACACAATATATTGCAGGTATTGGAGAACTCTATTTCATTCTGCTGTACACAAGCATATGGCTAGAATGACAATAAAGCTCTCTACTCTTCTACTGCTGCTACTTTTTAAACATCACCTTCTGCCATTGACGTGCATGCTTCACTGGCCTCATTAGGACCCCTGCTAGGGAGATCTGCCTTTCCTTTTCCTATCCTTTTATAAATACCCAAGCAAGTCTGATTGCTGGAAGATGAAGGTGCGACAGTTTAGTAGGTGGAGGCTGTGAGCCAGGAAAAGGAGGGGGAGGAAGAGTTGCACTGAAACCTAACACTGCCTTTGGTTCATTAAGTGACAGACACCAGCAGGTGTCTTTAAAACCATCAAGCATGTACACTCGAAGATGAGCTCAAAAATGACACAAAGAAGCACTGATTGCTCAGAGATACACAAAACCGAGACAGTTGTGGGGGTTGAAATCATCATGAGCAGGAGTCCAGGAGTCCTTTACGGATTGAATGGATTTAAAATTAGGAAGAAAAGTTGTTAATTTTCTAATCCAATCCTAACTAAATCGAAATGCTCGGTTAGTAAAACAAGGTCTCATAATAGCGCAAGAGGCAGTAGTCATTATGAATATGTGATTTTCTCACACTCACATTTCAACGTTTAAACACTCTTTATTGGCATGACAGTTAAAGGTACATTTGCATTGCCGAAGATAGGACTTCGATACAAAAGAATAATAAACGAAGGAATGAATCATTTCAACATCTCACAGTTGAAAAAATATATAATATTTAAAAAACAAACAACAGTAATATAAGTAATGGTAGTAATAATAATCATCATAATCCTTTCTCCCATTCTCGTTCTGGTACAATTTCATCCTGCTGACAGCCAGGAGCAATGTGTTATTTGGTCTGGTACTCTGGGGGGAGCTACAGGGGGCTTTGGGCAGTTCTAGTTGCCTCCAGACTCCAATTTAGCCCACCAGTCAATTAACACACACACACACACACACACACACACACACACACACACATGCTATAATAGCAGCATTCATGCACTGGTGAGGATACATGGGGTGCAATGTTTGCTCTCTATCATTACAGTCACATGACCAGCAGCTTTAAGCGAATACGAAAGATTATTAGATTTGCATAGATTTTATTATGGGATGTTGTTGCTGTGGTATCAGGTAAAGGTGTTGGGATGATCGGCTTTGTGAAGCTGCATGACAGTGAGAACCTAAATGCTTAAATTTATTCCTTTGTCAAAGGGCACGGAAAGTTTCATTCTGTTGTTTCCTTGTTTCTCCCTTTTCTCGTCTCATCACTCCACACTTACGCTCCATTATTACTGTAATTTTGTCAAGTTTTTTTCCTCGTTTTTTTTTTTTTTTTTTTACATGTGTATCTGTGGGAACTCTCTATGGGGCTTAGGTCTGACATGATCAGGATAACGTGTGTGCGTGTGTGTGTGTGTGTGTGTGTGTGTGTGCACCCCACCTCCTGCTCTCTGAGCTGCCTGTTAATTGCCTTTCACACGTTCTATCTTACAGGCAGGAATCTTTTTCACACCTGCACATACCCATCAAGTTTCAGAGATCTGCTATACACACACCCTTGGTAACACTGAGTTAATGAGAAACCACCTTCAGTTTTTAGAGTGACACACAACGGCCATTACTGTTTCACTGTCTCACACCAAAGCAATGATCTGTTTACAGTAAGAAAACATCAGTAATGCTAACAAATTAACAAATCTCATGCTTTTAAAATGGCATGAGAAACATGGTAAACAGCCCAAGATAAAGATATTCACACTCTCTCCTGTGGTACAAAGCTACTTACTTACAAAAGAAAAACAAAAAAAAAAAAAAAAAAATGGACCTTGCTTAGAACTGAGAAAAAGAAAGATTCTGAACATGCCTGTATATCATTAACTTGGTATCTGAGTTAAATCACAGCATAAACTGGTCATTTGTTTAGGTGTGAAAACAAGTAGTCCATATCAGTTTCTTCCTAATGACAGTTAGTAACGGAAATGAGAAAGAAAAACTACTACATTGCACAAATATAATTGCACAGACCTACTTTCTGGTATTTAGTGTCTGTGTGGCCAGAACCTAATGTCAAGGGAAGTTTTAAATGTTTTATAGTAATGGCCTTATAGATATATGTCCTGCTAAGTCACTTAAGCTAGTGTTATATCTCAGAACAACTGTGCTTATAGACCAGGCCATGGTCCTCCGGCTCTGCGACGTAACGTTAATCGTCTTCAATGTCCGTAACAAATGTTTCTGCAACCTGAGTAAGACTGTTATACGTGTGGGACATTAATGAGTCCCCTGGAGTCCAGCTCTCCTTCATACTGTCCATTGATTCTTCATTTCATGTGGAAAAATAATCATTGATCAGCTGGACCCACAGGAAGTGGTGTAAGAAAAGGTTATCATCAATGTGACACTTCGCATTGGAGAAGAACTCGAAGTCCCGTACTGCTCTCTTTCTTAGACCAAATCCTTCACAGATAGAGGTTTAAACTGGAAAATAATCCGAGGGAAAATAGATGGGAGACATCTGTTAGTCTCTTCTTCACCATTTAGTAAAATCTGGCTTTATGTACAGTGCTGTGAAGTATCTTAGTATCAGTATTTCTTCTGTTTTTGTGTATAACTCATACTAAATAGTTTTAGATCCTAAAACAAAATACAACATACACAATACAGTTTTTATTTATTTATTTATTTATTTATTTATTTATTTATTTTACTGAAGCAAAAAAAAAAAAAAAAAGTTATCCAACACATATCACCAATGTGAAAAACTAATTGGCTCCTTAAACTTAAAGTCTGTTTGTGCCAGCTTTAGCAGCAATAACTGCAACCAAATGCTTCCGATAACTGGAGATCAGTCTTTCAATTACTTCTAGGACTAGGACTTACTCCTATGCTTTGGATCATTGTCTTGCTGCATAATCCAGTTGTACTTGAGTTTCAATTTATGAATTGAAGACCAGACATTCTCCTTTAGGATTTTCTGGTAGAGAGCAGAATTCATGTTTCCCTCAATTATTGCAAGTTGCGCATGCCCTGAAGCAGCAAAGCATCCCCACACCATCACACTACCACCACCATGCTTGGTGGAATTCGTGTTCGGTTTGGGCCAGATGTAACGGGACACCCGTCTTCCAAACAGTTTCACTTGCGACTCCTCAGTCCACAGAACATTCACCCAAAAGGTTCAAGGATCATCAGCACGTGTTTTGGCAAAATTCAGATGAGCCTTAATGTTCTTCTGGGTTAGCAGTGGTTTTGGCATAGTGTGTTAGTTATTGTGTAAGACCTTTTAACCAACTTCATGTTGTTGAAAAAGTTCTATTTAAGTGTTGATTTGGTATAGGGTAACTTTTTTGCTTCAATAAATAACATTATCATTTAAAAACCATATTGTGTGTTTACTCGGATTGCCTTTGTTTTATCTTAGATTTTGTTTTAATTTCTGTAAGAATTTAGTATGAGATATACACAAAAACAGAAGAAATCAGAATAGGGGCAAATACTTTTTCACGGCACTGTGCAGCAGGAAAATTTTATCATGGATAAAATGATTGTGTTTACTACATTGCACTGAGCCTAGTCAGAGTAGATTGGTGTTCATCTAAATCCATGTAAATATCATAGAACCATCCACTACAGACAATCTGAGAGAGTTAGCTAGTATAGCAGATTAGCATTAAACTAATGCTAACCTCCTTTCCCCAGTGTTGATGGAACAAGAGCCCAGGCAGCTGTCTCCTGTCCCCAGCTGGACGACATTAAGGTGCTGCTGGGTCTGTCACTGCAGTTTGGCATGCATCAGGAACCAAAATTTTGAGGATGCTCCAAGGCTACTGTTACAATCCAAGCTCACTGTTGAGAGATGTTAAAACATTACCAACACTGCGCACAGAGCCCTCAGCGGAGCACATGTGGAGTGTTTGAACACTGGTTAGTCGCAGGACTAGTGATAATTTCAGAGTAAATACTAGGGATGTGATAGTGAGGAAATTTTCCCACTGGTTTGTCGACATGTGACTGCACCGGTAATACCGGCACCACCAGAGGTGGTTTCATTATTATTCTTAATGAAAAACAACAACAACAAAACTGTACTATGACAAACTCGCTTATATTAAACATAGAACTTTTGAAACCAAATCTTCTGCCATCGTCTTGTCAGTCAGCTCGTCACACTCTCATCGCTCTCACGCTCAAGTCGGCTCATGCTGAATTGAGCAGACGCGTTCAGATTTAATTGTCGCGTCTGTTCTCCAACTGAACTAAATGGTTTTTATTACTATAAAAAAAGCAAAATGACAGTGGGGGCAGTGCCGCGGTGGGCAAGTGATGTAATCGGTGTGTGGCCGAACACAGCGTAACACCGACTATTGCAGCAAGTCTAATATATACACTCACAGTGCCACACTGTAAAACAAAGGGAATAACAACCTCCATCTGCCAATTGTTCCCAAACTGGAACCTAATCAACATTCTTAATGCACAGTGCATACGCGCCATGACGTTCATTTCTAAACTAGACCAAGCAATTTCCAGACATTTACCATGACAGTGTTTTTAGATTTGTGCATTGTACAGTGATCGTACTCCTTATTAATGAAATCCCCTATAAAAGAGGGAAATCTGCTGTATCACTGTCGAGCAAATAGCCTACAAACTAGGAGTCACAAAGCGAGAGGGTTCCAACGGGGATGAAGGAGTACACTGAGACAGAAAGACAGACAAAGCGAGGGGAAAAGCATCTTCAACCAGCTCATCCTCAGTCTATATCCATTATCCATTCCATTCAGGAATGTGGCTTGCTTGATTGAATTACAAATATATCATAATAAATCATGTAGCTCTTTTTATATTCATTCAACATCAATCTATTTATAACCCTGAGGGGCGGGAAGCAGTTGGCGCTTTGCCAGGCTTGTGTGGAGTGATCTGCTGAATTATAATGCACACTGCAGAGTGAGGCACCGGGGCAATGCTGTCATGATTATTCCAGCTGAGACCTGAGCTGTGAGCCCTGGACCTGATTGCCCATCCTGACAATGCACTTCTTCTCAATGCAAATACAATCACCAAAATATTGCCACTGCAAACACTGACACTGCAGCTTGCCCTATCCGCAAATATTGCACTCTTCTGATAGAGCTTGTAGTTTTCTACGACACCCATTGTTTTCTCCCTGTTCTCGTCTCTTCACTCTTCACTTACACATTTATGTAGGAAATGGTCATTAATCAGGAAGAGGTTAAAGTGTCAAAACCCCATGAGGTGATGCAGCAATCAGCGAGAACAAGAACAATTCACAGAAAATTATCCAGAGGCTCATAAGTGAACAGAAGCCAATACATTACGGGGAGGAAAGAATGATGGCTTGATGACTATTTTATCCTACAATGTTCTGCCACCTTTTGAGGAAGCTGATTTAAAACATGAGCACAATGAACTCACAACAGAAAGAAAACTCACAGTTAATACAAAATAACAGAGGAAAGGCCTGGAAATTGGAGTGATTTAGAATTAAAGATGATTTTGGCCATTCACACAGAGACCTAAAATATCCATTAAGAATACAAAATAACACCACTGTCCTGGCTTTAAAAATGCCACACCACGGGATGTGGAATTGACCAAATAAATCTGCAACAACCACAGAGAACACAATATAAATAGAAAGAACGTAAAACACATCCATTGCATGTGGGATTTTTCAAACATTGAATCCTATCCTGTGTAACAGGATTTTGGATGTACAGATCTAAGTGTTCACATTTGTGTCAAATGCATTTTTTGCTGCAAGTTTGAATAAGGTGAGTCATTATTGATAAGTCGATAATGTCCTGGGTTGAGAATGTGAAAACGCTATCTGATCATCTCGTTTCCCCTGCTTCATTGTTTGCAAGGCAGAGTGAATGGATTTGCATTTCTAACACCATTTGCCTCTGCTCAGCACGCTCATCCATTCTAGATGAACTCTGGCTCGCATTTCCAACAGCTATTTGAAAACTGTTCAAAACAGCCTTCGCAGTTTTACTCCACACATGAGACAAACTACAGGATCTAAACTGCTGTCTCCTCAGTAAGTATGCTAAACACTAGCGGTGTGGCTGGATCAGTAACACTGTTTACTCCAAAGCGGAGGACCTAGATTAGAGAACGGGCTGCAGCTTTGGAGATGACTTATTTAAATTTGATGGGAGTAGGAATGGTGAAGAAAAAAAGCAGAGGCAGATGACTAAATGGAAAAGATATATAAAGGAGGGCCAAAGGTGTGGCTGCAGACCAGACTGCTAAAGACTAAACGTTCTGTATGAGGGCAAAGTGAAACATATTTCCTCTCAATCTGGTAACATCTGTAATTGCCACACCAGTGTGTACATTTACTCCAGACTGTGTTCAGCTTGTCTGGTTGGCACTGACATGATCCCTGAGCTCCATAATAATATCTGACAGTTAAAACTCTTCAAGTCTTCAAATTAAATAGGGCATTTAGCTGCTAAAAGAGTGGCTTTGTGGCCTGGAGAGAGCTAAATGGGGGCTGTGGATGAGATGTATATGCTCTGCTCACAACATCTACACCAAATAGTGTGGCTGAGTGTCGGCGTGATTTATATATAATGAAGCAGAGGCACATGCATCCAGAGATTGACTCTTAAGTGAAGAATGATATGGTGCAATGTGATGTCGGGTCACCAAGTCATGACCTTTCCTCAACTCTCTTAAATAAGCACTTGTTTATGTACTCCCAAATTAGACAGTGTGCATATACACACTGGAGTAAGCTAAAGAAACACACTCCCACAGGCTAAGTGGCCTTTGCTGCCATTGAACAGTGTAAAGGAATCCCCTATGTGTATGGGTGAGTGTGCTGTTTTTCCACTTCCGCTGAGTCTTCACTCTAGCCTAAGGGGCTGTCACTACAGGAGCCATCAGAACAACACTGATTTTAATTCATCTTCAAAATCCCCTGACCCTCTCCCGCTCGCACTCTCTCTCTCTCTCTCTCTCTCTCTCTCTCTCACACACACACACACACACACACACACACACACACACAGAGCATATTGATGTCCAACTATAAGTGTGTATACTACAATAGAAATGCCTGTCTTCTTCACAAAGTTGTCACTGTTAGATATGTCCAATATGGCAGCCCCTTCAGCTAACTATCTTGCTAGGACACACTATTTACTCTCATGAAGATGTTTAGCAAAGAAGTAAGATAGCCAAAGAGCAGTGAATGGAAACTTTGTTACCATGTGCCAGTGGGTACATTTTTTATTACTTGTTTTTAATGAGACATGTGTGTTGACTGCACTTTCTCACTTAAGATCGTGGTTAGCTATAAAAGCTGCTTCAGTACTAGCTGCTCCAGAAAAGAAACTTGATCACACAGGATAATGCAGCAAACAAAGAGGAAATCAGGGGGGAAATGATTTTGGAATTTACAGATGTGCCATCAGACACTGGCATTAAATACTGGCTGGTCTGGGATCAGACTTGGTCATGGTGGCTCAATATTCAAAAGCATTAGGCTACTGTGAGTTCAAATCCACAGCTACGCCAAACTGCTACTGCTGGGCCCTTGTGCAAGTCTTTAACTCTCAACTGCTCACTGGTAAGTCATGTAGGATAAAATGCATAAAACATAAACGTAAAATATGTTCTGGTCTGATTTACAGATGTATTATATGCCCCAAACATGTTATGTTGACTGACAGAATATTTAGCATGAACATGAACTTAGGACGCAGCTTGCCATAAACCACACTGCAATTATACCTCTTAGTTAGTTAGTTACAGTTACATTTATATAGCGCTTTTCTAGACACTCAAAGCGCTTTACATAGTATGGGGGGAATCTCATCAACCACCATTTGTGTGTAGCATCCACCTAGATAACGTGACGGCAGCCATAGTGCGCCAGAACACACACCACACACCAGCTATTGGTGGAGAGGAGAGTGATGTCACCAATTGAAAGATGGGGATTATTAGTGGGCCATGATAGATAAGTGCCAATGGGGGAATTTCGCCAGGACACCGTGGTATACCCCTACAAGTTAAGTGACCTTTGATGTTTCACATAACTTGCTAACAGAAGCTGCTGATAGCTGGCTTGATCATTAAGAGGACCTGGAGTTCTGGTTTTAGCTCCAATATTGGTATCCCTAGTTAACTAGATACCTAGCATCCCTAGTTAATGGTCAAAATCTCATTCTGACAGATTCTGTAGTTTCCCCTCATCTCTACGCTAGCCACCAGCTTTCGGCTCATTTTCAGCTCTTGCCATACACCAAGCAGGCAGTCCATCATGTACCACTATGCCAACATGCACCACTTCTCTTCTGAGCAGCGCAAGAACAGCACACTAAATTAAACAGTATTCATTCTCTTTGTGGACAAAATGTGACCCTGCAATATAACAGAAAACCTCAAGCTTGGAGGAAAATGGGATAGAGATGGAAAAGAAATGTGCCTAGCTGCTGGTCTTAGTTTTGTTTATCTAAACCTAAGAACATCCTCTTCCAGTAACTGGGGAAAACGCTTGCTGGCCTGTTTTCCTAAAATAATGATGTGCACCAGGTCTCCATGAATAAATAAGAGTGTTCCTACAGAGTAGTGTTTACTAATGCACGTGTGTAAAAAAGCAGCATCTCTACAGATGAGATGTGAGATGTAATGGAACAATGCCTACTGTTATAAAAATCAAGATAAAGCACGAGAAAAGTACAAAATATAGCAGCAATGTACAAATCACTGAGGAGTAACTAAAATAGCTGAAACCCTTCCTACCCTCTCCTTTCGTGTTAGCTGAGATAAAGAGCACTGACAGGGAAGTCTTTCAACAACAGCTGGTAAAATATTAATGCTCTAAATCTAACAAAGAAATGTCAAGCCTGTTTATAAATATCTTTGTAAATAGCTATGTATTATTAATACAATAAAAATGTTAATCTAGATTCAGAAAGCTTGAAGTGGTTTGAAGTCTGCTACAAAATCAGTTAATATTTCTGACTCTATAACCTAGTAATTCCCTATCATTCTATATCTTACTTCACTACATGGCACTGTATTAGCAGAGAAATATGCTAAAATAGAGTTCATTTCTGAGTCATCACGCATGCATTTCCACTACTGACCAACAGGGGGTGGACTCACCACAGCAGCCACCAAGCCTGTGGAATGCTCTCAAATCCATACTGTACATTTCCATAAATCCCTGGGATTCAGAAATGCTTTGTTTATTGTATATTTAATTAAAGTGTAGGCGTCACAGACGTCCTTTGAGGTGTCTGCAAGTCAGACTCAATAGTCTCCATTTGAGCACTGGGAGATCCTCCAGTGCAGCTTGGTGCCAGATTGGAGGCTCTGTTCAAATGTAACAGTTAAAAAAAAAGAGAGAAGCGCTGTGGTCTTGTGACATGAAATTGCTCCAGAAAAAGCACTGAATATCAGTGGCCTTCTGCCCTGAGTCTACTAACAACTTTAAAAGCCTCCATCTGCTACATAGCCCATGATTCATAGCTCTCACTCCTCAGTAAAAGACCAGTTCAGTATGTGTAAATTAATTTTGTGCTTCATAACATATTTAACAGAGTACATCACACTACAGCCTATAAGTTATATAAATACCTTTGTGTAAGACAGTGTCTGAGATAATGTAGACTTTTCTTCCCTAAGCAGTACAACCCCAATTCCAAAAAGGTTGGGACGCTGTGTAAAATGTAAATAAAAACAGAATGCAGTGATTTGCAAATCTCATAAACTCATATGTTATTCACAATAGAACATAGAATCATATCAAATGTTTAAACTGAGGAAATGTACCATTTTAAGAAAAAAATAAGGTCATTTTGAATTTGATGGCCGCAACACGTCTCAAAAACGTTGGGACGGGGGCAACAAAAGGCTGGAAAAGTAAGTGTTACTAAAAAGAAACTAATTAGGTTAATTGGCAACAGGTCAGTAACATGATTGGGTATAAAAAAGAGTATCTTAGAGAGGCAGAGTCTTTCAGAAGT
>JANDJT010000199.1:7097723-7113122 GCA_024331685.1 Stegophilus panzeri | reverse complement strand
ATACAGTAATATCAGATAATACAGTATTGGTGCTACAGTGCAGTAAAAAGCAATTGGTAAAAGTAAGTAAACAGTCAACTAATGTGTCACAATATCAAGTATACAACTTTAGTTTCAGCTGAATGCTGAATCAATGTGTTTTAAGTATTATTACACAGTTGTTTCTACTTACCTACTCTTTACAGTCAGATATATACTATATGGCCAAAGGTTTGTTGAGGTCTGACCACCACACCCACATGTATTATTTGAACATCCCCTTTTTAGTCCCCCTTTTCTGTTCTTATTAAGAGTGACCTCCACTCTTCTGGGAAGGCTGTCCACTAGATTTTGGCATGTGGCTGTGGGGATTTGTACTCATTCAGCCACAAGGGCATTACTGAGGTTTGAGGAGGCCTGCTGCGCAGTCTGTGTTCAAAGGGTGTTCAGTGGGGTTGAGGTCAGGACTCTGGGCAGCTCACTTGAGTTCTTTCACTTCAACCTTGGCAAATCATGTCTTCATGGAGCTCGCTTTGTGCACAGGGGCACTGTCATGCTGGAACAGGTTTGGGCCTCTTAATTCATGAAGAGAAGAGAAACTGAAGAGAAATGGTAATGCTACAGCATGCAAAGACATCCTACACAATTGTGTGCTTCCAAATTTGTGGCAACAGTTTGGGGAAGAACCACATACGGGTGTGATGGTCAGGTGTCCACATACTTTTGGTCATACAGTGTACGTGTAATTACTTACTTACATATTTAACTTACACAGTATTCACAGAAAGTGTTACTTGCATTGTGATACCAAGTTTAAAAATAATAATAATTAAGAACTAGAATCTAAAATGTACTAGAAGTGAGTATATATTTACCTATTAAATACTTTACTGTAAAATAAAGTGCTATTAAGGTTTTTTTTTTAACTTTTCATTAATGTTAAAAACCCCGCTTAAGACTAAAACTACATTCCAATCAATAAGTACGAGCAGTAATGACACAGATTAATGAAACTGTTTTTGCACTGTTGTAGTGAAACTGCATCTACCACATCTGTTATAGAGATGTTACAAATCTTTGGACCTCCACACTGTATGGCTTTGAGGGAATTTACTCAAGCTGAAAATTTCCTGTTTAAATAGGCTGTGATTAATATGACACAGTGCGGAAACTCAGATACAGAAATGAATAGCTATTGATTATTGACTTCAGCTAAGCCAACAAAATTTATCTTCTTGACAATATTAATCAAGGCCCAGACTGTGGACTGGAGAAGAAGGCTTTGGCTTCACTCTGAGGAGGTTATCAAAACAGTGCACTGTGGCATGAGAAGCTGATAATGAAGGGCTCAATAGAGGAGGCTGTGTTGTGACAGTGATAATGCTATATAAATGTAACTGTAGCTAACTAATGCACAGATAACCAATCACTGAAAGCACATGTGGGCAATGGATGTCAGAGAGGAAGAGCTCAGCATTGCTCATCTTCAGTGTGCTGCTTTACTCGTCAGTTTACCAGTAACTCAATATACACTGCACATAGTATTCTTGGAAGTAGCATATGGTGTCTTTCTCTGTGCTTTACACACACACACACAGACACGCGCACACACGCCAATATAATTCCATTTAAAATCTCATTGCTTTTGTGCTCTTTTAACAAGGAAGCATAATAGCCAAGCGCAGTAGCTAGGCGATCTTTGATGTGTGGCCGGCTGGCTCCGTGAATGAGCTCCAGAGTAGTGAGTGAGGAGAAAAGAAGACCTGGGGAGGCTGCTCAATACACACTTTGATGTCCCTCCATTAGTCTCGGAAGTTGGAAGGTGGGAGGGTGATTGCAGTTTCCACAGACATAGTGATATAAAAAAAAGAGTTTAAGTGTATGCGTGCGGCTGAGTGAAACGGGGAAAAAAATCGTAGCATTTTGGCCAGGGTAGTATGATATACGGATGCAGACAAGACATCTAAAATAAAAAGAGAAGACTATAATTATAGAAACATACATACAGACACTGTTCACATATTGAATAGGGCTATAATAATGCATGCTCTCTAGCCCAGTGGTTCTGTTATTAACCAGAACCAGCTTTCATCATGAAACTAGGCCACAAACGATCTGATCCAAAACACTTCAATGATCTGTTCCTCAAAGGTGTTTGTTGTTCATTCAAAAAGAGACAATAAGAGGTAGAGCCATCCTGCACTGTGTATCCTGAAAATGAAAGCCAAGCTCAATTTACATTAAAAAAAAAACCTCACAGCAGAGTAATGATGGGTAGTTAATGTATTATCTGAAGAGAGTGTGACTTATTTGATGTAAGGAATGAGAGCTTGATGAGCTCAGGAAACCAACAGCACACTGTAATTTCATCTTCTCCCTAGCCAAACGAGTGCCCGGGCCGGTCACAATGGATTTAATGAAGCGCTTTTGCACACACAAGTCCATTCCTTTATGGCATTGGTAACACAACCAAGTTTTATAACACTGCTATAAAATGCAGACAAAAGACAAATGGCTGTCAGTAAATTACTGCAGTGTCGCAGAAGCGACTGGGAATAGTGAGGGGGTTGTTGAGTAAACCTTAACAACAAAAAGTGGACAACAGTAGGACCCAACACACACACACAAGTACCAAATGTTTGTTTAAGATCTGGTACCTGATAAATTCTGATACCAGCAGGAACTAATAGTACCCACCCTAAGGTGGGGCTAACAACACTGTTCATTGTGAATTGGGTACATGTGATACCATTATTCACCTCTGCCCTGTGTGTCCAATTTTCATGTTCTCCCAGTGGTTCAGAGGTTTCCTCACCCAGTCCAAAGACATGCACTGTAGGCTGATTGGCATCTCTAAATTGTCTATAGTGTGTGCATGGGTGTGTAAGTGTGTGTGCGATTGTGCCCTGCGATGAATTGGCACCCCATCCAGGGTGTCCCCCGCCTTGTGCTCTGGGATAGACTCTAGGCTCCCTGCGATCCTGAGTAGGATAAGTGTTACAGAAAATGGATGGATGGATGGACACCATTATTTTTACAATAATATTTTTTGTCCGAAAACGCAAAAACACTTGAGCACTGGTATGATGGGGAGACACAGACACTCATTTGATCTCAAATATAATATAAAAAGTTAAATAACAAAATGACCAAACAGACAAAGTTTATTCAAGTGCTTCTTTCATGTCAGATTTATAATTGTGTCAACACACCACATGTGCAGGTCGTCTTCTTTTTTGGAAAATGAACCACAGCTCTAAGTACTGTTGGGGCCAGTTTGGGCATGTTCCTATTTTTAAATACATAGTGAAAAAAAAACCCATCTTAAACACACATTTCCCCCTCTCCATCACTTCTCCAAGACTGTGACCTGATTGCCTGGTAACAGGAGCAGTGGTACTGGCTGGGTTCAGTACTCCTATATCTCCCATCTCTCCCTCTGGCCATGTTACGTTCATCACGATAGGGCTCAAGAAAAAGCCCTGCGTCAGGATCACATTTACCATTTAAAACGATTAGTGGGCTATGTAATGGATATGAATCTTTTCAGCATCCTGTTCAAAGCTAGCATGTGTAACCTGCTGCCAAGTCCAGCAGTGGGCTGGTGCCAGTGAGTACGGTGCCCTGTCTGTGCCCGGTATGGGTGAGACGACAGCAATCTGAGCTTCACTGTGAATGCATGCAACAAACTGTACATATACATGCATGGACTCAATATTATATTACAATTGTATGGGGTATTTCATTGACTTGTGTATTACTGTAGCTAAATAAGTATTTCACCTGAAACTAACCTCAGTACCAAAGGGGAAATCTTTTGGCTCTTTTATCTTATGTCTCAAAAAGGATACTTAAGCTATTACTTAAGACATATCAAAAACTTTATTTTTATTTATTAATTTCACCTAATTCTCTTGATCTTACAAGATACACCAATTATTTTATTCAATGTCCAGGAGTAGAAAACCATGGGGGAGTGCAAACTTTTGCACTTAATTGTAAATGTTGACTATCTTCACACCAAAATATACAAACAAATGTATCACAGTAGAAAGGGCTTAATAATGGACTATGCTTGGAGTGTGAAGTGTAGACAGATAGACATATGGACACTTTCACACTGTCCCATAATGCACCATGAAATTGAAGCGGGAGGGGCTTGTCACAGAGATCGGATACTTGATGACTATCTTTTGTCTGTCTAAAAAAAACAGTCAATAATCTGCTAGTAATGAACACCAACAATAAACACTGTTGTATAATTTAGCTATCTAACACAAACACAGTTCAGGACTATTATTTACACCAAGTATAAGACTGCATTTCAGTATAATGTATGAAAGTACAAACACACTTAAAAGTAAGGTCTCTATCCTAATCCATCTAGTATTAGGTCATAGTAAAAACACTGGTTCTGTATGTTTACACACCAGTATTTGGAGGCTCTTATAGTGGCTCTTGTGTCCATCAAACACATACAGTGACATGAAAAGGAAAATAAGCATTCTGTATCCCTTATCAGGTCAGATCATCAGATAACTTCAGATAACCCTGGAAAAAGTAAGACACCGCCCCCCACTGAAATAACCCTGTGTGTGTGTGTGTGTGTGTGTGTGTGTAAACACATCAATCCTCAATAGGAGCAGATCATTTCAATATCAAACACAGCACTGATGGTGTTTTTAATAAAGCTAACTGACCGAGTATCTTTGTTTCTCTTTCACACTTCGCTGCATAGATGCACATATCTCTCTCACAAATCCTCTCTGACTGAAAGCATAGTGAGAGTGTGTATATGTATGTGTATATATGTGTGTGTGTGTGTGTGTGTGTGTGTGTGTGTGTGTAAATGGCAGTTAATTGATGCACACTGTCCTATGTTTCATAATTCAAGAGCTTCTCATTATTGTGCCAGTCTGAACACAACCATCCGCCTGGCTGTAAACCAGCAAAATGGTCACATGGAATGGTCTCACAATCATACTTACAACACCTGTGTATATGTTGAGCAATAATGCATGTATTTATCATGTGTATTCATAAATAATGAAGTAAAAACAGATGCATGGGGAGATTAGGCAGTGGGCGTAAAGTGTTCAGGAGTTTTACAGGTTTATTAAATTATTTATTTACAACACCACCATGCATTTGGCAAATGGATGCATTTTAACATATATGAGAGGCTTGTCCTAACATATGGCTGCTTTTCATGCTGTACAGATGCTGTATACGTGCACCGTATTTACCTTTAATATCTGATTTGTCAGAAGGTGTTGATTAATTGTCTATAACAACAGGTCTGGCAATAGTGCTGGCAGTAAATCCAAACTCACAGGTTTATATTTAATGTGCTCATTATAATATAGTCATATAAAATTGTTCTATAATCACAGATCATTCACAGGGATGCAGGGTGGACTCTAGAAAACAAACAGAATAAATATAACCACTGATATGGTAAAAGTTTTCTGTGAGGAGACATTTATTGAACATTTTTGGAAGGAGTCTCCAGTGTCAACAGTTGCTCACAGTCAAATGTAAAGCTCTTTTTATTTAGGTTGTCTGCCATGCAGGAGTCTAAGGACAGAAGACATTGCACTGTCCAGTTTCTCTGCAACACACTGCATTTTTTATGTCTTATAAACTTCAAGGGAAGGCGAGGTAATAACTGTTTATAGCTGCTATAACATAAGATTACAGGAACTAACTAGTTTTGTGGACTAAATATAGATAAAAATATGACACCAATCTATAATGAATAAAAAAAAAGAATAAATATTGGCAAATTGCTATGGAATAAGAGTAATAAAACTTCAGGACTCGCTGTTATAGATAAATAATCAGCTTCAAAACTGATTATTCTTTATATAACCTAAATTATATTAATCAAAGCGACTTACAAATGAGGACAGACAAACAAAGTGTTATATCAAGCAGAGAACAATACAAGCAGTATTACCATACAAGATTTTTTAATTGAGTGCTAGAGGAGCAAAGTGCACAGAGTAGAGGTGTAAGAGCCAGTGGAAATGCATGTTTTTTTTTTTTTTTTTATTGTTTTCTTAAATCTTACTATATCATTATCCTTATCATACTTTTATACATAACACTCATTTTAGTTCTATATTATATATATATCTTGTATTATTTACATGATGCCGGAACACCCTATTGAGAATTTCCCTATTGAGAAAACAAATCCTGCCTGGGATTAAAAAGAAATATTATCATAGAAATGTTTGGATGGTAATATTTCACTGGAATTGACCTGTATGTGTGTGTCCAGATCAAGCACATGAACTCAGCATTGAGGTGGTCAGCAGAGTCTTCTCGATTTGAACATCAGTCTAACTGGCAGTTAATCAAACCAGGCAATTACAGTGTGATGAGAGGAGTTGTCATGTTAATAGGACTTTATGATGTACAAAACAGCAGCATGTCTTGTGAATGTGTTTCCTACCGTAGGTATGTGGTATGAGTTTGATAGCTTCCTGTGAAAAATGCACAGCTAAATCAGCACATCACAGATGAACTGCAACACAGTAAGCAAACAACCAAATTAGAGAGGAGATGACGGCATGTTTAAAAAAAATCTTTTACTCCTATAGTGCAGAGAGACAGAGAGGGAGTGAGAGAGAAATAGAGAGAGGGAGTGTGTGTGTGAGAGAGAGAGAGAGAGAGAGAGAGAGAGAGAGAGAGAAAAGGAAAAGGGAAAGAGAGAGGGAGGAATTGTTGTGAATAGATGCAGCAGACTCCTCAGCTAAGAGGATTTTTGCATGCAGCAGAGTGGAGGGAATTGCAGATGATATTTGGAGAGAATTACCCCAGAATATTAAAGTGCTCACACAGTAATTCAGAGCTATAACCTAAAGCTAACACATGCACACAAATAGACCTTTAAATACAAATCCACACACATGATAAGTGTGAGGAACCTCAGTTCCGTGAGCCACAGATCATTTTCTTCCTATAGCATATACACAGAGCTGAGCTATAATAACCTAGTTAATAACGGGGATTTTTCAGAGTGAGGATATTAGACGGCAAATCTTTTGCCTGCTCAGAATGGGACTATTGTGCTTGTGTGGAACCAAACACCTCGCTCTTTCCACTCTTATCTTGATCCAAAGCAAGGAGAAGGAAATATTGCACCTTATTTGTGAGAGCTGCCAAAAGTCGCTCTAAAAGCCATGTTTCCCGGAGCACTTGAAGGAGCTCGGGGTTGACCTTCTGGGGCAGTGAGTCTCTCTTTGTGCAGCCCAGAGCTTCGAACATCAGCAGCATGTGCTTTGGGTTCAATAGCTACATTCACACTGACCGTAGCGCTCTGTGAAAACCATTACTGAACATGCATACAAACACACCCTCGCACAAGGACTTTAGCTTAGAGTGTGTTTGGCTATCCTGATGGGGACTAGGTAGTGATAGGATGGGAAGAAAGATAAGAGGTGCTTATAAGAGCCAATTTTCAGCCATGTTTACCCAGGAGGTCAGAGATCATGTTTGTTTGTGAGAGCGGTCAGCCATCCATCGCAGCCATGCATACACACATTCATGGCCGAGTTTATGGGGGTGAAGTTTTAAGAAGATAATGGCATGCAATTACACAAGAAGTCCTCTCAACTCAAGCTTAACCGGAATCTGCCTTCATCTAATAATTTCTAAAACACAGAGACGGCACACACGAGTGCACTATCTCGGCCAGACTCTCACACTCAAGTCTAGTTCAGAAAGTCAAAGACTAAGAGACAGTCACAAAGGTGGAGGGCATAATTAAGGAATGTTTGTTTCAATGATCTCAAATGATGATCAATCAAACTGTCGAAGATTGTCCCCCCAACACAACATAGAAAATTTGCAGAAAAAAGGTTTTCTCTCCAAGTCTCTTCAGTGATGATGCAATAATGCTCGCTGTACTAAACTCAGACCAGTCAATTCAAGAAGAAAAGTAGCTATTATACATTCATTAGAGCTGGGGTGCCCCTGGGAAGTGAAATTTCCTGCACTTAAACCATGTGGCTAACGCAGTGTTGGCAGAGCACACGGCATAACTGAATATCAATTACTTTAAACCATTTACGGTATGCAGGAGTTCGGAATTTGGAAATTACGTTTCCAAAGTAGATATCAGGCTGGTTTCTTTTTGTTATGTGTTATTCCTAACAGAATCACAGAAACATTCAATAAAGACAATAAAAGCATGCAATATAATAGAACATTAATATAGGCAATGTGTATGATTGCACCATGGGTAGAGTGAGTGTATATGCAGAAGGCTACAGGCTTCTCACTGAATTAGTTTAGTGAGACAACCTCTGATTAGAACTCAATGCTTGTGTGTAAACCATTATTCCTCACAAACCTTCAGATATCTCAGCTATTATACATCATCCAACAGACACTCAAAGTATAGAAAAGCTTGAGAAAAAAAAAAAAAAAAAAAAAAAAGATTAGAACAATATGTTGGAAGTGCTGTCCTTAGATAGGACCCACAGAAATGTCAGGGGTTCAGTAGTTCAGCACACAAAGCTCCCTGACTCTTCCTCTCTCTTGAACTAGGAGGCTTATTAAAATGAACATCAAACCGAGACAGAGTTTCAGTACGCTGATGAGTATTCATTGGCTATTGCCATGGTGACCTCTGGCCGACCAGAGAGCGAGCCACAGTAAATGTTGACTGTCCTTTAGCGATTAACACTGAATGCACAAAAACACACACACAAAAACCAACACGAATCGCATCAGCTCAACCTCTCTCTCTCATTCTCTCTCTGAGCACTAGCCATTTTCTTCATTACTGAAGCTGTGGATACAGCTGATATTTGTAAAGGTCTTTTCAGTCACCTCTCCCCTCCTGAATTAGATTAGCTGTAATTAGCTTATGCAGATTGGTGTGCGGTTGCATGCAGATGTTTGGATGAAGCGGGCGACAGCTGAGAGGGAGCTTGTGAGTTATTAGATAATGGAAAAGCTCATTTGTGTTGCATTCGGAAACTAACAAGGTTTAGCACCAGGCACGTCAATTGAGTAATCTGTCTCCCACAAAAGGTAGGTCAAAGGTCATGGGTCCTTTGGTTGTTTTCGCTACAGCAAACACTTATGGCACCACAGGGCACCCATGGTGGCATTCTGCATTAACACTGCTGACTGTTTCTGGCTCTGGATCAATGTATTTACTGCACATTCCCATGGTTGTCTTTTATATGGCAGTTACACAGCTCTGCTCCATGGTATGCATCAAATTTATAACTCTGGACTTGAATTCAGGGATTTTCATCCCGGCTTGGGGTTTCCTTTTTTTCCCCCAATGGTGAGTGTGATGGGAGTTGAAGGAGAGAGGTGGTGTGAGGGGTGATTTACCACACTTCCTCTGGTGTTGGCACAGCTGCGGTTTAGCGCCACTGCACTGACCTCTGACCTCTCCCAGCTTGCTGTGCATGGATTGTTGGCACAGTCTGTTATTCCTGGCTGTCAGTAAAGCAGCTCGTACAGCATTGCTAATGGGCCGGCTGGGCCAAGTGCAGGTCCAAACTGGTCTCGGGCCAGTGGCTTTTACTGCCTCTGCCACTCATCACCTGTAAGATGGCCACAAAGCAAAGGCGAATAGTGGACCACAGCATGCCATTAATTTGTCTTTCTATATGCATCTTATAATAGTAACAGAAAAGGTGGTGAAACTATTTTAAAAGAAATGAAATAAATGGACACCACATTTCCAGCCAGTACGTCTGTTAATATAAGCAACTGAACAATTTGGCAGCCATGGCAGGTTCCAGAGTTTCGTTTTTGACACGGCTGTCTTTTCCTCATTTCTTGCCTCATGTGGAGTTCACTGTTTAAATGTTCAATTTCCCCTACAGAGCAGCAAAGTAAGGCTCCATTAGGAAACCCAACTTCAAGTTAACTTAAGTATGTCTCTTCTAACCTCCGTCTGGTGAGTCACATGCAGAGTGTGTGAGACTGCAACTGGACCAGAGGAGAAGACATAAGAGAGAAGACAAAGACACAAAGATACAGAGATAAGAGAGATTCACAGAGGTACTCAAGCAGGAAATTGAGGAGGAACAGTACCTGAACCATTACAATACAAACACATGCACAGTCTTGTATTACTGTTTGCGATATACCTCCATTGACTTGTGTTACTGTGTTACTTAAATCATGTTATGACCTATACTTAACAATAACCATAGCAATTCACTTGCTTTTCCCCTCAAAAAACTAACTGATCCCTGGATTTATTAGATTATTATTAGATTATTAAATTATTAGATGCATGTAATTAGTCTTTATACCAGTTTCAGCTTATTGTCTATATTAATAAAAGGTCTCAACTCAGAGTGACCGTGTTATTAGTGTATAATCCACATCATATTCAAAAACCCGGCATGTTATTTAATGTCTAATGTCAGTAAATACTGCATTTGAAACTAAATGGAAACCGCTTTAACACTTACTGATACTTGGATGAGATGAAGATGGAGAAATAAGTACGAGCCTCATTCTTAAATTTTATGATATACTGAGTGAAAGGCAACAAACAAATCCATAAATTATATTACAAAGCCAAATACACAGCTTTCACAAACAGGAGGGATGTAAAGTATAAGGTGTTAAAGTTCTGAATGACACCTAAAATAAGTACGAACCAGCACTTTGGTGAAAAATGTGCCAACCCTCAGAAGAAAAACCAGACAAGAGTGAAATCTAACTGTGAAAATTAAAGAGGAGTTAGAAATGGCCGGGGTGAGAGTAAGATAATAAACATGACCCTGTCGTTTATTTTCAGTTTAGGCCTCAATTAAGTTTAATTGCATTTTTAATGAGGGTGACATTTTTCAGCCCTAGTGAGGATCTGATGGCAGCGAGCACAGGAAGTCTCAGAGTGTGTTTTGTTGTGTGAAATCCATCCATCTTCACCTAGAGAAGGGCTCCAGTACCTCTCCACTCCAGTCCAACGTTTGTTTAAAATTCTCAATCTGGAATGTTTCAAGGGCTTCGGTAATAGGCGTCCAAGTAACCGTATATCCAGGATCAACAGTCCACAGAATGTCAAAGCATTCAGTAGAGGAAGAGAGAGGGGGGGAAGGGGGGGGGGGCAGTGTGTAGTTAAGTTGCCTGTAAAATCTGCAGTGCTGAAACTGAGTCAACGTCCAGGTGAGAGACATTATTCACGGCTCGGCTGGAATGAGTCACAGTGCACCGGTGACACTTGAAGCTGAGCTCCGGGAGCACTACCGGCAGGCCCAAGAAAACACATGACACGGGCCATCTGCAGGAACAGCAGCCGCCAAACCACAGCCAAGAGCTGCTAATGAGCCCGTGCTGATGAAGTGAAGTTTCAGCAGCTACAGACTGGTGGGTCGTGTCCCATTTAACTGATGTCTGGTCACAGTGCTTCCGCCTTCACTGAGTCAGAACGAAGAAGATCCCTCTTACCTTTCTGACTAGAGGTAATCAACAATATCACCTTCACGATCGCTCGATTTCAGCACTCTGGAGCTTGTAGACAAGGCTGACAAACCCGCAGGCATGCTCCAAGCGAGTAGCTTGTCTTGCACAAACACATCCTGCGTGTGTACAAGCACACTCTGCTGGTTCAAACACACCCCACTGTTACAACAATGCCATATGGTCACTCTCTAGGGAACAAGGCTAAGCTGTGTACCATGACAGCCCACTCAGACCTGCTAACTGAGACATATATGCAAACAGCAGGGGAGATGATGAACCTGAGAGAGAGTGTGGATCTGAGAGTGAGCAAGTTTGGAAGTGAGAAAGCTTGTAGAGGGGGGGAAAAAAAAAAGAAAAGAAAGCAATGTGAGTGATAGAGACAAGTACACCGTCGTCAAACTAGGTGTCATGTTGTTTACATTCTCTGGAACAGAGAGCTGGTGTGTTCTCCCTGCTTATCTCTCTTCCAGACGCTCTGTCCCAGCGGAGAGTCAACAACAAGACGGACACAGTCCAAACGCACGGATGCTGAGAGTTAAAGCTTCACAATGTTTGAAATCAGCTGTCCGTTTGTTTAAAATATTCATCCCACCTTTAGCTACACTGGCGGGGCTTTTGTTCCATTTGAAATTGTTTAAGAGGAAAAATGAATCCTCAAATACACTCAGCCAAATGGAATAATCCTCTTGAACATCCATTATGATAGAAACCTAACAGCCCGCTCATGTGCGAATGGTTCCTCAAACATTTTTCCTCAGTGCGCTATTTTTGGTTTGCTCAGCAGTGAAACTAAATGGATTTTAGGACCATAATAATGAACTGTATGTTTGGATTTCACTGAGTGGAATGTTGCTAGGCATGCTGCATCATAAACACCATTGTGTGAGAACAAGTCTGAGACTTTGTACAGTCCTCAAGTTCACAGGAACGACTCATTTCTGCTCCAGACCATAACTCTTCGTAACACCATAAAACATTTAGGCCATGTTAAACACTCTCAGATTGCAGCAATCAGTCTTAAAACAATAGTGCTGCACACTCTCAGGAAAGAATTACATCTTACATTAGGGAGTTTCCATTGTCCCTCTGGGAGAACCTTTAAAGAACCCTTTAAGTATCCTTGAATGATTATGTTTTATAAGAATGAAGAGTATGCTGAATATATATAGGACAGTTGGCCAGACTATCTACTCAGTCTATAGTGTCTTTCATACAATCTGGAAGGGGTTAAATGTTAATAGAATCCAGGGTTCGATCCCAGGTAGATTGACAGAGACCTAGTGTGACCTAGCACAATTCCCAGGAAATTATTGGAAGGAAAAAGAATTTAACATAAGCCAAGACACATCATAGAAAACACAGACAGTTTGAGATTTCTGATGAAGTAATACCTCACAGTATAGTCACAACAGGAGGAAAACCTATGAAGAAAGTCAATGAAGGAGAAAAAAAACAGGAGAAATGTCTGGAAATTGGGGTAATATACAAATGAAGGAGCTTTTGACTCACCATCTGTTGCAGTCCCATATGGATACCTTAAATATTTTTACTTCCACAAAGTCTCACCTTTCTTCAGTAAATAATGTTATCTGGATACTGTAGACATGTACCTAGGAATTGTCCTGTGCTCATTCAAGAACTTTAATTCACGACATGCTCATACTGAACGTCCTTTCAACACACTCTTATACACTTGTATATGGTAATGAGTTATAATTGCACTATCTGGTGACACCCAGAAGACAATGAGTGCCCTTTTGAGGCTGGTCCCTTTCAAGGATTCTTCCTTGTGTTGTCTCAGGGAGTTTTTCCTTGCCACTGTCGCCTCTGGTTTGGTCATTAGCGATCTAAATCTACATCTGGATTTCTGTAAAGCTGCGTTGTGACACAGTCATTTGTTAGAAGTGCTGTACAAACAACAACCAAAATGAATTGAATGGAACTAAACTGTTGGCCATTTGTGTTAAGGTCAAAGTGTTTTTTTTACATGAATGGCACACAGTCAGGTTTGTGGTCATTTGTGGACTGAATCATGAGCAGGCTCTGAGAACGTGGCAAAAGTAGAGAGAAGACAAATTCCACCAAATCCACTGATTTGTGTGTAACTGAATATTTATGACACGTGAATTGCGCAGACTGGAAAAATACAGTCTACATTTTGCAAGTTTGTTGAAAGTGTTACATGTTGAAAGTTTGAACATTGCCAGTAAAGCTTTACCAATAATGTCCTGAGTTTTGGGTTTGAAAGAGGTGTGGGTCTGACTTAACAGGTTATCAACAGTTATCTCCTCAAAATCCTCTAGCAAATATGACAAGAATTCAAAACTCCAGTTTATCCAGAGCTTTTCTCTCACACCGCTCTACCATGATCTCATCACTCTCTCCCCTCGAGGAGAATCTGTGAGTGGCCATTATTCCCAGCCCTCATTCTAGCCAAGACAACCAAAGAGGCCGAGCCGACTCTGGTGGCCGTGAGGTTTCCATAGCGACTGCTAGTTGTAAGATGGTGGCAGGCATCGCTGGCACGATTATGTGCCTATCTGTTCTATCCAAAAAGCAGGAAGAGGATGTTGAGGAAGGAGAGCAATAATTCAGTGCTTTAAAGCAATGCTTTTTGAAGGGGATTTGAATTTACACCCTGTTAACAAGCAGCAGAACTCCACAACACAGAGGATTAATGTGGAGTGTGTGACAGAGTGACGAGTGGCAGCGACTCACACCTCCCTGGCACAGCAGCTGTTAACGAAGCGTCTCTCTCTTCTCCGCTTTCCTCTTACTCTTCCTTTGGTCTTCTTCCCCCATCCTGCATCGCCTGAGTGTCTGAGCTGGGGAAAACCTTTAAATTTGTGGCAAAGTGTGAAATCCAGGATTTCTTTGTGCAATCATCGTCGTTATTTAATTATTTATTTCCATTATCGTGCTTTCCACAAAACACCACATGGCAGTAATCTAGGCCTGGAAATTTTCAGGGTGGAAAATCTCTTTTTGGCTTTTTACTCACTTAAATAATTTCCTGTGGAGAGTGAAAGTGATCTGCGAGTTTTGTAAAATGCAAGCTTGTGCACAGTTCTGACACTTGGTATCTGTGAAGGACAGATTCAAACAACTTTGCCTGTTCAAACCATGCTGCTTGGGCACATCAGTAGTTTTGGATTAGATTTTAACCTCCACTAATCTGAAGTTATTTTAAATGCGAGCACATGTCTGCAAAGGCCATGTACAGTGTCACAGAAAGGTAAAGGAATCTCAGGCCTTTTCAAACAACACTTTCTTTGACGTTTGCCACATATTGCAAATCAATGTGTTTTTTACTGTAACACGCTTCAAATAACGAATGATTATTAGACTCTGTGCAGCAGAACTCACACCCTCAGCACTGTATGAGCAGGTAGTGAGTGACCTATGACATGCAGGTAACATCCATTAAGTTGCTATAAGGACAGAAAGGATTCCTCCCCATGTGAGAAATTTTTTTTAATGTCTTTTCACTTCCATCTGGTAACTGCAGTGTTTATCCACACCATTTATGGACACTGTCTAATCACAGCTAAGCTTTCGAAAACCAAAACCACAGTTAATAATCGCATTCCATGTTCAGTAGAGATGGAAAAAAACAAGGAGCTTAAACGAGTGAGTCCTTGCTCCTTTGGCATTTGAAATGCACGAAGCTGCCTGCTTGCCAGCCTCATTATTCCGCTCTCGCAAAGAGCTTGGAACTATTCGGACCACTTTCCTCCAAACTCGATTCCGCAAAAACAGCCAGCTTATCAAATAACAGTCAGAGGGTCGAAAAGAAGGAGGGGAAAAAAAAAGCGATTTAATGAGAGAAGCAAGAAAGTAGAGCTGATCAGACTTGAGTTTTAAATACAAATCTATTTGTTCCTACATTGGAGAAAAAAGTGAGAAATGCACAGCTGGGATTTTTAAGCTTAGAAACAATTTGGCAACATTTATACCCTATATATA
>JANDJT010000199.1:7079482-7097511 GCA_024331685.1 Stegophilus panzeri | reverse complement strand
ACACACTTACAGAATGCAGACTGCAGTCGTTTTGTGTAAAACGCATGGTTAAAGTTATTCCAGTGTTAAAAAAGTACCTACAACTAAATTATTGGGAATCATAATGTAGAACTAGATATGGGAGGAAAAAAATCAAAAATATCAAAATTCAAAAAATATCAACATTTTTTACAGACACTCCATCTTTTATTGTGTTATTCCTTATCTATTTTTTTTTTTTGGTCAGCAAATTCTTTCTTCACAAAGTTGATTGCTCAGAAACCACAATCATGCATTTCTCACAAAAACCAAAAACATTAGAAATAAATACGTAAGTAAGTAAATAAATAACCTTGTATTTAAAAGTTCGATCAGTTCTTATGTCTTACTGGTGAAAATTTGCCAATAGTGGGTTTTGTGTCTGTGGAAAATAAATAAATTAATAAATAAATAAAATAAGCCCATCAGCCCCTAGCCACCGGGCTCAGGAGACAAAGAACAGCCTGTATGTTCCTAAAAATGCACGCTCGCTGAAAGAAGAAACTCAAACCACACTCACTCCCTACTGTAATCTTGGGTCAGGCAGAGAGGGGAAGGAAACAGCTGCTGTGGTTTTCCCAGGCACCATGAGACTGATACGAGGGCCACAAAATAGAATTTATAGTTCCCAAATGCTAGTGCACTTTTAGTAGGATAATGCATACTATCTTAATACACAACCAGTGACCTTGACAAGGTCTAAATCTGCAGGTGTGAGGTTCTCGGAGACGCTCGGCCATACTTCTGTGAACCTGACACTGGCACAGCAGCTCGACACGACACACTGGCTTCATATCTCCCAGCATACAGAGTCTTACTCTACAGGGACAGAGCAAGTGTGAAAAAAAAAGACAGACAGATTAGAGGCAGTGTATTGCATGACTCATACTTTTAGAGGACTGCAGAAATATGCAGTGCTTACTAAAATTAACACACACACAGCTAACTGAACACACACGCAGCTCCACTACTGCTAGCATTAAACTAGAGGTTATAGGCACTGTAAAACAGCAGGCCAGGCTACAGAGAGAGAACCAATGCTGGTGTTAAGCTCTAAAACCCTGACGGGGAGCGGGAAGGAAACAGGTCTACATTGTCCGTCACACCCATCATAAAGCTGATCTGCGACTCTCGTTCACACACACACACACTCACTTCCAATTCACTGTACATTTCCACAGAGCGAGCTTAACATCTCTCTAAGGGATGCCTCCTTCCCCGTTTGGCTCAGGAAGAATGTTCCAGTTAACACACACTGCCAAAAGAACTGATTGAGTTGTAAACACTCCAAAGTGGGACCACATACATTTAGAATTTTCAGTGCCTAAGTTGTGTAACACTTTGACAACATTATACAGTGATACTGTAACAGCCTGCAGAAGTTACAGCATGGCAGTGAATCTGACACGAATGACTTGTGTTACAGGAATTAGAAAAAGCAGTCAAGACAAAAGCACAAATAACATGAAGCATGTCCATCATGTAAATGACACACTCAGCAGACTGATCACAAACTGGGTCAGGAGTATACAACGCAGCTTTCTCCCTTCCTGACAACCGTGACAGTGTGCGAACAAGCCACATCAAACACAAAAGCGCAATTACTTTGGCCTCCGATGCTAATTAAAACTTCAACTAATAATAACTTGTAATAATTACACATCCCAAATGGATTCTGGGAAAGCTGGAAGACAAAGTTATTACAGCAGTGCTCTTTTTGAAGGCAATATGAATGAAATCTGTGCCTCACAAAACCCTACCGGAACAATAAAAAAAAAGAGAAAAACAAATATGAAAAACAGCAAGAATTTCATTATGGCTTACAAACGAACCTGCAGCTGGGTGAAAAATGGTCCCAAATTGAATCTATGAAATTGCCCCATCACTGAAATTGTGTTTGTGTAGGACTTGTATAGAACTGGATAGGCAGACGGCATGTGTAGACGTGGTGAAATGAAGTTATGAGACCTGATGTTTGAATAATCTGGAGTTAGTGCATTGGACAGAGTTATTCATTTGAAGAGTGTGTCAAACCAAGAAGCTTGTTTGTGTGCACGTCCTATGCTCATTTTGAACAACGTAGCTGTCTACAAAACTACAACCAATCTTTTGAAAATGCATCTTCGAGCTCCTATCTTTCTGGTTGAGAGTAAACTGTGTATGCTGCTGCTCACCAGAGCTTTTTCTTTCTTTATGATTTTCTATTCTTTCTTTTCATCTTTCTTCCATTTATTTGTTTGTTTCTTTTCCTGTCTGTATTTTGGTTAATGATTTGTATTAAATTTGTCCTCTGGTTACCGGATGTGGTGGAGCTCCAGACCCAAGCTTGAGCAGAAGATTTCCTCTGGCCATGTGTGTTGAGTGTCTGGCTGTAGACCGAGTGCAGCGCCTGATCACCACCAGCATGTCTGTTGCTGTCGATGATGGCAAGGAAATTATCCTCGACCGTGCTCCTTTAACTGTATGGTGCCAAAGTATTCTGAGTGGTCTCGGGACTGCTCAGCGCTCTCTACCCTTTGTGTGGGCCCTGTGGCTGTGTGGACTGCATGAGCCGTGCCAGCATCTGCCATTAGCTGGACTATTATCACCTGTGCAGATGAAATCTGATCAGAACAACAACTTTTGAAGGATTCGGTTAACCGGATTCGATCTTTTTATCACCATTTTGTCTCGGTGTTTTCCCAAAATTGAAAAGCAATCCTGTTTGAGAAAGGCATCATATAAATTGAACATGTACAGTCCCCTCCAGGATTTAGCAATCACAGAAATTAACGCAAAATCAAGGAAACTTCGTAAGATTCGGAGGAGCTTGCAATTTTTCAAAATTCCCGCAGATTTCCCACAGATTGTGGGCCAAGATGCGTCATGTGATGTCATGCATTCCGCCAAAGCCCGCTTCGATTCACCTGTGTCGAATATGAATACAGCTAAAAGGTCTCACTTACCAACAAACATCACTGCAAAAGACTGCACAAAACAATATAGTTCAATTAAAGCACAAAAAATACTCTGCAATTTGCATTGCAAATTAAAAAAATAAATAAAAAAAACTGTGAAATCCTGTATGGACTGTGTATAATTATTAGTCATGTATGAAGGCTGGTTGTGGCAATGTTCTGTTGGAGAGTGAAAAAAGGGAATATAGCAGAAATCTTCGGAAATGTAATTTGGCAATGTTCTGGGTTTTGTGTACGCTTCTCAGGCCAGAGCACTAAGCCAATAATTCAGCAGATATCACAGTTTGCACAGTAATTACCACAATTCTTATTTCTCCAATTATGAAACTTCATTAGAATAACAGAAACTGGTCTGTAATCACAGAATTAGATCTGTATGTATATCCTGTAATCTTAATTGATAATTACAGATAATGTTAATAATTAACACAAGGATAAAATTGAATGTACGGTTTGAAGATGAAATTGAGCTTAAAAGATCAATATTCATCATTGGAACACATACTGGTGCTGGTCTGTGGTGCAATATTCAAAACTTAATTTAGCAGAACAATGCAAGCGAGACGATCATATTATTTATTAAATGCATATTTAATAAAGCAGTGTTATAAAAGAGGTTAGTAAAAAATGTATGTGTTCAGTATTAACATTCGGTTTGTTTATTACAGACACATTAATACCAAGCTATGGAAATATATCTGAAACGTACAGTATGTGATAGGTGTACATTGAAGCGATTAGAATTCAATTTGTCCCATTATCTGCTCTCTAAATGTCCACTGTCATTTATACATTCAAAGTGTGCAACTATTACGAGTATGAAGCGACCACACTTGTGAAGGATTTAGGTGCGAGTACGATGATAATGGAAAACAATAACAGAAAGCTGCCACTTGCTGAGAGAAGTGTGTGGAGAAACAACTCCATCATCCTCTCATCCTTCTGATGTGGTGAATCCTTCTTTCCTCTCGACAAACAAATCCACTTTCTTAATCTTCCAATTTTTTTTTTTTTTTTTTTTTTTTTTTTTTTTAAATAAGACTTCACTCAAGCAGACAGACTCATCAACAGTCAGAATAGATAGAAGAGAGTACCTTCACTTGTAAAAATTGCATTAAAAAGCCTTTTAAGATATAAGAAAGGATCTTTTCGGTGTCAGTGGTTTTAATGATGTGATTCGTAGGTGTTTCCTTTAACAGCGCATATGAACAGAGTGGTTACGGATAATAATAACTGTCCTAGTGTAAATGTTGCAGAGTGGCTGTGTAATGGCAATATGCAGAAAGAAAATGATTTAAAGTGTAAAGTTAAAGGTCCACAGAGATTCATCCAAGATGACAGGACTATAGTGTGCACTGAAGTATACAGCAGTGGTTACCAACGCTGTTCCTGGAGCTTTCCTACAGAAACCTTCTTGCAGGTTTCATCTCCAACCAAAATCTAACACACCTGCTTTAGTTGATCAAGAACTTCTTAAGGCAATGTTTAGATGGTCAGGTGGGCACGATTATGGTTGTAGCTAAAGTCTCAAGGAAGGTAGATCTCCAGGAACAGGGTTGGTGACCACTGGTGTATACTATATAGTGTTCTTTAACCCCTTAAAATCCTGTGGGTCCAGACTTACATTCCTCACCCTTATATCCATATGCCTTCAATATTAGTTTCATTTTAGTTACTGAATAATATGCATTAAGATTAAGAAAGAAATAATCATTTGGGACTTTAAGGGGTTAACACAAATATAATAGCATTAACATATAGCACACTGTGCATTGGAAAGAAGTCCATAGCACACACTTTAGATTGAGTTGATGAATACCAAAGAGGAATGGGATTAAATTTCTGTCACGTGGAGAACCATGCAAGCCTCGGCTCACTCAGGCATAGTACCATGGAAATCTCGCTCCACTTGGAAGCTGAAGCATGTATGCTCGTACACATCCACCCCTCCCTTTGTGGTCGAGTCAGATTTGGAGAAAAAGAGAAGCTCTTGAATGTAGCTCCATTAATGCTCACTTGGCAGGAAGACAGGAATGTATTATCTGCATTTAAGATGTGGCCTTGGGCAGCAAGTCACTCAGGATAAGGTAGAGTGAACTGCAGGTCAAGCACAGAAACAACACTGAAAAGATAATGAACACAGTGCTGCTGTGTGGTTCTTTACATGTTGCGTACCAGGCAGCGTATACAATGCTGTGCTTAAACGGCTGCAGTCATGGCGTTCTTCTGTCTCGGATCAGGATGGCGTCCATCTGTGTAGGTGAAGCGCTCTGGACTAGTGTGTCGAAAGCCTCCACGGTTCATGGTGTCATACCGGGCACCTCGGAGGGGCACAGGGGGTGAGGGGGGCACGTCCTGGCGCAGGGGGCCTCTCTGTGGAGGGTGGGGGTGGTAAAAGCCTGGGTCGTTGTGCCGAGGGTCCAGAGGGCGATGGGGGTAGTTGGGGTGGTAGCCTGGCTGTGGGGTGGTATAGTGGGCAGGGTCTCTGTGCCCAGGCCAAGCCTGTCCTGGGTACTCAGTAGGATCCACTGGACCCCTTCTGTAAGAAATAACAGACAGAAAGAAAGTTCAAAGCAACCGAGTAGGACTTTTTACCTGAGAAGTAAAATTCCTTCAACTTTCTATCCTTCTCCGTGTGCCTGAGACTCACTAGCTACCTACTCCTCTGCCAATAGATGAGTGAATAAGAGCTTAAAAAGGGAGGGAATGAACTGTGTTTGACACCAGGATAGCTAAGCAGAAGAGTAGAAATACTGCTGGGATACAGACCCTGAGGTAGAGGAGATATGGGAATACAATAATGACTCCTACTCCAAGCAGCTGAATTACAGAGATGAAGGGTGTGAATGAGAGAAAAAGAGCTACAGTTCAAAATTGGCATCTTCATCTGCTGTTGCATAGCAGTTTTCAGTTTAGGGTTAAAGGAATACTAAGATATTTAGATGAAGATAGCAGGAACTCAAATTTAACGCCTCAGAGACCCATCTCTAGGCTAGAAAGCCTGAATCCTGATGCAAGATGTGAAGCTTCTTGAATTGAGATAACTGACAGGCAGGTAGACACCCCTCCTTGTCTTGAATGGTTGCATATTGGTGGTCCACCTCATTTGATTACAAAGCCTGTTATTTTTCTGCTACAGTTTTTCTGTTGAGCAGATATTTTGCTGACACCTTGTCAATAAAAAGAAACTTTGCTGTATATATATTTAATTTTTAAATCACTGACTTCACCTTTAACAGACATTCTTCCACATCAACCATGTTGGAAAAAGAATGTGTTCTCTGGAAACCGTGGCAACAATTCTCTGGTCCATCTGGCTGATTAGGGCATAATCACTTGAGTAATACAAGGCTGGGCAAGCATAATCCAGCACTCTGTGCCTTTTACAGGCTTCAAGTTTTACAGTTAAACATGTGAGAGGAAGACAGAGGAAAAGAAATACAGTCAGAAGCTTGGCTGCATTCGCTAAGCTGCAACACTTTTAGCCATCCTTCCTCAAGGCTCAAGTTTAGTATCAGTATCAGTGCAGGCATGTGACACATCTTAAAGAGCTAGGATAATTTAGTCCAACTATCCAAACTAGATCCCTTCCCATGTTTATGTGTCTGCCACATGTCCACGAACAAGCTGCTGCTGAAGGTATCAATTAGCAACCATGTTCTCCATATCCAAGTGTGTATCTTAATTTCCTTCTGCTGAGTATGGAGAACATTATATTGAAGAGTCCTTAGCAGGACGTCTTGGCTACTCTTCCAGCTCATCTTAAATGCAGCATGTTGATTATCAGGCGGAGTTTTCTATAACAAGTCTGGGCTACAGCCCCAGATGGCAGGAAAGAAGGCATTCCAAAAATCATCAGCATGTCCTTAATCTCTCTTCTGTGCTGACCACCCAACCAGCACGACAGCCGGGTGTCTGCATACACAGATCCCCATGCCATAACCCCTTCATACTGGACTTGGCCTTGCCATGTCAACTTCCTCAGGCTCTGATAAGCATGTATACAGAGGAGAGGAGTGCGGAGGCCAGATATATCTTTATTGTGGAAGATTATCAGCTTTGACACATGTAGCGGATGTCTGCAGCTAGTCCTAACCATGTTTCACGCACACACATACACACACAAAAACTAAGCACATTTACAATAAACCTTTATTCTCCTCTCAGTAAATTCCCAGACATGTCTGGCCTTCACTCTGACACTAATCTAAAATAACTCAAGCATTTAGAAATCTCAGTTATGGCCTGTTAAAGTCCAAAGCATACGAAGGCACTCAAATTCAAATCCGATCCATTTTTTTTATTTAATCCCTGGTATTAACTAAATTTGTCCAGTTAATTACCCATAGTCATATCCCATCTGACTTCTAGTACCTAGATTGAAAGGACTGGAAATGGAAGATTTCATACGGCCATCTGCAATGGAGGACTGACTAATAACACTCTTATTACACATAATAAGTCCCTTTCCGTTTAAATATCATGCAGGCGGGCATTACATCCATCAGTCGCTCATTTATTCCTATACATCAGGGCAAGCGTGTTATGGCGGGCATCTGGGAGGAATTCGGTGTCAGTGACTGAGCTAAAATCCTTTTCTTGTTTTGGGATTTCTCACACCTGCTTCTGAAGTTAGGAGGAAATTCCAAAGAGTCACCAGTTTGCTGGTACTCATTCACAGAGGGATTTCTGGAGTGTCAGCAGGAAACAGCTGTCTGAAAAACTCTGATACAGAGCTACGGCTGAGAAAAGTCTACAACACTGCACACAACAACGTGGATGCGCAAACAAATACAGTCCAGACCATGCCAGAAGTCCACTATAGAGTACTGGCCAGTTTGGAAAACCCCTTCTACTGGTTCTTTCTGAAATAACAACTGTAAATAAAGAAGCCGTAAATAATCCCAGACAAGAGTGTCGGCTGTCTGAACAGCTCGGTTAATGGACGACTGAACAGCATGAAATCCTCACATACAGTGGGAAAATGTGTACCCTGTTTTCTTTGCTGTACTAACTCCCAGCTCCTTTCTAGCAGCGTTTATGATATTCTTAGACCATAACCACTTGAAATTAGCATGAGGAAGTTCTACTCCTGCCAAATGCTGTAAGTGTTGATTTTGCTGAAACGTGCTTAGATGTGGCCAAATGCAATTTTCCTTCTTTCCTTCAAAACACACATGATAAGCAACACCCACCATGAAATGACCAAATATCATGTGGCAAGGCCAAGGAAAAATGCCAGCTTTATCATCACTTTAAAACAGTGATGACACTCGTGAAGCCAATTCAGTTCTAATAAATAGAGCAATCGCTTCATTCACAAACTCATCATATCAAAGCTCAATCCCGAAGAGAGTGCTCATGTGGATTTTGTAACTCGGTTAAGTACTCATAAAACTCCAGGTAACAAAGTTTCACTTTTAGAATGAAATTTCATTACCCAACTTGATAAGGCTCTAACGACAGAGAGACCAAAACAAAAGAGCAATAAAGCTCGAGTGACGTGTAATGAAAGATAAATGGCTTTATCATCCAGCATTGCTGAGGGAGCAGTACACACACTCAAAGTGTCCTTCTCAAACAGTTTTCCTTCTCAAAAGTTCTGCTCTGTGTGATGGTGTCTTTGAATCTACTTTCTTTCTAGTGTTGTAGAACGGTTTGATTTTTATCTTGGACAGTCGGAGCAGTGTGCTTTCATGTGTTCTGTCCTGAAATGTTCCTAAACCAGTTCTGTTATGCTGGTAAAGATCTGGAAAAACTGCTGCATGTTAATCCCCTAAAGAGCACCTGGCTGCTGAAGTGACGCCCTGTACCCAGTGAGGCTGGGTAATGTTTGTACAGCTGCCCTCGGGAACCGTGCACCTTTCCCCTCTCACACACACACACACACACAGAGCTGACCCCTCTGAGACACAAGACACCAGTAGGGCTCTGACAGAGAGGCTCAAAGCGGCCAAATCCCAGCAGGATTATTTAGAATTCCAGGCGTTTATTGGGAGAACGGAAACCAGGAAAATATTCACGCTACCATTATAAGCTTTAGCTGTCAGTTCCAATATATTAAGCATCAATCCATCAGAAATGTTTTCCCATTGGCTAAAGAGTGTGAACTGGAAGAAGTAGTAATGTCTGTTTTAATGGCAATGAAAAGAAAATATGACAAGTATTAAATATTGTACAGGTATTTAAATAGACACACTTGTGGAAAAAAGAGGAGCAAAAAATGTCAACTGTACATATTTCTCCCTGTGTCTGTCTCTGTGTGTGTGTGTGTGTGTGTGTGTGGTGGCAGGTAGAGCACGGTTAAAAGGATGAATTAGGTGGTTAAATGGTCTCGGTATCTGTGCTGCTGCGCAGACAGAAATAGCTCTGCGGATTTTTGATCTGAAATCCTGCCCACGCAGGGAGAATTCCTTCTGAGAGGCAACAGAAGAATGCTGAAGGTCGGCACCTGTCGAATAAGGCCGACGGCTTTGTAATGCAGCTCTAGAATGCTGTAAGAAATGCCAAGCTCCTAACTCATTCAGTGCCTGAAATCACAACTGATTGTTCTCTACCACAGCAACCAATGAAACCATCAATAAATTAACCTGTGCCTGATTACACCATTAACCTAACATTCTCCGTCTGTTACCTGCCTGGCGTGCTAATGGGATGCTTTTTGATGCCTAGTGGGCCGAGCTGTACTAAATGAGCTTTGCTCTAATAAACTCATGCCTGTGCGCTTATTGATGCAATTGAGGAGAAGTTGGCTGGTGCAGGGAGCTGGATTTCACAGCTGATTGGATATAAAGAGCACCTTTATTTTCCGGAGCCTACCTGCAGGAATGGTGGGACTAAGTGGAGTAGCTGGAGGAAAAATTAGCCTGAGCTCAAGGTACAGACAGAAAAAAAGAAGCTGCAGCAACAAAAGACTTGCAAACATACATGTAATAAGGAAATTTAGGAGGCTATCTGTGATAGAGGATTGGGTGACTACTGATTACTGCCAACCCTGTTCAATCAAATCAACACTTAAACAGAACTTTTTCACAGCACTGAATGTCTGTCAGTTATCCCGACTCATTTATTCCTCAGCATCAGTGTGAGTGTGTTACGGAAGGTATCTTCGAGGATTTGGGCTTCTCATACCTTCCTCTGAAATTAGGAGGAAAACCAAAAAGGTAAAAGGTAGCACATGAGTAAGGTAACTTCATGAATTTACATAGAAAATACAGGTATCTTACAGTACAGAGTTTATTAAAATGCTCAAAATTATTAAAATGGGTATGAAAAATTATATATAATTCTATATATAATATAATAAAAGATTTTCACAAGTCCTTCATACAGGAAGTGACTTGAAGCTGTCATTACAAACAAAGGCTTCACCACTAAGTATTAAAAACATTTCAGTTAGTGTGTTCAATACTTTTTTCCTGTATCATTCCTCTTTATTACACATAACTTCATTTATGGACTTTAATGTTTGGATTTCTTTATATGTGTGGATTTCTTGAGTTACTATCAAAGTCTGGTGAAAATTTCATGTGAACAGCCTCATTGGAAATATATTTCCTGAAAAAAATGTTCAATACATATTTCCCCCACTGTATTTATGAAGAAATACAGAAAATTCTAAAGGTTCACAAACTTTCAAGCACCACTGTATACATGATGTGTTGTATGACTATATTTGATAAAGATGCCAACCTGCGACGCTAAGACACTAGGACTATGGTTGGTCATTTACTCCCGATTGCTACGGGACAAATCAATGTGTCTGTAAAGAGGAAATAAATGGAGGCAGAAATTGCAGGCACTGTTAGAAAGGAAGAGAAGGAGAGGGAAAAGAGAGACAGTGAGGAAAAAAGGGGTGAGGAGGTCCAGCCTAGCACAGATGGTGGATGCTTGGTTGCCAAGGCAACATCGAACAGTCAGAACAATGGAAATATGGCATTATTTTCAGAGCTCTCGTCAAATGTAACCTTTTTTTCCCTTTCTTGTCAAGTTCTTTTTCTGGCATTTTCAGTTCTGAATCTGACAGCTCTCCTGTACGTCTGACTGACATGTGAATGCTGTACTAACAAATGTCCAAAAATGTTCCAACAAATCTCTTAGGCTCTGTTAAGATCTCAGCGCAGCAGATTTCAAACTCGTTTAAGCTGCACAGGCAGGCCAGCAGGTTCTTGACACGGGACCTCACAGGGTAAGTGATAGACACAAACACACCTTATTATCCTTGTGAGGACCTTCCACTGAGGATTATTAATCCATCAATTAATTCTGTGCTACACTTAACGCTGTAGTTTTTGGGGAAGAAATGAAACATACAAACAACAACAAAACAGTTTCCTCAAATGTTTGCTTAAATGTCTCCATAAGGCAAAACCGTCAGATATTCCTAAACTTTTTGGTCCCCACCAAGATATAAAGACACACGTGCACCCACACACACCCTTTGTCAGTGGGCTGAAGAACGCCTGTTTGGTTACAGTAATGACTGAGATAAAGGGAGAAGCATGCGAGTGAGAGTGTGAGTGTGAGTGAAAGCGTGCAGGCATGAGAATGCGTAGGTGATGTGGTGACTGGTTTACACTCTATAAAACTGGGAGCAATTGCGTCACTGTGCCTCATCACCCTGAGCTCAGCCAGAGAGGCCACCATCTGCACATTAATCACCCAATTATCACCCTAACTATCCAATGAAAACCCTGCCGGAATCAAACGGAACTTTGACTTGGCCAGCTAATCCAATAATCTTCGGATGGGGAGGGGTCTGCAGCTCTTTTGATTGGCCGAGTAGCCTGGATAATGAGCGTGTGTGTTATTTGGGTAATGGTTATAATTGGGCACATATGGAGGAGTACGCATTCGGTCTAACAGGCCAACAACCTTCCTCCACCTGCGAGGACCAGTGACCTCAGCTCTGGCTACAGGAGAGATCAACAGTCAGGGTTAGAATAACAAGCGGGACTAGGGTTAGTGAAGGGCTGTGTGGCTAAGGCCCACCGCAATTATGTCAGCATAAAAACACATCATTATAATGGAATTGGTGCAACAAGGTAACTTCAAGGAAGAAAATGGCTTTAAAAGTGGGCCCTGGGGGATATCATGCAAATGTCTCTAGTAAAAAACATTTCTGAAATGATAGAAGCGTCGTAGCGTTGATTCAGCCCCGTATTATAATTGATGCAGTCATGTATTATTTCAGCAGTATGTCATGAATGCTAAGATGACACTTTCCTAAAGTTCCGTGAATCATCCGAAGCATATTCATCCTGGTTAATGTTTATTTTTTTTTTGCTGGTTGATGTTAATCATTTGAGCTGGGCTTCACACCAATCAGTGCAGATGGAGTGAGAGATGGAGGTAAAGACACAGCGATGCTGTAATCCGCTTCAAGCCGAGAGATGCGGTGTGATATCAGGTTGCAGTGCCGGCCTGTCTCCCTGGAGAGGATCAGGTGAATTCCCAGGCGGAGAGGGCCTCAGAAGGCAGACACTCCAGATTTAATTATAAGCTTTAAAGAGGAATACTCAGCACTGCGTGAGAGAGAAAGAAGCTGACGGCTCGCCACTTTCTTCCGCTCCCATTCATATTCATTCCTTGAACCTTGTTTTTCGATCCTCTGTCCCCATCACATTCTCCACTTCCCTTTTGTTCTTCCATTTTTCATTATTTCTCCACTTCTCTGACTAATCATTGTTCTTTCTCTATGTGTCTAATAGAGATCTGCTCTCCACCGCTTCTCTCTTTGGTGGTCTCACTGTCAGTTTTTTTTTTTTTTTTTTTTAAACTAGTACAAGTTACTCCCTCTTTCTCTCGCCTCTTACTCACAAACTCTCCTCATTGCTGATTTTTCAATCACTGTCCTTTCTTATTGAATGGGCAAATGAGTGGGCATACCTGGGCAGAGAAGCATACTGGCGCTCCACATCCTCATAGCGGGGAACCAGTCTGGGGTCAGGACTCCTGACAGAAATCTGTTAAAAAGAAGGAAAGTGTGCAGTCAGACAGAGAACCAACACACCCACACACACAGACAGAGTTTCAGCATACTCATCCATTCCCGTCACATACTGCTTGTAATGGATTACTACAGAACTGATTAGATGACATGAACAGTGCGAGTCATTTTTGGTTCTGCCTAAGCTCAGCTTTATTCCTGCTCCTTACCTCCTCCGCATTAAGAACAGTGATGAAAGTTCCCTTCCCGCGCTGAAATACCTGCCGGTTCTGTAATCAAGGCCTGAAAGGCTACAAGAGAGCAGCTCACAAAGACTGCTTATTAGGGATTTAACATCAGGAGTCATGAGGAAGGGGTAGGAGGTTAGATTATGTTACTAAAAACAGGAAGGAGCTGAGCGGTCCAGTACCCGTTCTGGACTAACCACCATATCAAACCTGAGGAAAAGCCATATAACATCAAAATCTCTTAAGAGAGATACTTATCCATTTAACATACAGATTTGAGAGAAACCCAGTCAAATACCAGAGCTTTTAAAATGAAGTTTCATACCCCACATCCTATTCATACTTTTCAGGCACTTTACTAAATTCAAAACCAGTCGTTTAACTTCTCACTCAAGATAACAAGATAAGGGTGATGGAAGTTTAAAGCTGTGAGAATCTCAGCCTGACATATATACGCAACTTAATAAATTATAAATACTGACACATAATCTATGAGGAAATTATTCCAGTAGATTTAGTTGTGGCTGACGGATTTAAGGTTAGGGCCATTATGGAAAACTGGCTGCTTTTCCGAGGGCAATAAGTGGGAAATTGTGTCATCCGTCTCAATGAACTGGTTTTAAATATACGCTCGCTGAGCTGCCACCTCTCTCTGCCGTGCTCATAATGGCTGGCCCACTGCCTGCATATTAAGCACATTTCTCCTCACTAGCTCTGAGCATGGAAATGTCTTGAGGCCATGTCTTCACAGCAAGAAGATAAAGGGACAGGCATGCATTACTTAGGAATGGAGAGACAGGTTGTGAGAGGGGCAAGAATGGACTAGGTAAATGACAAAGCGATACTGATGAAAAGAGGGAGGAAATACATGTCCTTTATTCAGTGTCAGATGCTCAGCATTTCTGCCTTTGTACATTTTTCACAGGAATTTTAGAATGAAGTGTTGTGAAGTCACTTGTAGTCAAGGATCATTTTCCCCCTACCTGAAATAGTCCTTTAAGCTAGTGTGGAAAAAGGTCAGGATGAGACTGTGTAGCAGGCATGCCCAAGGGGAACAAAACACTTATGGACTGGGAAAGAACAGTCAGCTCCAAGTGCCTGATATTACAACTCCGTGCCAGTGCAGGAATTTTATTCCCATAGGCATCCCATATTCCCAAGTGTTCTGCAATAAAGATTTAGAATACATTTGGACTACCTCATGTCCTTGATGATTTGCTAAAGCAGCAGACTGCACATAGCTCTCTTCACTCACATTACCATTTTAGTTAAGCAACACATTAAGCACCATTCCAGAGTAGACTGTCAATTAAAGCGCACCTATTATGGTTTTGAAACGAGCCTAATTTTGTTTTAAAGGTCTCATACAACAGATTTACATGCATCCAAGGTCAAAAAACACTTCAACGTGCTCATAATTTAAACTGCAGCGTTACCTTTTTTCCCCCCAGTGTCACAAACTGTTCAATGATCCGTTCTAAAGGATTCATTCTAAACTCCTCCCTTCAGAGAGCATACTCTGCTCTGATTGGTCTACCGCTGTTAGCGTGTGTCTGAAAGGAAACGCCCGATACCATAACGACTTTCAGCTCCGTCTGAAAAAAATGAAGACCAGAGGCGGGGTTTTTTTGTTACAAACCTACGTCGGTTAGTACAGGAAGTAAGTCTGGAATCACTAACGACTCATTTCAGCTGTTCAGAATCAGTTCCTTCTTTTGGGAGACAATAACTCCGTTTGACGTGCGCTTTGACTTTTGAAACTTTGCAAGAATGACTTTTTATATTCACAAACAGCTCTATAACACACTACATGAAAGGTAATATTTGAAAATCCATAATAGGTGCACTTTAACTACTGATTCTAATATATAAGGAATGCATCGATATTAATACTGGTAACGAACCAGTACTATGCTCATTAATTTGTACTGCTCCAAAAGCAACATCGGATACCAGATAACACCATGTGACCTTAACCAGTGTACAATGTTGTGCTAATGAACAGACAATATGACATGACAATAGGCTGGATTTATTTCACGATTAAGGATGGCAAAGCAAAGAAGACTGCAAACTGTGTTCTGTGAAAAATCAAGATGAGGAACTACAGCATCTTCCTACAATAGAAGTAATGTGATAAAATCTTAAACAAACACAGCACAAGGAGTCTACACAATGCTAGATGCATGAAAACAACAGCTCTTGCTCAGTATGTTGTTCTCGATGAACAGCCACTATTGGAGATTAACTCTCCAAACCAGTGCCTTCATCTGAACCTGATCTTTGGCTTTACTAAAGAAGAAACAACTTCTAACAGTTCCCTGATTCCTGAAACCAGGAAACAGTGTGAGGCATGGATAAGATAAAAACTCCTAATGGCAAGGTTCCTTATTTTAACCTGATTTTTGAAGCGTCTCACTCAAAGTTTATCTTGTGAATTCAGGCGTCACACTGTATGTGAGAGATAGTGAGATTCAGGTGAGATGCGCCTCGAGGTGAAGTGTTGAAAAGAGTACAACACAGAGAGAAAGGCTTGAAGAGTGGATCTAAGCTTAGATGAAATAAATCCTTTGCCCAAACATAGCTGATAGCATCTGCAAAAGCAAGTTAAAAAAAGCTTCAGTTTCACAGGTATTCACAAAAACCCTCTTGTGGGCTTGACTGTATGCAGATTTATGTTTATTTCTAAGACAGTGTGACTGTGTAAGAGTGAGTGTGTGTGTGTGTGTGTGTGTGTGTGTGTGTGTGTCTCCAGTGTGTGCATTTGTGAACTCCAGGTCTCTCAGCAGAATGAGTGTATTTCCCACTTCTCCCCAAGATGACGGTTTTGAGCTCATAAATATTCAATCACTCCGATTAAACCAGCGCAATGCGAGTGAGCCGAACAAACAGCGCTGTACAGAGAGGAGCAAGGTCACAACCCAGCCAAATGGCAGGATATGTGGCTTTCCACCCAGTCACCAAATCTCCATATTAAAGCCGTGCAGACAGGTGGTGCCTCCGAACAAATCTCATCTGACCGCCTAAAACACCCACCTGTGGCATTATCGAGTGTTTGTCCAAACAGGGCCAACATTTCAGCCTGAAAATGGCACTTGTTAAATGTTAATAACCTTTAAATGAGTTTAGTCATGGAAAAACCTTTTCCTGCACTGAAATGAATCTCGCTCCTGCGCTTTCCCTGGTGTATTGATTTCAGGCCTAAACACATACATTAAGATGCATTAAATGATAAATGTGTTGCTGCTGCAGTAAGTACATTGCCAAATATGATTACTCCTGGTCTGTTTGCATAAAGAAATCAATCTTCAGGTTCTGCCAACTAACAAACAAGGCAAGCGGAACAGGACCTAGACGCAATATTCAGGCCACTCACTTCTCAGTGTATTGGAACACTTTATACGTTTAAATTGCATGTAAATTACATTGGTTGAGACCTTAAATCTGCACTAAAGCTTAGTCCTTAGACACTTCACTCTTACATTAACAAGTTTTCATTGCACATTTTGTGCCTTTAAAACAAACAAAAAAACTTTTCCAGGTTATAGAATGACTTTAAATCACATATTTTCCAGTCTTCCCAGAACCTTGTAGTACAGAAATGACTTTAAACCCCGTCCATCCACTGTTTCATATACAAGCAGCATAAAAAGACAGCAACTTGTTGAGCTCCTCTAGATCACCGGTGGGTTTTCGAGGTTCTGTGTGACTGACATGAGGCCGTGCAGCAGTAGCGAGAGCAGCATCCACAGTGTGAAGCTGAGTGCTCTGTGTAATGAAGGCTACAGGGAAAGCCTGTCTTAGCGACTCGGTTCCTTCGTAGCTAATGGCCTACAGAAAGCCATTTCATGGCATACCGAGCAGAAGGGGAACACAGTCAGTGGAGGAATTCATGCAGAAGAGACTGACACAGCAGACACGGACTGTCCATCCTACACACTCCACAATCTACACCAAAATCTAAACCAAGACCTGTGGCCGTCTCAGATCCAAAACAAACTCACACAGCAGCCTGTGACAGCCCAGATGTTTTCAAAGAAACACAGAGCTGTAATATAGAAATAGTGTAATGCGATACAGATGCTTAGCAGAATGGTGTTTGAATGTGGTGTATTATCTTAAGTGAATAATACATTGCTATTCTGATTAAACAGCATGTCTGTGCTGGATGAACTTTGAAGATAGTGAGCTTTCACATCAGGTCATATTTAAACTGAGTCGTCCATCTCTGACATATGAAGGACTAGAGGGTTATCATCATCAGCTCTGAGAAATAGCTTCCATTACTCCATCATGAACAGTGCTTATAAAATACAGTCAGCACTGGGAATATATAAGAAATGATAGAGAAAAAAAAAAAATGCACGCCAGACAAATATGGGTAATAACATGCATTTCCAATTTGTTAAGGTCTGGTCTGTCTAGCTGAGAAAGGACAAGGTGCAGTAAAACAGCAGAAAAAAACAAAACAAGAGTTCCTGCTCTTTTAACAGCTGACTTGGGCGTTTCATCATCTGCAGCGGCAGGCGCTTGTTTGAACAGTGTGCTGGTCATTACTCTTACACACAGACATCTGATCACTTTCTCGTGAGGACATGAATTACTGGCCATGTCAAATCCAACTGAAGGGTAATCATTTATTCCTCTGAGCTGGTAGTATAAATTCAACATGCGCAAAAAACATTCATAGTTTCCTCCCCTTGGGTGGGTGGGGAGCGAGATGAGAGAGGCAGGGAGGTGAAGAGATGCACTGATTGAGGCAAGATGTTTTATATCAGGATGGTAGTACCAGAGTGCCGAAACAGTAACAGAGTGCCGAAAGAGAAGCCAGGATAGGATTGTGCCTGCACAAACAAACAGACTAATAAACACACACCC
>JANDJT010000199.1:7058546-7070445 GCA_024331685.1 Stegophilus panzeri | reverse complement strand
CAGTGTTGTCACATGAAAAGATATAATCAAATATTTACAAAAATGTGAGGGGTGTACACACTTTTGTGAGATACTGTGTGTGTGTGTATATATATATATATATATATATATATATATATACACACACACACACACACACACACATGGCGCCTCTAATTTAGAGGTAAAATAGAAGCTGCAATTGACACACAAGCTCCTCACTTTAGACATACTGTATGCTGAAAAAAATTAATTATTATTTCTTTGTTTGCTCAGTTTACATTTATATTTATGAACACTAACAGTCTTAAGTCTATCTAAGAATAGCACATGACCCATGAAGCTGTCAAATAGCAAGTGGAAGATTTAAAATTTTGAATTACAGTTACAAATCTTCCCATAACAATGCATTTTCTGCTTACGTCTCCAGTTGTCCAGACATTATTTTGGTCATATTTGCTACAAAGAGAGACATTTTGGTGTTATGCTGTCTATGGTGTTATACTGTTAATGCTCCACTGGAATCAGGTACTGTAATGAATTAATGGTCATAACAGTTGTTGATGGAAGTGATGCTTCTTGTAATTTAGGCATATTGCTCCTGGAATTAAAAAAAAAGCACACCATCTTGAAACTGTACTTTTCACAAGTATGACTGTAACTGACTCTAACCTCACTTACACATTTAACAGAAACCAGAGGGTGGGCAACAATGTGATAAAAAGCTGAAAACAGAAGGGCTACCAGAAAAAAAAAAAGAAAAAAAAAAGAGAGAGTGGTCTTTAAAAAATAGAAACAAAAAAGGTTTTTATGGACAGAAGATAAATTGCCAAACTGATCACATACATGCCTAGAAGCGAAGAGATTAACGTTTGACTCTTGAAAAGAAAACATAAAAGTGCAAAAGGACTTCCCAAACACAAAATAAACTTCTGCAAGAAAGAAAAGAAAGTGAAACAGAGGTGCTTCTTTAACAAAAAAAGAACATAATCCTCATGTCTAGAATTCTCTCTCTTTTTGCTTTAGATTCAGGTGTTAGAACGAGAACCTGCTAGAGAGGCTGATCTGAGAGAAACAGAGAGACAGACGGAGCACTGAGAGTGTGAGGGTGCGATAGCTCTGCAGCTCTCAGACCGTCATCATTATTCAGCTCGTTCAATGAGAGGAAGACCTGCAGCTCCAGGCTTCTCATTATACAGCGGTGCAGAGTGCTGTGAGCTGAACACGGTGAACATTACACACTCAGACCTCCGTCATGACATCCACACTACCTCCAAGCGTTGCTGTACAGACCCACCATGGCCATTACGACCCAAGTGCCATATGAGCCTAGAAGGGCCCATTAAAGTCAGCCGCGGCAGCTCTCCAACTATCAGTGTGAGAGTAGAGGCAAAGCTTAGACTAAACCAGAAACACAGTAATGGAAAATCCAGATTCATATATAAAGAGGTTGACCTGATATAACTCGGCTGATTGCAATTCCTCCTAAACAAGGAGGCCTGGGAAACCTTATGAGTTATGAGTCACATGCAATAAATGCCAAGGTTTTGTCACTATTATGACTTGCGACACAACTAAACAAAATAGGGTTCAGGTGTAAAAAAATACACGAAACACCAAGATCCACACATCCAAAAAACATAGTTTGTAAAAAATTGTAAAAATTCGATCACCATAGTCTAAAATTCCAAAGCCTTATTTGTACTTTTATCTGTGCATTTATTTTCATATACACCATTAATGTCCATGTCAAGACATCTCTGACATGGATGGACATCCCCGGTAGATCTCGGCTTTTGTGTTGGGGAAAAAAAAAGTTTTTTTCTGCAGACACTCACCATGTTTTGGGCGAGTCTCAAACCCCCCCCCCCCCAAAAAAAAAAAAAAAAAAAAAAATTCAGTTTCACTGTATCCACTAGGAGCTTATTAGAAAGAAAGTGAATAAAGGTAACCAAAAGTAAGAACGTAATCCCAAATTCTGATTAAACTGGCTATTATCATGACATCCTTATAGGTCTGTTCCTGTCATTCTGCTTCAGTGTTCATTCACTGTTCAGCTTCAGTTCAAGCAGCTCAATCCCCGACATTACTGACTATGACTGGATTATCTGAAACGCTAGAACTATTCATTCTAGATTTTATTTCTTCAAAAAACATTGTTAGGGCACTGTTAATTTCTTGCATGCCATTTCCTTCAGCAATATGCTTTAATTGAAATCGGTGCTAGTGCTTGATACACATCTTAAATTCGAATGCACAGTTTTTGCATTTGAACGTGCATTTTTATCTTTAATTCGAGGAATATTCAAAGTTCGAATTTTAATTTGACAGCCTCAGAGCAGATGAGAAGACAGAAGCAGTGCAAAAGGCTAAAATGTTGGTGACATTCATTCTTATGTAAACAAACACGCATGTAAACACGATGAGCAATATTGAGGATTGTATGTTCTATGAATAAACGCATAATAAATACATATCCCATGCGTAAACGCATACATCCAGAGTTTCATTACAGATATTTTATTACAGACCTCATCCTAAAAACAGTGCTCATGACATTTTAGTGAGAATGTGAAGCCAAAAACTATAAATAGAACCAAAATATCTTGGTTCAATGTCCCTGGGTGGGGAAAGGCGTGACGAGGGGAGGAGGAGAAAAACAAGGGGGGGGGGGGAGAAGGTACATCACAAAGCTGGTTGTAATTGCTTGCTGTGGAAACTTCCACTCTCTCTGGGATGATCTACAGAAGCTGTGTGGCAGCAGCTGAACCAGCGGCCAAAACATTTTAATCATATTACACGTGGCTGCCGATGAATGGGCCACCACTCCAAGCCATGGTATAGAGCGTCACATGCCACGCTGAGGGTTATCACACACTCCCTAGGTGCACCGAGTGAGATCGAGCTGCAGATTATTCCTGCATGCCTCTGGGCCAAGGGGAGGTTAGTGAGGGTTAGCATGCAGCCTGTGTTTCTTTAACTGATTTTCTCTCCCCTGCAGCGGATTCACTGAATCCCAGTTCTAATCAAAGCCAGATCTAACTGCGTCTCTGATGAAAGTCGATGGGACACACTGCCGCCTTTCACTGCTGACCTGTATTACCTGGGCAATCTTCGAAAGTTAAAGCTAAACCTATGAATAAATAAAGCCCTTATTCAAACATAAGTCTGTACCACACCGCAGGAGTACAAGGTAGTCCTAAAGGAATGGTGTTGTTAAAACATTAAAAGTGTTACCACTGAATGTTTTATTTATTATGGATTTCTGGCCATTCTGAGTAAAAAGTCATCATGACAGGGTTGTTGGTTAAATATATATGAAACATAACTCGAGTACCCTCTGGCAAGTTAAGACTTGTTTAAGACTTGTTACCTAACACTTGGCGGTCTAGGTGCTGACTGTGTTGACAGGAAGCTAGGCAGACACCAACAGACCCAGAGTGGCTCTATCAGACATGACTTCAGAGTGAAGATGGAAGACTGCTAATCACTAACAATGCCAAAGGATAAGCTTTGTCTGTGGGGCACAGCGAGGTCAACCTGCCCGTAATCCAATTAAAATTCCACTTTTATTACTAGCCATATGCCTTTCTCGCTTTTGGATTCTCTCTCAGATCAGACAGTCACCTGACTGAACCGTTCCCCACCCTTCCCTGTTTGACCCATGCCCTCCAATGCTGCACATAGTGAAGAATTTTCACGATTTATACATTATTAAATGAAGTATTATCCATGTACCTAATGCTCACTTTTTTCTATTTGAAATTCTCTCCTGCCTTCTACCACAGAAAATGCCTCCCTGTACCCCATGCATTCTTAAACACACACACACATACACACACACACAACCCCACCACTGCAATACATGTGCACTTCAGCACTTCTCTCTTCAGCTCTACAACAGTCACTAACTTCAACCACTCCAGAATCACTTCATTTGATCGACTCCAACAACAGCCATATCACAACCATCTAAACACACTCCATCATTTCAAATTACGAGACCTGTAATTATGCCATAGCCTACAACTGTATCAAAACCCAGACTCACCCTTTAATCAGGCAGCTGTGAGCTAAGCTGCTCCGCTCTCACGGGTTTTTGAGACCGAAAAAGATTTTAAAAAACTTGACCATAGTGGTAGTGGGTTAAATTGCACGTGAACGTATGCCGTGATTATGCTCTTGAATCAAAACAATAGATCCCATATGGAGTTATTCACACTGGGTGAGATCAATCGCGGTGCGACAAAGCGAGATTTTTAATTTTTTTTTCCGAGCAGCGATTTTTCCCCATCGCTCCACAATAAAACGGGTCGTCCAATTAGTTTTGAGCTTTAGATCACATGTCTAGAGCCACTGATGTTGCACAGAAGGGTAAGATAGGTGATGCTATAGCACAGAAAGCTGTTTTGAAAACCAGTGTAAACACCGAAAAGTATTCCGGACAAGAGAAGAGAATGGATATTGAGTTCTTGTTATCATTGGTGTCTGAGAACAGAGAACTTTTTGATGAAAGTCACAAAGACTATAAAACATCAACAAAAAGTAATTTTTTAAATATAGTGTATAATTGTAATCCCCTTTATTCTTATTGTTCTTATATATATATAAAAGTTATGATTACATACATACATATACACACACACACACACTATATATATATAAAAAAATAAATAAAGTTATGATTACATACATACATACACACACACACATATATATATACATATATATACACATACACACACACACATACATACAAACACATATATAACTTTTATTTTTTTTTTTTATTTATTTATCTTGAACAAATACACTGTTTTTTTCCATTACCGTGTTATTGCATTATATTTCACACAAAAATAAAATAAATCTGCTTCCTTTTCTGGCTAGAATACACATAAAAAGAAAAGTTAGTTTCTGTGCTTCTTAACAGTTTGTGTTGTGGTGCTATGCGCCAACATTTAAGTGATTCTTCTTCTCAGTGGTCTTCTAACCTTAACCCCAACCCTAATATCTAAAGAACACTGCTTTGTAATGCTGAAGCCTCCACTACCATGTTGAAACTAAAGAACTCTATATAATATTTAGTCTCATGGGTCACCATCTCATTCAATTCCACATTAGTGCACGCTCTCAATGTGGTAAGAGCACATCAGAAATGAACCTTCACCGTTTCGCTTGCTGGAATAACACAAAGGTTTCCACTGACCCAGTAAAACAATGATTGTTTTCCAGGAATACACGATTGGTCAAATGCTAACACGATAATTAACCTTAAACAGATCAGCTTCACAGATAACAAAACCAAAGGTTTACGTCAACAGACCATCTGGCAAACTCTATGGAGAGGGCATTGTCTAAATATTAGTGAAACCTCCACTTGTGCTGTGATGGTTAAGAATACTGCCGTCTCAACAAGATTCCCCCAACAACTTAAAAGTATGATTTTTGGTTCCATTTACATTTTGGGTATTTTTTGTAACTTGAGGGTGTGTATTCATGTAACTAAAGCTAAACTTCATTCGAGTGCATTTCCACTGTTCGCCAGCCAAGTTAAATGAAGGTTATGTTGCTTGGCACTCTATCTTCCTCATGCTGTACTTTAAACAACATGCAAGCGTAAAAGCCTTTGAATTAATTTCTCCAGCGGTATTCAAATCTCAGTGCCAGAGATGTCAGCACTTTTTCCAAGTAGAGACTGGGCTACAGATGGAAAGGCAGCTGAGCCAGGAAACAACTGACTTACCAAAACACTGTTTGAGGTTAGTGGTAGTTGCTGTGGAGATCCAATCGGCTAAATGTAGCATATTCTTCTGTCAGTAGAGACAACTGCAGCACAATTTCTTCTTTTTTTTAACGCCAAGAGCTCAAACCACAAATATCCACTGACGTCTCGGCTAACTATCATGGGTGATGTTTTCCTTTCATATTTCCTAAACAGAATGGGAAAATCACTTTCAAGCAGTGTAAATCAAGTCTGTAACAAAGGCACAAACCTCCTTATATGGCTCTGCCCGTCTAGGACCCTAACTGGCAATGACTGTTACACTAGATGAGGTAAAGGCAATAAGGCAACATGACAAAGCCAGTATTAGTCTCACCTTCTGCCAATCCATTACCACTGGAACCTCTGTACCTACAGTGCTCTGGGGGTTGTCATCAGCATCATTGTGACAAGGTGAAAGTGACTGGGGCTGAAATGGGGTTCAGAATAATGAAGAGTGGAGGCAACTTACTTCCCTATATGAGCTCTCCTTATGCTATGATGCCCTCCATTCTCTCAATAATGGGCTGGAGCGCTTAAATTAAACTCAGTTGGAGCGCTTAAATCGTGTCACTCTGTCATATGAGAGGTTAGGGGTTATAAAAAGATGGGGATTACTTCATGCATGTCTGCGACTCTATGCAGTTGGTTTGACAGTTTGGAGTGGGAGACAGGCCGGGGTGGGTCAAGCACTTGGAGACAGCAATACACACTTCTACGTCCAGCACTCCCCTGACCAGACACATTCCTGTCCAGGGACTCTGCCATTACGTCTGTCTGAGGAGTGTAATCCATATCCATAAGGTCGTGATCTCTGCTCAAACGTGGTTACATCACCATGATAGGGGTTACCCAGACACCCAGTACAGGCCAGAAAACTTCAGACAAAAGAAACAGAACGAGACAGAGGGAAGCAGCTGAGTAATAACAGTCTGTCTTATCCGTCATCTTATCTGTGCACATTATGACCCATGAATGTTTATGAAGATAAAGATGTTTGCCTGCAGTTGTAAGATTTCACTATCAAACCTGCATGAAATGTATCTCTCAACACATGACTATTAGTTTCAGAGTCTTGGACCCTCTACAGAGCCATTTTACTGAAAAATGTTTGTTTCTGTAAATAAAAATGTCATACACCTTGAGGGAAAATATCTATACGCTTTAGCAAACTGCATACTTACACAAGCTATTTTCAGTTCTTGGTGATTAACCGTCACACTTCCTATTTTGGTGAATTCCAGGGGGAATGGAATGTCGGGTCTTATGACTGCAGTTTTCAGTTCAAGAGGTGAGTCATAAACACAACACCCAGCTCCATGACCCTGAGAGTAATGGCTCGTACAAGCTTAAATCTGTGTATCTAACGGTCTCTCCTCTCCCTGTTTTGGTTGTCAACTTATTATTCATAACCCATCTCCCTGCTTCAGGCACACAGAAATGTTCTGGTCAACAGCACCACACTCACAAAAGGAATGCAGGGAAATAGTTGGGACGCTGGGTAATGACATAAATAACAGTTAACGTTCATGGAGCAATATTTCTCTTTGAGAAAAAAAACTGTTCTGACAGTACACATGAAGATGACAATTAACACAGTCAGTGAAACTCAATTTGGTGTCTGGAAGGCAGAACACAGTTCCCAGCACAGAGGACAAAGACCTCTCTATGAATAAGCAGAAATTCTCCAATAGAAACCAGAAAACAGTGTCAGGTAGCCCAGCTGCCACAATGGCTCACGCTTAGAAAAAGACCATGAAAGTCAATTAAGAAGGAAATTAGGCTGGAAATGAATTATCCAGCCCTGTAATCTCATCAGCACCACATGGTAATTGAGAGGGCAGATTATCACTCCTGAATTAGTGCAGAGTTCAGCTGCACTCCCACGTCCGCGCGTCTGAATTTTATACAAGACCAAGGTGAATGCGGCAAGGTGGGTTGTTCGGCTTTTCGGAAAAGAAAATTAACAGTTTCGCAAACTGGCTAACATCACTTTATCATGTGTATGAAGCAATCTTGCAATGTACTGGCTGAATAGTGGCATCTGTTCTAATCTGTATCAGAGAACCAACTTAAAGCATTTTAGACACCAAGGAAAATGGTCAAGAAGTGAACACTTAACATCAAACACCACAAAGATACAGGGCGTCACATACTGCAGAGTTTCAAAGTACCCAAAGTGTCACCATAAATAAACTAAGGACAAATTGAAACATCTCATGACCTTCACCAGGAATAAAGGGTCCATTTATAAAGGACAAAGACTCGCTTTCACTCTTTAACCAGTAAAAATATCTGGAAGTGATACATTCTATTGCCTTCTGTGTATTGACTTTTTATTTTTATAACCTTATTACATCTGCATGCACAGTGGCTTCGTTGGCTTCTTGCAGCTTGTGTTTAAGTAACTAATCCCAGCTGTTCTGTGGGAGATATCCACCCCTTCTGCATGCATAACCAAGTGAAAATGTGAAAACCAAAGAAGGTAATGTCTGCAGCATCTTTGAGAAAGAGTAAGAAAGCGCACAGATAGATTAATTATTGGACTGGATGTCCAAGTTTTAGCAGATTTTTGGAAAACCTAACATTCTGTTGCTCCGAATAAGGTACTACAGGTTCCCGTATATCATTACTGGCAGATTCAATAACACAAAATAACACACCCCTTCTTCTACTGGTCCTTATTCTCACAGAGATGCTAGAACAATGTAGAACAAGCAGGGGGCAAGGAAGCTGCAGGATGTAGCGGTTATCCTGTCTCATTAGTGTCCCTTCAATCTGAAGGCCTCTCTCTGCTTTTCTTCCTCACCTTCAGCTGTGGTTTCAGAATGCACAGGGGAAACATTGACTGGTATGAGTCAGTGGATGTGGCACACAAGTTACCCCAGCTGACAGGAAATCAAAGGCCACTGATGATTGTTGTAGGCCTTGTTCGCAGTCAGCTTTGTTGCTAATTTTGAAATGGAGTTAACAGTTCCCATTAGATTCAGTGGGACCCACATCAAAGGCTTTACTGCATATCCTGCCATTTCTCTACCCAGATCAACCTTGACTTCATGTAGCTGCTACTGTGACAGACCCAGGAGAACCGGAGGAGCTGGGGTCAAAAGACTGCAAACTCAAGCAGGGAAACTCATTCACATAAAAGGCACACCATCGCTAGTGGCATTTGAGCCTGCCTCAAACCACAATAAGCCTTGAACAGAAATCCAGTCTCCTATTCAAGTATACTAAACAAATAATTTGTTCTAGAATGACAGGGAAAAAAATACTTCAACATTGGCTGAAGTGGTTTTGGCAAGGGTGAAAATAAGGTGGGTTTTCCCCCCATTGTGCATGTTTGAACGCATGCCAGAGATGATCCTGCTGATCTAGACCCGGTTTTGAGAACCTGGTCTGGTTTGTGTCCCAGCTCAGTGGAGGAAGCAGAGCCGGATCCTGTGAGACAGAGCCTGACAGATTTGCAAGATTTCCCCCCCACGCTACATCCATCCGATGGGAAGGAACGCAAGGACATGACCAGAGTTATATAGTACACAGTTATATAGTGACCCACCGAATGCCTCTTTGAAAAGAAAAAGTCTTTTTTAAAATAAAAGAAGCCCCAAGTCATTTTATCAGGAATTCATTAGATCTAATAGGCAGTGCTGGATTCTGTCGACAAGAAGCGATGTGGTGTTCATAACATTTCTACTTCTCTCTATAACACTAAATCACCTCAAAGTCATCAAGCAGGAAAGGGGAAGACACTGCGCATCATTCATTTACAACTTGGTAGCTGTGGGCTAAATATAATGAGAACAGTTAAAGAGACTCCCATGAATCCATGAGCAGATGAGACATGGTTGTGGAAGTACCTTCTGGGGAACATAGACAAAAACTAATTCCATCTTTGTGTGTTTGAACTACCAGTAGTAATTACCAGAAGTGCCACACAACAAATGGGTAACACTTTACTCAAGGGTAGTGTTCATAAGGCTAAATGACGCCTACATAAACACTTCATGACTCATATTAACCTACATTACAGGCTTATTCCAATCTGCTTTCTTCAATACTGCTGTCAAGTTGAGTCATTACAGATTTTTGTTAACAAGGTTGTGTTATAATACTTTGATTTATGTGACCTGAACTGAATTTGTAGCTCATTGTAATTCTGGTATGTAAGCGTAACATAATGATGATGTGACATACTATAGCTTACAAGGTTAAGACAGGGTTAAACTGGAAAAACTGAAAAAGGAAAAACTGTTAGTGGAAAAATGGATATGATTTTAACACTGAATCAAAATAAGTACACCCCATGGAAAGTGTTGGCTTTTTGACATTTTTGGACAAGCAAACATTCGATCATCTTTGAAATAGTGCCTATTAATAAAGTTGATATTCTTGAACAAAACCACAAGGAAAATGACCTTTTTGAAAAATGATATTTTTCTGTGGAAAAAGTAAGTACACCCTTGGCCTCAGAAGCTTGTATTGCAGAAATGCTTTAGCAGAAATAACTTCTTGTAGACGTTTTGCACAATTCTCCACCAGGCTTGTTGGAATTTCTGACCACTCTTCCATGCAGTAGTCTTTCAGTTGCAAGATGTTTGAGGGTTTTCTTGCATGTACTGCCCATTTGCCATTCCTTGGGGGATTTGCTAGTGGTGCATAGGATCATTATCCTGTTGAAAGGTCCGCTTTGGGTTCAACATCAACTTTCGGACAGATGGCCTCAAATTATCTTCATGCACTATTTGATATAAGGCAGTATTCATAGTTGAATCAATGAATGCAAGCTGTCCAGACCCTAAGGCAGTGAAGCAACCCCAAACCATAACATTTCAACCATTGTGCTTCACAGTTGGTATGAGGTGCTTCTCCTGAAAAGCTGTCTTTGGTCAGTGCCAAACATGTCTGCTGTTACTGTGGCCAAACAACTCTATCTTTAATTCATCTGTCCAGAGGACAATATTTCAAAAGGCCTGGTCTTTGCTTATATGCTCATTGGCAAACTGTTGTCTTGCAAAGGCTTTTTCCTAGCTCGTCTCCCATGCAGGTCAAATTTGTGCAATTTCTTTCTGATTGTAGAAGCATGCACGTTGACACCAACAGTTGCAAGACTTACTAGCAGATCCTGTGATAAAATTTTGGGGTTCTTGGAGACTTCTTTTTGCATCAGACGGTCTGCTCTTGGGCTAAATTTGCTGGGATGGCCAGTCCTGGACACATTGGCAGTTTGAAATCTGTACCATTTGCAAACGATTTTCCTTACAGTGGAATGATGTATTTCAAATAATTTGGAGATCTTTTAAATCCCTTGCCAGACTCATAGGCATCCCCAACCTTTTTTCTGAAGGCCGTACAGAACTCTTTGTATCTTAGCATGATGACACCACACACCTCAATAGCAAAGGTAACACCAGACATTAGATATGAGACGGGTATAAATAAGACAGGCTCCACCTGCACTCCCTAAGCAAGTTCTAATCACTGGCACCCAATCTTGAACACCTGATTCTAATTTTATGGATCAGAATGTGTGATAAATGTACATGAGCTGTAAGCTGTAATCATCAAGATTAAAATAAAAAAGGCTTGAAATATTTCAGTATTTATTTGCAATGAATCTAGAATATATGAAAGTTAAACTTTTTGAATAAAAATTTACTTTTCCACCATATTCAAATTTTTTGAGATGCACCTGTATATACGCACCTAATTTAATAAGAAATGCCTTGTTGATGAGAAAGGTCAGAGGAAAATGGTTAGACTAGTTCACGCTAACACAAAGTCTATGGTACCTCAAATATCCACTCTTTACCACCACAGTGAGCAGAAAAACGTCAGAATGCACAATGCGTCAAACCTTGTGGCTGGTAGACTACAAGAGCAGAAGATCAACTTGGTAAAAGACCAGTCTCTTGTCCTCAGGGCAGTGCAATACATTGTGTGGAAAGCACTATTTGGCTTATTCTGAATGAATGAGCTCACAGACACCCACGATTGGCTAGTGCTGAGCTGACTGACAGGGGAAAGAGAGAGAGTAATGTCATCCCTCCCACCCAAAGAGCAGGGCAATTTTGCTCTCTTGATTCTGGGCCATGGATGGCTATGATCCCTGGATATTAGGGTGAATGATTTTCTCGGGAGCCCATGTCATGAATATAT
>JANDJT010000199.1:7040821-7058480 GCA_024331685.1 Stegophilus panzeri | reverse complement strand
TACACACGCGCACACGCACTAGGCGGAAAAATTTGATGACGCATCATCATTTACAATTTAAAGAAAAAATGAGGCACTTCTCTAAGCTGTTAAATGCTGACAAACAAATTGAAGAAATGGTCTTTATGACACCTAACACCAGTTTCTATCAGTTGTCCAAAACAACTTAAATCAAGTTTTAATGACCAAATGTTATTCAAATGCTGTTCAGAACCTCTGTTCACAGTAAGTTCTTACTGTACTGTCCATGTAGGTGAAAATCATGGGCGGTTACACTGTCCAGGCCAGAGAATCAGGAAGAGTGTAATTCTTCAGCAGTGCTGACAGTCAGAATGCACTTATCTTTACTCTGCCACTTTGTTAGTACAGTTAACAACAGTCAATTCTCTGGAAGGATAAGAAAACACTTGGACTTTCCACACAAGCAAGAAACCGGCTATAACATCACTAGAGGACTTTAAATAAGCAATAAAAGAAGAAGTGGTTAAACGTATGAATAAACATGGGAAAGGCCCAGTAAACATTAATCTGAATATGTGAAATATGACGCTTTGTTTAGACCTAACCTAGAATGTTACCAAAATCATGTTTTAAAAAAAATATATGTATATATTTATATATATGTATATATTTTTTTTACATATTTTTGAGACTAGAAATTATTACTGTAAACCAGACAATGAATACAGTGAAGCAGTTACGAAGCAGAAAGCACAGGGAACATGTGCAAAGGCTCAGTAGGACTATTCTGTTGATTTAATTCTGCTACCATGCCTCAGGCAAAAGCCTGGCGTTTTTTTTCCACAAGAACATCACCAAGCCACTGTACTGTTCTGCGGCTTTATAACTGTTTTGACCCAAACATCAGCTAAAACACAACAGACATTAGGAATGCATGTACATGCTTGGATCCGTGCCACGGCGCTGAAACCTGTGGCTGTTTCGATTTTCTGCAGCTACACAAACAGCCTGCAAGAACTTCACTTTGTTTTGATTCATGGAGAATGTCAGTTTCCTTGAGTCACCGAATAAATTAGCGCAAAAATACTTTTAGACAGGCAAAAGAAGAAATGCAAAAACAAGCCTTAATGAGTGGACTCATTAGACTGGGTGATTGGGGTTCGGAGGTAGTTTAATTCAATCTGCACCTCTAATCCCAGCATCCACAATTCTTTCTGTTCTCCACTCTAAACAAACACAGATTGGCTCATTTGAAATTGAAATGAAGTATAACTATTGATCTTGCACAAAGAGAGTCACAATGTGTTCTCTGTGAATACAAACAATGCTGGTGTACCCTAATCCTGACCCGATGAAGAGCGAAATAAAACAAGAGCTGCCGAGTTCAGCTGAAGTTTGCACAAGTGATTACTGTAAGTGCAAACACTTAAGTGCTGATTTGTGGAATAAAACAAATGTATGATTAGTATGCGGACTTGGAGCGGGAAACATCAGTGACACAAGTGCAGGATGGTAGGATTCACTCTCTGATTCTCTGAATATGGAAATGGAAAACTAAAGAAACAAAAGAGCACATTCAAGCAGGAAATGACCAAGCAAAATGATATTTGGACAAACCCTGTTTTGTGCTGTGTCAGCCAGAGTGTGTGTGTGTGTGTGAGAGAGAGATGAGAGTTACTGTGTTGGCCAGAACTGTGTGAAGATTCAGAGAGATGGGTGGAGTGATAAAGTCGGTGTTGTTGTAGGCCATGTGGGAGTTCAGCGTTTAGAGGTTAAGTAAAGTCGACTCACCCGGTGTGGGTCGTACTCGGAGCCTTGGCGTCGAGCCTCTAACTCTTCGTAGGCTGGAGCAGCTCCCTCTCTCCGAGCCTGCTGATACTCTCTGCGCAGCTGCTGGATACGGTCCATACTGCTGCACCAAACACACACACACACACACACACACACACACACTCACTCAATGTTGATTTCCATATTGATTTAGTCTTAACAACTACATATTAAACAAAGCCTGACCTTATTGTTTAATGTGTGCTCACCCCTGCTGTCTAAAAGCTTAGAAATACACATGCTAATAAGTTTTTGATGCCTGCACAAATGCATAAACATACAGAGCAAAGGTTTTAGCATAATAGATTTTATATGCTAGATGAAGGTCAAGAAGGGCATGCTTTGCTGCTGACGGCTTCAATGAGGAACAAGAAAAACCTCTGAAAAGCGAATGCAGCACAGTAATATTGAATTCACATCAACCCACAGTACAACACTCGCACGCCGTGCAAAACTCAAAAGTTTAATCACAGATAATCAGCATTCTCACTACAATATACCTCAGAATAGGATTACAAAATAAGACTCAACTTGTGACTGTGTGTAAATGTATGTGCTGAAGTTAAATAAAGACACAAAAAAACAAACAAATAAAACAGACACAGCAAACGGCTTGTTTTTCTAACACTCGGCCAAAGAATGTGTGATATTTTCTCTCTGTCTGTGCTCAAATATTGTGTTGTGTTACAAAGCCATGGAAGTGTGACGGTGCAGATAAGGGCCTGCCTGTCAGTTCAGGGCTACTCGCACTCAAACACAGCATCACCTACGTACACGCCAAAGTCACCCGCAACCTTTCCACATCACAAACGCGCACACACACACACACAGAAAGAAAGCACAGCACTGTAAATCACACATCGCTGCAATGTCAACAACAGCTAAATATCAGGGTGTCCAGCTCAATATTATGCCAGTATGAAATAAAGACACGGTCCAGCATACATACAAAATACATTTAGAAAAAAGCTCAACAAACGACGCATCTCCAACTAGTTTACAACACCGCTGACAGAGCTGCAAACACATCAAGGAAACAGTGAACCTAATGCGGCCATAAGATACTAAATGGAGTTCATGAAATTGAGATATAAAGGCTATTTTATGACGTTTTAAATGAGCTCTTATGAGTTTTCGAATTCATTTTAAAAAATGTTTCATTTAACATGATGTACGCTTCTGTTTTGGATGATTTGAAGGATAAGCTGACCAAGCACTCATCTGCTATGCTTGCTCATCACTTTCATTTAATTAATAATTTAATCCATAAAAATTCAGACCTTGAGATAAGCAATGTCTCTGATTAAGATGCTGTCTAATGCAAAAGTTGTAGACTTCCATACTATTCCTCTTTTTTATTTTATGACATATTGTGGTTACATTACATTGCCAGACTGCAACACCGGACTTAATACTGCTCCTTGAGTAAGACAAATGGACAAAGTCAGAATCACGTGCAACTGAGACACGACTCAGACTGTGAGTCTCCCAAACAGCTGTCCGAGTAGCGTCATGAGTATGTCCCGTAAGCAATTTCGGTATTAACTCCTCGCTACATGCACATTACAGCCCATAGTCCGCATTCCATCCAAACACATTATATCAACTACGCGAAGGCTGTATATGTATTTGCATTTGTGTGGGCTTGAAACATGTTAATGTTTCAAGTTAATGATAAAGATCATCACCCACTAGTTTATACAGAAAATGCAAAACAGTGACTTTATATACACATACTGGGCTTCTATCAAACCTAGACATACATCAAGGCAAATCATATACATATGTTTAGCATTTCACAGAATACCGTATTACCGTATTTACATTGTGAGATAAATATATATATATATATATACACACACACATTTGCAAACTACACACATGCACAGACTGACAAGTCCAACAACACAGCTTGACAGTGTTACCTAAGCAACTGAGTTTAAATAAACATATAGTGTCCAACACTGAAGTGACTACATCTGCTGTGTGGATGAGAGCAGCACACTCAAAATGCTCAGGATTTTTACAGTTAACCACTTGGCGATCTGAAACATACAATGAAAGTAGAAGATTTTTTCAGTAATACCAATACAAAAGAGGCTAATTTATTTTCCTAAAAGTAGACAAAGAGATCCCAATTAAACAAAAGAGAAAAAAAAACATTATGTTTGGACATTTATTTATTAAAGAAAATTATTCAAAATGACATATCTGTGAGTGGTAAGTGAACCTCTGGGATTAGCAGTTCATTTGAAAGGAAATTTGAGTCAGGTGTTTTCAATCAGTTGGATGACAATCAGGTGTGAGCAATGTCACAAAGGAACCCAGGGTAACTCCCAATCAACTAAAGACCTCTCTCACATGTTTATATGGCTAATGTTTATATTCATGAGTCCACCGTCAGGAGAACACTGAACAACACTGGTGGCATGACAGGGTTGCAAAAAGAAAGTCACTGCTCTCCAAAAAGAACACTGCTGCCCTTCTGCAGTTTGCTAAAGATCCCATGGAAAAGCCAAAAGGAAAAAGGAAAAAAGTTTTGTGGATGGATAAAATTTTTTTGGTCTAAAAAAAAAAAAAAAAAAAAAAAAAAAAAAATTGGAGTGTTATAAAAAAAGAAAAGTGTTATAATTGGAGAAAGGAAAACACTGCATTTCAGCAAAGAACCTTATCCCATCTGTGAAACATGGTGGTGGTAGTGCCATAGTTTGGGCCTGTTTTACTGCATCTGGGGCAGGACGATTTACCATCATTGATGGAACAATGATTTCTGAATTATATCAGTGAATTTTAAAGGAAAACATCAGGACATCTGTTCATGAACTGAATCTCAAGAGAAAGTGGGTCATGCAGCAAGACAATGACCCAAAGCACACAAGTTGTTTTACTAAAAAACGGTTAAAGAAGAATAAAGTTAATGTTTTGGAATGGCCAAGTCAAAGTCCTGAGCTTAATCCAAGAGAAATGTAGTGGAAAGACCTGAAGCAAGCAGTTCATGTGAGGAAACCCACCAACATCCCAGAGTTGAAGCTGTTCTGTACTGAGGAATGGGCTGAAATTCCTCCAAGCCGATGTATAGGACTGATCAACAGTTACAGGAAACGTTTACCTGCAGTTACTGCTGCACAAGGAGTCACACCAGATACTGAAAGCAAAGGTTCACTTACTTTTGCTGATCACAGAAATGTAATATCGGATCATTTTCCTCAATATAAGTATAATATTTTTGTCTCATTTGTTTTATTGGGTTCTCTGTGTCTAATTTTAGACTTGTGTGAAAAATCTGATGTATATATCTGATCTGATGTATATACACACGCACTGTATATCTTCTAGATGGTGTTCAGTACCATTCTACATTAGGCCTTCCTCTCTTTATTCCTGAGACGTTTTTCTAATATAGTAAACTATGAGCTCAGTACAGTCCTTAAAGTTCATAACCTCTGAACCTTCATCAGCAGCAAACTCACAGTTTCGCCATCTAACATTAAATACAGTTACACAATCAACACGATTACACAATAATAATAAAGCATTGCGTTATAAGTACAGCCTTTTCTTGGGGGAAAAAAGGTTCTTTCCTCACAAGAAGTTATTAGGTGCCATAAGGTAACAGAAAGTACAGGACAACGTAACGCAAATGAAAGAAGCTGAGAAAGCTAAAAAATAACTCAAGACATTGGAGGGGAATTCAGATCTGATTAAAAAAAATGTTTTTCCCCAACTGAATGGGAAAGAAGTGGGAGAACGACTGATGCTTCGGAACAAGTGAGCCCTGACAACTCAACTCCCCTTCAGGCACTCGGTAGAACGCTCAAATTTAATTTGGGCCTTCTCTGGGCTCGCAACTAATCAGCCTGTCTACTGTTTATCCACTGCTTCACACATCCTCTGACACACACACACACACACACACACACACACACGCAGACACCTGTCTGCATACGCTCATACCAATATGTCAGTGTCACTGCTGTGCTGAGAATGCTCCACCAGCCCAATAATGTCTGGTCAGTGGTGGCATTTCCACAGTGTACAGCAAATAGCAATATAAGCAGCAACTGTATACTTACATGCTAAATTTAGCTGACAAAATTGCTAATGAATGTGTCTATATAATACATATAGACTTTATGTGCGTGTGGATGAGGACAGAACAACACAGTAACATCTCTTTGCTTTCTGGACAGCCGGACAGAAATAAACAATATGTGACAGCAAACTTGCATCATACTTACATTCTCTCTTTCTCTCTCCTCTCTCTCTCTCTCTCTCACACATACACGGTTCAATAGGGACACACGGGTCCCCACAAAACCAGATTTCATGTGCAGTGGGAGCGAATTAGTGCTCAGGGATATGCGAGTTATATACAGAAAGGATGAGGGCACTGAAGGCCTACAGGAGCTCATCTGGAGCGGGAAGACTCAGAGTTATGGCCCGACCTCCATCCTGCCATTTTTCACCCCTCAATTTCTGTGATGGAGGGCCAGAGAGAACAGAGCTGAGACGTGTAGCTGCATCTATCTTCTGCTCTCGCTGCTCAACAACAGTCCCTCATGGCTAGTTTACACAATTTATGGTGCGCCTTGCAAAAAAAAAGAAAAAAAAAAGAAAAAAAAAAAAAAAAAAAAGAGGAAGAATGAATAAGAAAGAACAGAAAGAGGGGAAAAGTGGAAAAAAAGCTGGAACTCAATCAGAGAAGTGTACCGATCGAAATGGGGAAGTGCCTTACTAAAAATAAATACAAAACAACAGGATAATTTGCAGCAATGAAGAACGTGAGCATTTTCCATTCAGCATGGGAACGGTAGAACTGAATGCAGGAGACCCACAGAATGAAAAGGAGAGAAAAAAGTCAGAAATGTTATTTCTTAGTTTTCTAGAACGTTATTTCTTAATTTTCTTATTTCTAAACTGCATTTTTGAGATGAAACACCCTATACGGGCAAAATTGTGTGGAAACCTGACCATCACACCTATATGTGGTCCTTCCCCAAACTGTTGCTACAAGAGGCCCAAACATGTTCCAGCATGACAATACCCCTGTGCACTAACTGAGGTCCATGAAGACATCATTTGCCAAGGTTGGAGTAGAAGAACTCAAGTGGTCTCAAGTGAGTCCTGACCTCAACCCCACTGAACACCTTTGGGATGAACTGGAACGCTGACGTCTTCATTGGTCGACATCAGAGCCTGACCTCACTAATGCTCTTGTGTCTGAATGACCACAAATCCCCATAGCCACGTTCCAAAATCTAGTGGAAAGACTTCCCAGAAGAGTGGACGTTATTATAATAGCAAAGTGGGACTAAATCCGGAATGGGATGTTCAACCAATATATGAGTGTGAGACTCAGGTGTCCACAAACTTTTGGCCATATAGTATACTGCCGTACTGGTTTTTACATGTAAAATGATATTAAAATGCATTAAAAAAATTTTTTTTACTGCATATTTCTCTTTTTCATGCTTCATTTTGTCTTAAGTAGTTACCATACTAAACCCACGCACTGAAAACTTATTCCAAAAGACTGAATATTGAATAATTTAAGAACAAAAAAGAGAAAGGGGGAAAAACAACCATATCACTATGCAGTTTATGTTGGAAGCAATCAAGGGCAAAAACGTAACTGAGGTCATTATTTCGGGACAGAGCTGTAAATAAAATCTGTTTTCAGTAAAGCGCTGGACAAGGAGAGACTGACATCAGCTAAAGCTTTTACACACACAGAGCCTTTTTACCAAATGGCTGACAATGCTGTATGATCACACACAGCAAACATCTTCACCAAAACCACAATAAGCTTCTACAGCTGCACCAATATCATCATGACGTACTACAGGAATCCGAAACGAAATGAAATTCACTTACTCTGGACCACAAAGGACTTGAAGCTGCTGAGTTACACCATGTTGAGGATGTAATGGTCTTATCAAGATTATATATTAACACATGCATTACTGTGATCTAGTGCTAATCTGAGGTTTTATGATAACATTCTTACCCGTGTGTGTGTGGGTGTGTGTGTGTGTACGGTCTGAGGTAGGGTTGAGTGATAAAACGGTAACGGTATTTATCGATGGTACACCTTTATCGTTAACGATAGTAAAAATGTTCGGTATAAAGCTCGATAAAATGTAAACAGACATGAAGTTTGGTTGCATGAACAACCCTCAAGCGTGCACCGTCCGTGGATCATAAACAGCCAAGCATATGCCTTGATAAAGGAGTGTGCTACGAGGGACAAGCAAACCGCCAATAACAAGTTGCGTATCTGTGGGGTTTGGTTATGCCGTCGCCATGTGACATCACAACACACGAACACATACGAAAATGAGTTCAGAGCCTGTCGAGGAGATTGTGAATAAAAAAGGATGTCAGCTCACCAGTGTGGCAGCATTTTTGTTGGTTTCTTTTCATCTGACCAACATCAGAACACCGCTGTGTGAAAGCTTTGCAAAAAACATCAACAAGAAAAAACCGTGTCCCAGCCGAGTACGGAGAAACAAGCTGCGAGAGACTTGTAGTCCGCATGCGCAGCGCTCCGCACATGTACACTGCGCGTGACTCTGAACAGCAGGAAAGGAAGAAATGTGACATTTTGCCGCTTTTTGTGTTTTGTGTTAAAATGCCGGCTCTGGGGAGGACAGCGAGTGTCCTCAGAGCAGGAGCCCGACTCGTCAGACGCGGACCTCAGCACAGTGTTATCTGGAAATAAGTGTTAAAGTGGAAGTTTTATACGAGGCTAGGCTAACTATGCTAGAAGGCTGAGCACAGACCAGAGACCAGTTTTCCTTGACTGTTCTACGTTTGCACACATTTTGTAACATTTTATTTATTAAGTTCAAGAGTTTCTTTACCACTTGTTTATTTAATCTTTATACAAGATATAAGAGAAGATATTTGTTTAAATTCTAGTTTGTTTTTGACTGTTAAAGCTAAAATGATTTGTTGTTTGCCTTAATAAAGTGGGTAAATAAAAACACAGTGGTTAAATTCAAACCTTTTTTTCTACTTTTTAAAAAAAAAAAAAAAATTTCCTACTTTTTTTTTTTTTTTTAAATAAAAAAATGTATCAATAATTATCAATACCGAATGATATGAAACCTTATATCGTGATACTTCTTTTAGCTGTACCGTCCAGCCCTAGTCTGAGGCTCCTTTTTTCAGTGTGGCCCATCAAGTCCCTAGATGGAGCATGCACTAGAGGGATTAAGAGCTGTGCATGTGACCATATTTTACCCATGAAACTTAATTACAGCTGTCATTTTGATAAAGCACAGCCTTCAGATTTTAAATGAAGTAACTATCAGTCGTGTTTCAGTTACACAAACATACACAAACATACACAACCATACAGAGCGAGAGAAAGAGAGAGAGAGAGAGAGAGAGAGAGAACGAACAATAGAGAGAAAGATTAGAAATCAGAATGGAGATGGAGAAGAAGGGCACGGTATACCCTATCTCCCCCTCCATGAAGCTGGAAAGGGTAAGCCGAGCTCCAGCACCTGGCATCTTCATCTGCCCCGCTGCTCTCTCTCTTCCACAATGACACTTTACAAAACGGAAAGCAGGAAAAGTTCAATAAAGGCTATAGATATCTGTTTTCTCCCTCTCTCAGCAGCAGGAGAGCCAGACATCAACTACAGCCTGTGTTATCGATTCCCTCAGGCAACAGCGATGGCTGTCTGATTGCAGCTAGAGAGAATTAATGCTCGGCCCGGAAAAATAAAGAAAGAAAGAAAGGAATAAAAGAGACAATTTTTATCTATTCATTTCATGCGTAAGTGATTGGGTACTTGGCCGACTTCCAAAGGAGGCTGAGAGATGAGATACAACAAATGAATAGAGTCATTAATAAGGCATGCGGTAACCTGAATTCTCTCACACACGTATCCTAATGAATTTACTGTGATTTTGTAATAAATCTCAGATTTAATGTTAATTAATAAATACTTACATAAATTGTAAAGGAATTAAATTACTATTGGTCTCATATTTTATATATATATATATACATACATACACACACACACACACACACACACACACACAAATATAATTATATATAAAAATAAAATTCTCTCCATATAGCCTGTCCCAAATACTGCACTGATACTCCTCATTGGTGTGTCCCTGTGAGAGTCTCAAAGTTCAATTCTCTATATGGGATTCAAAAGTGTACCTTTAATGCACCCTTTAGCAAAACCACCAACAACGTCAACAGCAGCACTGACCACAAAACGTCTTGTGATTATGAGTGTCATATTGCTAAATGGAGCTTGCCATCATCCAGCAATGCTGTAATGTCTTAAGAATCATGTTGTAAATCTTCACTTTTACACCCTGGTGCTCACAATATCTCTCACACTACAGGCCCACACCTCCATAGACTCGTAAGACAATGACAGGGCTTTGGTTCTCACTTCTTTCTTATAGCGTGTATCTATCCCCCCCCACCCAAGCACCATCTATTCTACAGAACACATCTCCTATAATTAATTTTAACATAATCCTCTAATATTTGCGAGCCTGGTTGGTCTTCCGCCTCTCCGTTAGCTGTTTTACGATGGAACGAGGCGTGGAGTTGAGCAGATCTTAACTGCAGGGTAAATAATGGCTTGCATCTAGAACCCACATAAATCCAGCAGACAGGCCTGCCCAAAATCCTAACTGCCAAACCTGAAAGCACAGTCCAACGATTAGCTAATTATGTCATCTCAGAAATAGACCACAAAACGCTGTCACAGTAAGACCAACCGCGAGAGCATGGGGAGGAGAGTCAGGAAATGAGGAAGAGAGACCACTGACAAGTTACAGACTTCAAAAGCGAGACATCATTATCTGTTTGACAAAGAGAGAAGCATGTATACTCTCCTCTCAATCTGCAGCCTAATCAGGCTACATGAAACAAACAAACAGCACATTTCAGTTTCCTTTTCCTTCTTCTTCTTTAATCTGTTTCTCCTTTCAGTTTCTGTCTCTTTCGCTTTCACAGAGTTTGTCAGTTACCGGGGCAGAACAGACAGTTAGTCTTAAAGAGTGTGCTCAGAACTAAGCAGATGTTAGAAATGAATCAGATTCTGAAATTCAACAGTGCTTTTCTATAAATATAAGATCATAATACATATATTTAGCATCTTATATTTATAGAACAGCGCTGCTGAATTTACATTAAAGCGTTAGCTATAATATGTTATTGCTTCTACAGTAACAACTTGCACAGGGACTCGTATGGCATAAGCGGTTTAAAAAAGTGTATAAGAGTTGAAATTTAGTTCACTTTTGAAAGGAGTCTCCAGTGAAGACACGCAAAAGTCTACAGGAGAGAGGCTGGTGAGGGAGCGACTGTTTACAGCTGTTAAAACAAAAGTTTTTATATCTTCCACAACATTAAACATAACTGTACAAGGATTTAAAAAAAGTATGACGTGGCATTCGTTAATAAAGAAAAAGTGCTTACACCGTTGCTGTGGTATAAGGGGAATACAACACGTCAGCTATTGCTGTTTTTAGGAAATTAATTAACATGGAAGGCATCACATCACCCCACTGATGATTAATGAACTAAAACAGCACACCCCATTATGTTTTATTCCTTACTTAACAATGAACAGTCCCTCCAGGAGTTTGCGATTTTGCGATCGCAGAAATGAATGCAAAATCAAGCGAACTCTGCAATATTCAGACGAGCTTGCAATTATTCAAAATTACTGCTGATTATCTGCAGATCTGGGCCAAGATGCATCTTGTGACATCACAATGCGCATGTGACAGCTCTCTTGGACTCACGTGTGTCAAACATGAGTACAGCTAAAAGATCTCATTTACCCACAAACATCACTGTGAAAGACCGTGCAAAACAATTTCGTGCACCTGTAATTTTGCCAATTCAAGTAGTTTCCCCCCTCAAAAAAGCACAAAAAATGGCCTCCAAAAAGGCCTAGTCCTTCAAGAGCAAGGAAGGGTCGAGGCTCACCAATCTGCCAACAGATGCGCCAGCGAATAATCAACACTCTGAGAACAGCATTTCCCAAAGACACATCAGTAGGATTTTGGGCGTTTCACCTTCTACAGTACACAATATAATGAAAAGATTCAAGGAATCCGGTCAAGTATCTGTGTGTAAAGGGCAAGGCTGAAAACCACTTCTGAATGCGCGTGATCTCCGATACCTCAGACGTCACGGTCTTAAAAACTGTCATGAGTCTGTAATGGATATCCTGACTACTTTGGTAAACCTTTGTCAGTCAACACCATTCGCCGCTGCATCCACAGATGCAAGTTAAGGCTTTACTCTGCAAAGCAGAAGCCATACATCAACACTGTCCAGAAGCGCCGCCAACTTCTCTGGGCTCGTGTTTTGTGTGGAATCGTGTTTTGTGGTCTGACGGGTCAACATTTCAAATAGTTTTTGGATAAAACAGCCGTTGTGTTCTCCCGGCAAAAGAGGAAAAAGACCATCCAAGCTGCAGGTCCAAAAGCCAGCGTCTGTCATGGTATGGGGGTGTGTCCATGGCATGGGTAACTTGCACATCTGTGAGAGCATCATTAATGCAGAAATATATGTACACATTTTGGAGCAACATGCATATGCCATCCAGAGCAGGACAACGCCAAACCACATCCTGCCCGGATTACAAGTGCATGGTCGTGTAAGCAGAGAGTGCGGGTGCTAGCATGGCCTGTCTGCAGTCCGGACCTGTCTCTGATTGAGAATGTGTCGTGCAAAATAAGGCAACGAAGGCCCTGTACAGTTGCGCAGCTGAAGAAATACATAATGGATGAATGGGGATTATTACGCTGGCTAAACTTAACCAACTGGTGACTTCAGCACCCAAACACTTAAGTATTATTACTTATAAAAAAAAAAAAAAAAAAAAGAAAAAAAAAGGTGATGCTACACAGTGGTAAACAGTCGACTGTCCCAACTTTTTTGGATTGTGTTGCAGTCATCAGATTTGAAATTATTGTATATTTAAAAATAAATAAATAATTAAATAATTAAATAATTTCACAAAGTAAAACATCAAATAATGTGTTTTCAATATAGAACAGGGTCCATTGAATTTTCAAATGAATGTTTTTTTGCATTTTTCATAGTGTCCCAACCTTTTCGGAATTGGGGCTGTATGTCGTGCTTTCACATCAAATAAGAGTAGGTCTAATCTTATTCCCCTCATTTTTTTTTGCTTAACCCTATTACACAAACCACAAAAAAGAGAGGAAACTGGCTTCAGAACCGAGTTTGTTAAGCAGTGACAAGTAGAAGACACGAGGAAGCTCTTGTGAGTATGTGAATGCTCTAACAGGCAGGACTGAAGGAGCACGGAGCAGGACTGACGGAGGAACGAGCAGAACACAGTGGATCTCTCAATTTTCTCCACTGCTCCAATGCTCACTAATGGCAGCAGGCCGCTGCGCTCTAATTGGTAGACATTTCCAGAAATTAAATTTGACAACAAAAGACAGCCCCCTATGACAGGTTGGCTTTACGGCATCCTAACAAGAAGTGACAGCACTTTTTACATGCCATTTGCAATTGAAGAAATAATTAGAAATATTTTGGCTAGCATAACATTATTTGGACAGGCAATCAGTGTTTTTCTCCCTTTCCGTTCCTCTTCTCTCTCTGATTCTTCCTCTCGTCCCTCTCTCTCTCTTCCCTCTCTCGCACTATTCTAATTTGCTGCTATGCAGGTGATGGCCAAGTGAGGCCAAGGCTGTTTCATTAAAACACCTATCATTCTCAATAACACCACTGCTACACATAAGACCGGCTGGCCAGACACACAATTTGTGACAAACAATACAAAGCAAGTATCCTTATTTGGTCACTCTGGAGCTGAATTATACAGTAAAGCAAAAGCAAAAAAAAAAAAAAAGAAAAAAAGCTCAGAGTTCAACTCGACTAATGAGCTACGAAATGCAAACAATTAAGAATCCTGCAAAAATGGTCAAACCTTAAATCCTGCTGTTGCTAAAAACAGAACACAAGACATCTCAGGAAAGACTCGTTGCTAAGCTACAAGATGCCTCTGTAAGAAGAAAAAACACACAAAGTTTGTGTGTGTGTGTTTATTTGCCCTTCATCTTCTGTACGCACCTATTCCATTGTGAGAGAGATGTGGAATTACTTTCATTCAGTAAGTGGCAGCCAGGAAGTTCTTGAACAAATATTAGAGGCCTTCCTCACTCATTGTCAACCTCCCCTCTCTCGATCTTTGGTCCAACGTGTACACATACACATGCACATAAGGTCCCACTTCAATTACTTGTAGCAGGGATATACAGTGAGAGAGAGAGAGAGAGAGAGAGAGAGAGAGGGAGGGAGGGAGAGAGAGAGAGAGAGAGAGAGGGAGGGAGAGAGAGAGAGAGAGAGAGAGACGGAGAGAGAGAGCGAGAACGAGAGAGAGAGAGTGAGAAAGGTGGTATCGGGGAAGAGGGGGGCTCCCGGATTCAGGGAGACACTTAAGAGACCAGCTTAGCAGTGTGTAAAAACAGCAGTGGAGTGTGTGTCTGGAGCACCAATTCAGCTCAACAGAATGGCTGATTAATTAACACGGAGAAAAGCACTTGAGCACTCACCCAACCTGCACTAAAAGCTTTTCTTTCTCCATCTATAGATTTATATAATTACTTTTGACAGCAATGCAGCTCTAGCGCTGGATGCAGAGTGGGAGGGAATTGGGAGGTGGGAGGGGAGCAGAAAAAGACCTGGCCGTGGCACATTTCGGCCGGTTTGGCACAGAGAAATCTTTCAGCGATAGTGGGAGCACAATGGCAGCTGATAGGGTGCTCGAGTGAACATAGTTGACCTGCAGAGTTGTAGTTGATGGATTCGTGCAGCATTCAATTCTGACCCTGCTGGACGGCTGATGGGGAGTGGTGGGGTGTTTGTTCGGGGCATCGTGGAGGTTATTGTTCACGGGTACATCCTGAACACACCATTCACTACACAGGGACAGACCGAGGCTTGGGACGCTTTCTTCTTCCATTCCACCTGTCAAGTCTAATGCACCCTCCTGATTTATTTCTTAGCAAGGTCTGCAGAGATGGGACACCACGGCGTCCCTCTCCGTTTCCGTCTCGTTCTCCTTCACCGAGTCGCTGTGCACAAAAACAACTCCCTCTTCTTCTCCCACTCTTCATCTCCGTGGCTCCTCTCTCCAGAGAAAGCATGATTATTTTTTAATTGGAGTGGAGCAGAGCTCTAGAGGGCTGGGGTTGTTACAATGGGATTTTTTTTTTTTCCAGGAGCTCTTCAGGGCTAGAGATGCAGGCTTCGGCCCCCCTCCCCCAAACTCCTGCTCTTTCCCCACACAAGAAGCACCTCAAGAGCTTTGCTACATTCAATGCTCTCTCCAGGTCTGGCTCTCAGATGAAAGGGAAGATGGAGAGGCGGAAAACAAGGGCAGTGAGGTGGAGTGACTGCATGCTAAGAGCTCAGCATAGAGAATGAAAAGGAAAGGTTTTTTTTGTAGGTGAAGACTAGGCTTGTAGGAGTGAGAGTGAAGTGGCTGCTCTCAACAAGCAGTCCTAGGTTCATACATGAGGAGAGGAAAGTTCAAGCTGAGCTCACACACCACTGCTGCAGGGGCAGGTTTCTGGTCTTCCTGTAGTCTGAAAGCTTGGGCGTCAACAGGTGTGTGCGCCTACAAGCTTTGGGAAGAAACATTAGATCATGAACCCCTGCTTAAAAGATTACATCAGCATCAGGAAAAAAAAAAAAAAAAAAGAAAAACAGAATGGGATATTTTTATTCTCACGATCATTAAAGAAAATAACAGGACAAAGAGACAATACCAAATATAAATGTCTACTACATTTGAGTAGCTCTCCCAGACGGAACACAAAACAAAACAAAAAAAGTTTACTACAGCCATCACTCCAATACTTTTTTTTAGACTTATCCAAGATAATTTATTCCATAATTTCAGACAGAAAAAAAATTAAACTGCAAAGTGCAATGAAGCGACAGACTAAGCACAGAGTAGTGAATGTTATAGCGATTAATGACTCTCTGCGCTCCCTGGCCTGTGTGATAGCAGCGGTGGTTGAGTGGCCTTTTTTTACGACCGTTGTGAGCAGCAGACTTCTAAATTGCTGGCCTTTCTAAATAACTCGCTTTCTTTAATGGCTCTCTGTGGCTGGTATTAAATCATACAGCCTCTTTATGGCACAGCGACTCTCACATTTAGCAGACTCTCCGAGTGCAGGCGCCACTGATGTATAACTAATTCATCACGCTACGTCAACATGCCTGCACGTATCGCATCGGCAGGCTTTCAGCAAATCCAAAGCGAGGACTTTGCAGAGAGACAGGTGGGGAATTAATATGCAGTGAAAAACACAGCACACCTCCTCACACCTGGGCGGCAGGTGAGGAAATTAGGGACGCTTTAATCATCAGAAGTGGCAAATCATTTGTCATGGGTCTTACGTTAATCTCAATGCTGTCTGCTGGGGAGAGTGAGCGTGTGTGTAGGTGGAGATATTTGTTGTTCTCTCTCTCCCCCAACTATACGAAGTGGTCATAAATGGAGTGGTAGATCACGAGGTCAAGAGCAGCACATCAGTCACTCATGGGACTCTCAGGCCACTTTGTGATGGACGATGGAAAAGACGTGAAGTCAACAATATCGATGTGGTTATGTATTAAAGCAATGTTGAGTGTGTAAGTGTGTGTATATGGAGATGTATTAGTGGATGATGGGACCACGCAGGGCAGACCTGATGAGTCTTAAGACATCAATGCATGAGTAAGCATGAGAAAACTCACATCATGGTCCAAGTTTCTGGCAGTTATTAGGATAAAACCAACGAACAGTATGCACATAAACATAATTACACCATTAGCACTGCAGCTCTTTCTCCCTCACGCAGACGGTATTGAAGATAATTTACACCCGACACACACAATCTGTTAGACAAAGACATGCCAAATCAGCATTTTTGTTTGCTGATTATTCCCATCACTCAGAGTAAAACTAAAGGCACGTTCCTTACTGGAGCTCTTACCTTTTTTTGAGCACTGTTTCTGTAGTAGAAATGAAAACACCGTAGACATGAGACAAGAACTGTGTGAAAACAGGATAATCCCCATAAATTGCACAAACTGTCATTTCCTTTTCGTATTCAAATACAATCATGTAAGAAAAAGGTTTATTTGCACAAATAACTGGTCGGTGTTTGTAGGGGTGGGTGATATGAAAATGCATGATATGAAAAATCTTATGATATTTCTAAGAACTCCTGCCTCCTGAAACCACAAGCAAAACTTCAGCTGTCAACCTTTTACATCAACTATCCAGAGAAAACCCACTAAGCACTTGTTGAGACAATGCTTAAGACATGATGCTAACTTTATCCACCTCTGCCAATATTATTAATAACGTAATTTGTAAGACTAAGGGGATTCTTGATTTAGACATGACGCACTAGCAGCCTCTGTCATCTGTTTTTACTTTTCCCAAGTCCTCTCGTCTTGACTCACTACCACAGAAAAACAACACTCCATTTCTATGATGGTTACAAGCACTGAAAGCAGAATCACAGTTGATCTAGACCTTTGTCTCATTTTGAAATGAAACGCCCAGGCAGTGGAAATGTTTAACATGGCGTATGCCAAGCAGTAAGAATAGCTCATGAGATCCATAATTACACAAAAACCTGTTACAGACACCACACACAATGCTTTTACATACACTGATCAGCCATAACATTAAAACCACCTGCCTAATATTGTGTAGGTCCACCTTGTGCCGCCAAAACAGCTCTGACCCGTAGAGGCATGGACTCCACAAGACCTCTGAAGGTGTGCTGTGGTATCTGGCAGCAAGACGTTAGCAGCAGATCCCTTAAG
>JANDJT010000199.1:7029002-7040696 GCA_024331685.1 Stegophilus panzeri | reverse complement strand
ATGTTCCTCAAACCATTCCTGAACAATTTTTGCAGTGTGGCAGTGCGCATTATCCTGCTAAAAGAGGCCACTGCCATTAGGGAACACTGTTGCCATGAAGGGATGTACTTATTCTGCAGCAATGTTTAGGTAGGTGGTACGAGTCAAAGTAGCATCAACATGAACGCCATGACCCAAGTCTTCTGAGCAGAACATTGTTCAGAGCCTCACACTGCCTCCGCTGGCTTGCTTTCTTCCCATAGTGCATCCTGGTACCAACTCTTCTCCAGGTAAGTGACGCACACACACCAGATTGTCCATATGATATAAAAGACAACAGGATTCTAGTTCTGTTCTAGTTCTGACGCTCATCTGCCAATTGTAGGTGCTTTAGGCGGCGGACAGGGGGTCAGCGTGGGCACTCTGCCGCTACGCAGCCCCACACGTAGCAAGCTGTGAAACACTGTGTGTTCTGACACCTTTCTATCATAGCCAGCATGAACTTTTTCAGCAATTTGTGCTACAGTGGCTCTTCTGAGGGATCGGTACTAACCACTGCATACCGAGAACACCCCAGTATGTGTTTTGTGATCTTCTACACAGAATGATCAATTTAACAACAATCCCAAAAGAATACTGGCATACTGTACACAGCCTTGCCTTTACAAGCCATATTGCAAATTGCACTATTGAAGAGAGAGGGAAAAATACATATAATAGAGTAAAATAGTCCACACGAATAACTCAGTCAGGAAAATAAAGCAGGACATTTTCATCTGCAAAAAATACTTTCAGCACAGAAGATAAGCACTGTTTATTTCCCCCCATTTTTCTCTCAAATTTTCTCACCTACTAATTCCCACCCACTAGCTAACTCGCCCTTATCATACAGCAGCTACCAAATGAGGAAGATGAAAGTTAAAACATTTTTGAACTGCTGCTCACAGGGCAGATTAACACACTCAGAGAACAGCGCTGTCTGCACTCTTCCACATACATCAGCTCACAGATGCCCACGACTGGCGAGTGTCACTGTGATTGACAGAGAAAAGATAGTATGGCATCCCTCTCAACCAGCGAACAAGGCCAGGTTTCCATCCCTTGGCTCCCAGCCGTGGATGGCTATGGTATTGTCGGGATTCAGACTCACAATCTCCTGATGATCGCGTAACACTATTGTTTTGCGCCACTTCGGACCACTTTGAAAAAACGTCAGTATTCAACAAGTACGTGTAGAAGCACTACAGCTCAAAAAAGACATGCAGGGAGTAAGCTATAGTGTGTATGTATGTTTTTCTGTATGAATGCATGCGGAAATGTGTTAAAATCTTAAGGTGTATTCCAAAACAACAGGATTCAAACTGTTAAAATAAACTTAAAGACACTATACTACTCAACAAAGATGAGTTCATGAATTCTACTTCAGAAGCACTGTGGATGTGTGAAAACATCTTTAACATACAGTTCATGTTGCCTGCTACCACCAGACAACTGTAGCTAAGGACCTGTTTACACTAGTGCGTTTTCGTTTTAAAACGCATAACTGTTGCTATGGTTACGCCTGTCGTCTACACTACTCCGACATTTTCGACCCTCGAAAACGCCAAAGACCCGTTTTACTTTGAAAACTCCGTGGCTGCCCATATTCGCCCTCTGATTGGGTCTTCTGGATAATTGCGCATCCTTCCCTGATTCATTAAGCCCCTACCACATGACCATTACGCTACCTTGATCATATACACAACAACATGGAGACTGAACCGCAAGCTTTGCTGGCTTTGTTGTCATTCCTAGCAGCCAATGTGCAGTTAAATTCTTTATTTTATAATACTGCAGCTGCCTACATGCGCAAGAGGCAATCCCTGTTGCTATCGGTAACAAATCTCCTTTCAAGTGGCGTAAGCCCTACATGGAACGCCGGTTTGGACTCGCAACCAACTTCCTGTTTAGACTTGTATGCGCATGCCCAGTGAGCATGAATGGTCATGTGACATGCGTTTTCGGACGGAGATCGTTTCTGAAACACTGTGGAAATGGCAGTGTGGACGAGCATCGTTTCGCACTAGTGTAAACAGGGCCTAAGAGTGAGTGTGTGTGTGTGTTCCTCACCTGTCAGCTCCGTGTGGGGTTGGGCCTCTCGGTTTGTTGATCTTGGCGTAGAGGCCATCGAGCGGATCTTCAGCTGAAGGCTCTCGGCTATGATTGGTGGGGTGTGTGGCTCTCTGAGGCGACGTGCTGCGGGTCCCGTATGGGGACTGAGACGGAGACGGGCGTCCTCTGAACGTGTTGATCCGGGCATAGTTGGGGTCCACGTCGTCATCCTCTACCTCTGGAGAAACGAAACGATCGCGAGCCTGTCGATCTCTCAGCTCCTGGTGCTTTGCTTCAATCCTGAGAGAGGGTTCAGATATAAACACAACCACAGGGTTGGCTTCTGTGTGAAGGGTTCAGGAGATGGAATAATTAAGTGCATGTGGCTCTTCTGGAGTTTACTCCATGTGGCAATCGTTTTACTGTCCAAGATGCCTCAATTTGTTATTTTTTCTTGCTGGATGTATTTCCAGCAATATGGCTTACAGGATAAATAGGGACATGATCAATACAGAGACAGCAAGTGCAATGGCTTGCATCTGGGCCACACTGTACCATATGGAGAGAATAACAGTAAGACTTGCCTCTTCTGACTCACCGTAAGCCTCGGAAAACACAACACAGAATAATGAGAAAATATCTTTCTCCATTCGACTAAATTCATTTATTTCCTGTTCTCTACTGGCAGGTTTCACACTGACCTCATAAGCTTTCTTTTTATTTTATTCTGCGTTCTTATTACAGTTTGATCACATAGTATTCTAATAGTTCATGATTCTCTCAAAATAGCAAGCTGAGATATCACTATTCAATCATTTACCTCTCCAGTGGCTACTGCTATTCTTCTACCACTGTTACAAATCCTGGAAGAGATTTACTTTCTTATGTATAATGAGGACAATATCTTGCAATATTTAAAGTACCACTGCTCTCAAAAACAGGTTTTTAATTTGCATTCTTTATATAAATAAAATAAAAAAATAAAAAACCCTGCATGTTCATCCAGCTAACAGCTTTGGCTGGTAAATAAATCACTGAAATACAACAATGACAAAATGAACATCGATAGTCAAGCCCCGCTTGTGTGGGAAGGTAAGAAAAAATATACAGATGTTTCAAATGTGAAAATTCAGGCATCATTTTAGATCTTGGCATTTTATAAGGATAACGGTGTAAAGATGTTACTCAGCTTTCTATCTGAGCTTTAGAAATGAAAATTACATTAAACAGATTATTATTCGATATTTACAATGTCTCTGTGGATATTCTCAAGGGAAATTGAAGACCAATGATACACCAATGATGTACAATGATTTTACACCAATGATACACCAAATGTAAAACACCTCCAAATAACTTACCCATGAGAAAAAAAAATGACCTATTGAAGTTTATTCTATAGCAAGAAAAAAAGAAAAGAAAAAACATCATCTCTACATCTGCTCATCTACTCGAGGTGTCTACAGCAGTGGTCACCAACCCTCTTCATTGAGATCTTCCCTCCTGTAGGTTTCATCTCCAACTAAAATCTGTTTTAGTTGATCAAGAACTTCTTAAGGCAATAATTAGATGGACAGGTGGGCACGATTATGGTAGGAGCTAAAGTCTTCAGGAAGGTAGATCTCCAGGAACAGGGTTGGTGACAGCTGCTCTACAGTATAACTTATCACTGTTATTGTTACTTACTTATAAAATGCATTTTAATGGCAACAAAACCCAAGAGAAGATGAAACTGTAGTGAAATGTGTTAACCTTTTGGGCATAACACATTTACGAAACCCCTTGAATCCAAGACCATGCGAAATCTAATAGAAGACAGTTCATTATTATTAAGGTAGTAAAATGTAATATAATATAGAATTAAGACATATACACTATGACTAGTGGTATGTTCAAGCCACTAGTGTGTTTTAAGAAGATATAGGCAGATGAGGAGATTATAAACACTGCCATAATTTCCATGTTCAGATTAATATTAGGAAACTGAGAGAATGTGGAAAGCTGAAAAGTCGTGGGAGGAAACAGTAAGAGATCTAGTGCAGGTGGTCTCACCTCTCCCTCTCTCCTTTCATCCTCTGCAACTCTTCCTCGCTCAACAGTTCTGATGCATGCTTCAGTGTGCTCGCCTTGTTCTCACCTTTACTCTTCTCTTCCTTCTTCTTTCCAAACCTGAGAGAGAGAAACACACACACAGCGAGAGAGAGAGAGAGAGAGAGAGAGAGAGAGAGAGAGAGAGAGAGAGACTGAGTAAAATCACTGAATGCTCAATGTTTGTAAATAGCATGTGTCCCTCTAGCCGCTGTGTGTGTGCGTTAGGGTTGGGTGGGTGTCAGTAAAGATGCTCAGTTAACATGCATCATCTCTGCCTCGCTGAGCGCCTCATGCACCCGACTGCATCTCTCTAGTTCAGTGAGGTCATTTCTTACATGTGCGCCAGTCACACTGCTTAACCACACACCCAGATGTAAGCGTAAAAACATCTCTGTCCTACACATGCACAATACTGATCCCTACACATGTAAGTGATATCATATCCTAATGATATGTTAATGTTAATATCTATCTTACACCTACACATAATTTTCATTACAGAAATAAGGCTGTGTGTGTGTGTGTGTGTGTGCACGCATTGTGGAGTACAGGGATCTTGCTTTTCACATTAAAAAATAGACCTTTGCCTTTTTTCCCAGTTTGAATTTTTAATGTTTAATTAAAGTGATGAATTAATGTTTTCATATTCAGTTTTCTTACAAATTTTTAACAATTAATTATCACAGTAAGGGAAAACATTAAATGTTATATGTATCAATGACCGTTAATGTCTTGGCTTTTATACACACACACACACACACACACACACACACACACACACACTGTGTAAAATGTAAATAAAAACAGAATGCAATGATTTGCAAATCTCATAAACTCATATGTTATTCACAATAGAACACAAATATATCAAATGTTTAAACTGAGGAAATGTACCATTTTAAGAAAAAAATAAGGTAATTTTTAATTTGATGGCCGTAACACGTCTCAAAAAAAAATGGGACGGTGGCAACAAAAGGCTGGAAAAGTAAGTGTTAGTAAAAAGAATCAGCTGGAGGTTAATTGGTAACAGCTCAGTAACATGACTGGTTATAAAAAGAGTATCTTATAGAGGCAGAGTCTTTCAGAAGTAAAGATGGTCAGAGGTTCACCAATCTGCGAAAAACTGCATCTACAATTTGTGGAACAATTTCAGAATAAAGTTCCTCAACGTAAAATTGCGAAGACTATGAATATCGTCATCTACAGAACATAATATAATTGCATTCTTTTTTTATTTACATTTTACACAGCGTCCCAACTTTTTTGGAATTGGGGTTGTGTACACACACACAGTTATGTGAAAACTTAAGTACACCCCATGGAAATTTGATCATCTTTGAAACATCTTTGGTGGGTTCTTGGGGGAATTAGACTCGATGCGGAAACTCCCGCTTCACTGCTGCAGAGTCCGGTGTAAAATGTTAGCGGTGCAGAGATTACAGAGATTACAAACTGCAGATTTGTCGTCATTCCACACAAGAGACATCATCTTTACACACAGCATGAAATCGATGTGTTTTCCCGCCCTCTTTTGATTGACAGGATATAATCGGCCCTGATCATCGGATGTTTTTAAACTATAATCTCGAATATATATATATACACTCACACATACATACATCTATACACACACATACAGAGTGCAACAGTCAAAGTCTCCAGAAGAACCGTGGCTGGTTCTGCAAGTTTCAATAAAACTTAAAGCTCAATCCCTTACTGTTCCAACTGACATAGCCATATCACCCTGCAGTTCTTGGCTAGTTTCCCACTGGTGCTAGGCAGGGTTGAGCCTGGCCAGTACCTGGATGGGAGAGCTCCTGGGGAAACTAAGGTTGCTCCTGGAAGTGGTATTAGTAAGACCAGTAGGGGGTGTTCACCCTGTGGTATGTGTGGGGTCTAATGCCCCAGTATAGTGAAGGGGACACTATACTGTAAAAACAGCACTGTCTTTCGGATGAGACGTTAAACCGAGGTCCTGACTCTTTGTGGTCGTTAAAAATCCCAGGACACTTATCGTAAAAGAGTCTGTTCTGACTCAGAGTGTTCTGGCGAAATTCCCCCATTGGTCCTTCTCTATCATGTCCCCCAAATAATTCCTAAATTGGCGACATCACTCTCTCCTCTCCACTAATAGCTGGTGTATGGTGGGCGTTCTGGTGCACTATGGCTGCCGTCGCATCATCCAGGTGAATGCTACACACTGGTGGTGGTTGAGGAGACCCCCCCCCCATACTATGTAAAGCGCTTTGAGTGCCTAGAAAAGCACTATATAAATCTAAGGAATTATTATTATTGTTATTATTATTATTATAATTATAAAACTGCACTAATTCTACCTGAGACTACTTTTTTTTTTTTTAAGCAAAGGGTAGTCACACTAAATATTGCCTTTGATTCATCTATTACTGTTTAGTAATGGATAGTTGTTTTGTCTTGTTTTTAAATGGAGAAACATTTAATTTCATTATTTTTGAAGGCATCTTTGCTCTACAGCATTTCTTTGCACGTGCCCAAGACGTTTGCACAGTACTGTATGTATATATTTATATTTATTATTTTTAACTGTTTTATTAGCAAACTAAATACAGTATGTACACAACATGTACAGTGAAAATATCATCAGCTATCTCGACTAGATATTTTCCCATTGTTAATTACCTACTAAGTTTCTACTGAGATGAAAAGGAAAGAATAAAAAGCCCATTTAAAAAGGGATGAATAGGAAGCTTAAAACAGTTACACACAAGAGAAAAGTATAAACGTGCATGCACAAATGTGCTAAAACGGCATGGCAATAACTGCCCATTTACTTAATAACCAACTTAATTAACTTGTACTTAATGGCCTGCAAGTGTTACCATGCATAACATAAAAGAGCAGGAAAGAACTCTGACTTAAATTTCATCAACAAATAAACGGAAATCAAACTGTGGCACTATTTACAGAGCCTCTGAGAGCTGCAGGGCTGATTTACAGGGATTTTTTTCCTGATCACAACAGCAAAACGGCTTCTGGACCTCCACTAAGCTTCATGCAACACTAAAGAGAAGGATTCGCTCCAGCCTGTGACTGTGGATCAGACAAGCCGGGCCAGGACTTTCTCACCTGTCCCCTGACTCGACTCACCTCATCTCTCTGTCTCCATACAGCCAACATTCACACTGTTAATACCTGGCTGTTTAGTATGTCTTCAATATCAGAATTAGATCTGGATCTACCTAGGATGCTGGTGTAAATGAATATGCATAGAAATATATTATATATATATATATATATATATAAATCTAATCTGCCATGTTTTTAAACATTTATTAATTCATTTAACTTCTTTAAGCACGCTATCCTGGTCAGCATCACGGTGGATCCGAGCCCACCCTGGAAACAATGGGGATGAGGCGGGAATACACACCAGTCTACCGAAGGGCGCCATACAAATGCATTCACACACTCATTCACATCTAGGGGCAGTTTGTACCATCATGTTTGGGGAGATGGAAGGAAATTGGAGAACCCAGAGAAACCCACATGGGCATGGAGAGAATGTGGAAAAACATCACATGGATAGTAACCCGAGCTCAGGATCAAACCGGGGAACCCGGAGCTGTGAGGTGGCAACCCAAATGCTGCTCCACCACAGTATCATGGAAAACATGAGCTTTTATAACGGGTCGCTTTTCTGATGTGCATTGGACAGACAGCTTTATTTACATTTTCTTATCTCTCTCTCCAAGACACATTAGAAACACAACTCCTCAAAAAAGACTGTCCATTACCCTCTCCTTATTCTATGTTTAAGGAATTTTACAAGGAGAAAATTTTTGAGTGGTAGAACAACTGGAAAGAACGGAGAATGCAAAGTTAGTTGTCAAGTATAGACTGGATTTACATATTACACGCGATACAGCTAATCACACTTCAGTGTCTCTACGTGGAGATGCATTAATCACCACACAATCCAGATACAAGCTGCATAAAAGGATCAAGTGAAAACTGAGTCACTGTTTTGCCAAGGGAAAAATAGTACATGCCGATTGGAAATGATTGCTTGCTCGAAACTTAAGGCAGAGTGAATGTATGAGGACATGTGAAGACGCATGAGAACAGATGATGGACAACACGCACGACTGTGTGAGCAATGCTACGGCAGAGACAGACAGGATTCATTTCAGGTGGAACAACTATACTGACGTCACGCAGACGGAAAGACGTATTCACAGGTCATAAGTCAGAGAGGAGGGCAACCTGAAGAGAGGACTCAGCTGTAGATCATAGGTGGTTCTGAGTGACCTGCACAGGTGTTACACACACACACAGCAATCTTTTGTTCTATTTGTCCTGACTCATTGGCAGGACCATTCTTTCTGGTGCATTGTCACAGAAATGGTACCATCACACAACACACTGCTCATCTCACAGTTGGATGAATGAGCAGAACAGCGTAGCTCACGTTTGTCTCATCCTAAGACGTTAAGTGGTTCTGAGTTTGTGTTATATGCTGTGCATTGGAAGGAAAGTATTAGGGGAATTCAAGAACTTCCGCCAGTCTACCATTAAAAAACACATTTCCAACGTTTCCTTTCTGAGTACAGGGAAAGGTCAAAATTGTTGTCTGGTGTAATCAGAAATACGCTACAGAGGTGGTTGAGATTAAGCTGAAAACTGCTGGAGCATTCCTTTAAATATGGGGTTTCATAAACCCTCATTCATACACACACACACTCACACAAACACACTGCCTCCTGTCATTTGTCCTCTGGCAGGCTATCTGTGTGATTCACACCACTCTCATAACTTAATTGCTACATTTATCTCATTAAACAGGAGCTATTTCATCGTGGTGTTTGGCATGCAACCACAGCACGCCCATTCAGCTTCCTAATTAAGACCAGCACATCTGTGGCCTGAATGTTAAACAACGTACTTCCAGCCTAAATCGAAAAACGTCATGCAGATATTGTGCCTATCAATATACGTATTGATACAAGAGGGTGTAGGGCTGGTTACACTTGTACACAAGGACATCGTCAAGGAAACAAAACTGTTCGCAGGAAATGCAAAGGCAAATATGAGTCCTGCTGTAATATGCTTTGAAAGGTTAATTTGCTTGACATGTGTAAGTCAGTAAGTAATTGCTAAACGGAAATGTGTTACGCACACTGACGTGCATGTTTGCTTAATTACAAACGTGTACGGTTGTGGAGATTTGTCAAGCCGTCTTCCTGAACAAGCCGGCTGACACCCAGCTGAGGGACGAAGCGGCTCATATAAAAAAAAAAAAAAAAAATTAAATAAAAAATAAACGGAGGCTGAGTATAGTTGAGCAAATGGATAAATAAAGGTAATAATTAGGCTGTCAGAAGAGGCCATGCTGCTGTCGTCAGAGCTTCAGAGGAAAAGCTTCAGAAGCCATTACACATGCTGTCAGTTAACCAGAGACAGAGAGGGAGTAGCAGATATGGCACTGTGTGTCACACAGACACTTACATGTGGATTTAAACCCTCTTACTGACTACATTATGCATTATCACACTTCTTTGCCCATTCTTAGAGTTCTTTCAGAGAGGTGTCAGCTTGAAGACATGTCATTCCCACCTACTGTACATCCACTGGTAACAAACTAAGGGTACGTTTACACGACAACGACGTACTAAACACAGAAAAGTTTTTCCTTCGCGTTTTTGAAAAGTTTTGCGTACAGATGACAACGTTGCCAAAACGATCCCCGTTCACACTGAAAACGATTAAAAACGCGTGCCAGGCCAGTAGTTGGCGATGTCACTTTGTAAAGAAACACAACGTGCCTGCGCTCGAGCGTTCACGTCTACGCGTCCGCCATATTGATCCGGCCCAGACTGTCCTATAAACAAATACAAGTAAACAGTGGAGCTGCATTTTTCTGGATATAAAGCACAATAACGTTTACATTTCTCAAACGATTTCAATGGTTTATGACGGTTAGACTTGGAAAATTATTTACTGTCATAAGGAATTGTGAAAGCTCATGTTTGTCAAGCACAGATTTGGCTTATTTTTCTTGGTTAGTGAATACTGAGACGTCCCTAACGTAATATAATATAATGTGCATTAAGTTTTTTTCATTGTGGAAATGGATTTTTCTGTCTTCAACCCCATCTTTTAGCTTTTCTTGTGCTCCAGGTCAGAATTCTATTAACAAAGCTCTGTCATTTTTAAATACTGAAAAAATGTAAATATTGCAAATAGTGAGACACTGGCAGTCAGTCTGCTTCCTATATTTTATTAGCAATAAAAGGATACAGATTTACTCCAAAACAGACAATGGCTAAGATAATTATCGGTGTAGATGTGGGTTAATAATGTGGCGTATGTAACGGATGCGTCTCCGCTGGTCGTAGTAGTGATGCAGTAAATCTACACTTTGCTGGAGAAGCGTCAATACACTCAAAATCTTGAGCAGCACAGTATTTGTTTTTAAATACTCACGCGCATGACTATAGACTGAACACGTAATACGCGGAAGCATGACGTCATCGTTTTCACAGATTCTCGTTTTTGTCTGTTTACACAGAAACGATAACGGCACCGTTTTCAAAAACTTGCACTTTCAGACAAGTGTTCAAAAGTTTGCGTCTTCAGGCCCCGAAACGGCGTTGTCGTGTGAACGAACAGCCAAACTGCATAAAAAGTTTTCTGTTTTTAATTGAAAATGTTATTTAAACGGGCCCTAACAAATAAACTGCAAAATGTATATATTTTAGCTGCAGTTACAGCTGCAAGTCGTCTGGGAGATACAGTGGGGGAAATAAGTATTGAACATCTCAACATTTTTTTCAGTAAATATATTTACAATGAGGTTATTCACATGAAATTTTCAGTATTATAATCAGTATTAACTCAAGAAATCTGGAAATATAAAGAATTCACACCATTAAAGTCCATATATAAAGTTATGTGTAATAAAGTGGAATGAGACAGGAAAAAAGGGATTGAACACGCTAAGAAAAAGCAGTTCTCCAAGGCAAGGTAAGGCAAGGAACCAGCTGAAATCCATAAGTAATGATACCCCCTGTCTGTGCAAATTAATATCAGCTGGGTTAGTAAATTGATGGTCTATAAAAAAAAAAAGGCTTTTCGTTACCAAGGTGTCACACAAGAAACATCTCATGATGGGTAAAAGCAGAGAGCTCTCCCAAGACCTTCGCAACCTTATTGTTGATGGAATCGGATACAGACGTATTTCAAAACTTCTGAATCTTCCAGTAAGCACCATTGGGCCAGTATCCACAAATGGAAGCAACATCACTCCGTCATCAAATGGCCATGCACAAGAGCTCTTCGCAAGATTTCTGACCAGGGAGTCAGAAGAATAATCAGAAGAATAGCCCAAGAGCCAAGGACCACTCAGAAAGAGCTCCAGAAACACTTGGAGGCAGTAGGTGCCACTGTCACAGAGAAAACAATAGGCAATGCACTCCAATGCTCACGCTCACCCTGCAAGACTCCATTACTAAAGAAAAGGCATGTCGAAGCTCGTTTAAAGTTTGCTACAACTCA
>JANDJT010000199.1:6983958-7028331 GCA_024331685.1 Stegophilus panzeri | reverse complement strand
TAATACTGATGTCTGGTGAAAATTTCATGTGAATAGCCTCATAGGAAATATATTTACTGAAAAAAATGTTGACGCATTCAATACTTGTTTCCCCCACTGTATCTCCATCAGCTCTGGATCCTGATGTTTTTGTCTATTCTTCTGGGCAAAACTGCTCACATTTTTGCTCAAGATTGGATACAGCAATTCTGAAGTCTTATCATGGATTCTCACTCGGATTCAGGTCTGACTCAGCCATTGTACCAAATCAGGTTCTTGGTGTTGAACCACTCCAGTGCAGCTTTGGCAGCATTCTTACTGAAATTGTCCTGTTGGAAGGTGAACCTCTGCCCAAGTCTCAAGTATACTGCAACAGGTTTTCTTCTAGGATTGCCCTGTATTTTGCTCCATCCATCCAATATTTTCCTGTATTTTGCTTCATCCATCTTGTCCTCAAGCCTGATGAGTCTCCCAAGCAACCACAAAACATTATGCTACTACCACCATACTTCATTGTGGGGATGGAGTTCTCAGGGTGATGAGCAGTGTTGGGTTTCTGTCAAACATAGCACATTATGCCAAGTACGATTTTGGCCTCATCAGACTAGGGAAGCATTTTTCTATGACTCAGAGTCTTCAAACAGGATTTCATATAGCTTCTGCCCCCAGTATTGGCTTTTATTCTCATAAACTCTTCCATAAAGCTCAGCTATGTGGAGTGTCAGGGTTATGGTTGTCCTGTGAACAGCTTCTCCAGCTCAACTGTGGATCTCCCCAGCTCTTTCAGAATTACGCTTGGGTTCTTGGTTGTTTCTCTGGCTAATGTCCTCTTTTCCCAGTCAATGAATTTTGGTGGATCGCCACCTCTAACCAGCGTCAGGCTGTACCATATTCTTTTCATTAAAAAAATAAAGACTTAAATGGTATGCCTCAAAACCCTGATTGATGCTTTTCCAGAATGTTGTCCTGTCCTTCTTTTGACAGCTAAACTCTGGGATTCTTCTAGGGATTTATAGGGATTGATATTGAGATAACGAAACACCTTAATTTAAATTGAACAATGTTTGTTATCATTTATCTCCCATTTCTGTAGGTGCCATTTGGACTGAATTCCAAAAGCTTCCCCAATAAGCATAGAGTGCAATACATAGACATATAGAACCCATTTGTAGTGCCCTTATACACGAAGTACAAAGCCTGCAACATTAGCATGCTGGCATCATTCCTGGTCTGCCATCTATGCAAATTTGCCAATTAACTAGTCAATCTGGGAAATTGTGAACAGAATTTCTGTTTGCAGTTTTAATACATGTTTTTTAAAAAAATGGTTTTGTGAGAACACATATTTTGTGTAAAAATGTCAGTACTCATTTTTACTCAATAACTAGTCTTTTGTTATTTAAACATGTGATTGCACCCTACAGGGATACTTTCTTTGTTTCCTTGGGGGAACCTTTAAAGGTTCTATGTGGAACCCTACGACAAAGGGTTTCCTTTCACAGAAGGTTCCAGGTAGAAAGCTTTTACAATGCTAGGACCATTGCTGATAAAAAAATATTATTATTATTATTATTATTATTATTATTATTAATAATAATAATAATAATAATTAATATTATTATTAATTAATAATAATAATGAAAATAATAATGTATTTCATTTATATAGCACTTAACACTCAGGGTGGCTCAATTCAGAGACAAAAAGAGATTTTGGTAGTGTAGAATCTGTCATAATTCTTTCAGCAGTTGTCCTGAATAAGCTTATAATAAAACATACATTTGTTACAAGTGAATCTTCACCCTACAAACAGGACATATATGCTGAGTCAGCTGTGCACATGCTGTGGTGTAGAACCAAGTCTACAGACCACAGCTGGAGTACACTGGATTAAACAGCAGTAATGGCTTGGCACTTTAGTCTGTAAAAGTCAAAAGTCAAGCATTTCTCACATCCAAGTTCAACAGAGGCCAGAACTGTCCTAATTAGCACACACACAATCACTAATGCCTCCATATACACATCCTTTTCTAATTACAACATCCCATTTCCACTCTCGTTCATGAAAATGTCTCCGTCTGTTCTCTCACTGTTATACAGTAATATAAGTGTAATATTTTGGTACACAAGACCGATGATATGATGTCTCTTTTTATCACTTGCTTTCATCACTTGTCTGATATTTATGAGAGGAATTTGTCTAGATAGTGAAATCTAAACTTAAAGTCTATGTCTTTGTGTGTGTGTGTGTGTCTGTGTGTGTGTGTGTGTGTGTGTGTGATGGGGAGGAGGAGTGTTACAGGACACCTGCAGACCAGCGCAAAGCCTGCCTGCTTTAATTAGCTCTCTCTGCAGCCTCTCCATATTCATTACACACTATTCCTGAGAAAAGCACGCACACATTCTCTCAAAAACACACACATACACACGGGGGGAAAAGAAAAACATTCACAAAGGTCTACAGAAACACTTTCGCACAGCACACACACACATTCACACAAGTCAAGAGAAGATTATTAAAAAAAAAAAAAGAAAAAAAAGAAAGCTTCCCTATATGGGTTTGTGACAGTCTGTGCGAGTATGAGAAATATGTAAAGAAAGGAAATTAAATCTCTTTTAATTCCTGACTTGCCTTTTCATGTGCTTTCACTGACAAGAGGAGTCCGATTACTGCAGGATTCAGAGCTCAAATGAGATTAGCCGCGGTCGCGGTGATGTCACGGCTCTGACCTTTGCGACTGTCCGTGGCTCCCGATGGGGCCTGAGCTGAAATAATGAGAGCCGTCTCCATAGCAGCTTAATAGGTGCCAGTTGGAGAAAGTAAATGAACCAATCAGGAAACAGAAAGACGAGCCAGGCTAGAAAAATACGCTTTAGTGGCTTAACATTCCTGACACAACACACTGTTCATTCTCAATATCTGCAAAAGATATGAGGCCATTAAATGATGACAAAAGCTGAGCTACAAAATAATAATAATAAAAAACAGAAAAAACAACTTGGAAACACATCAATGGAATGGGTAGACAATGGAGCGACATGGAACAATTCAGAGAGTCCTGATTGGCAGAAAGAAACCTACTGAACGAGTCGGGGTTGTTCAAACAGCCAATTAGCAGCTGAGCCTGATGAATTAATTAGCATGCTCTCCAGTTATTAGAGAAAACAGGCGAGTGAATGCTGAATATTTAACAGGAGAGCAAAGACAGAACAGCACTGCATGTTCCTCTGCTCATTAGCATAAAACACAGCCAGTTCGAACACGCCATCTGTGCTACAGAGAGGCCACACACACCTTTACTTCACATGCACCTTCAAATAAATAAACACGCTAAAATACAGTGAAACTAACAGGAAGGATATGTAAGAGTATTGAGAGTTTAATCAGTCAGTGCCTCTCTTTCTTCTTTATGTACATACGTACTACTTTACTGACAATGAGAGCTATAGAGAGCAAAATCCTTTAATATAGCATAGCATAACGTATCTCAAGCTTTAAACATGATCGCTGAATCTGAGGAAATAGAACTGAGATAAGTGAGCGAAGGCAGTGACACTATTAAAAAAAAAAAAAAAGTCTCATAAACGTGCTAGGACACTGAGGAGACTGATCCTGACATTTTAATTTTACTCTCTTGGCATTATCAAAAATATTCCATCATTCTGTATTTCATTTATGATTATTAGAGCAGAGTTGTATTAGAGAAGAACTTTTAATAAATATCTTCAGTCCAAACCCTGAGAGCTGTCAGTTTGTCTTTTAGGCAGCTAGGCCACGGAGTACACAGACACACACACACACACACAGTCTGTCACGGCTAGCTCTATCACTCCTGGCTTGGCTCTGGTTAAAACTTTCCTCTTTTTAAATCATCTACTGCCGGACTAGTGAGCTCGCGCCATTTCCCAACCTTAATCAGAGAAACTGCGAAACTGTGCTCAAATCAGCAGGAACAAATGGGTTCTGTGCAGCCCACACCTCCATCACTCCCCTAGATCTGGCCATTATGAAAAGCAAAATGCCTGTAATTATGTCCCTCCATTTGGCTGGTTGGGGGGTCCGAGAGAGAGAGCTATGCGCCACTCTCCATGCCTGCAGGATAATGTTGATGAAAGCTGAGGGGAGCGGGCAGGGGTGGTACGCTTAATGGCACCCTGGGTACATGATGCTGAGTGCTGACAGAGAGACAGACCTAGAGTTGCAGGGACATCTGTTTTGTGTCAAAGCCAGGCAGGAGGGCACGGGACTGTGGGCAGGGTGGGTAAGGAACCTGCCAGGCTCTGGGGCAGCTAAAATTCAACTCATACACCACTTCTACACCTTAAAGCTGAGTCAGAGAAAGAGAGTGCGGAGGAACTGGGGGGGGGGTTAAAAAAAGAACACAAAACAGACAGAACAAATCAAACATGAATTTATCCAACATCTGAAATCTAACATGAATGAGAGTAAGAAAAAAAAATTAAGATCAAAACAAGAAAAGATTCAAGCAAGAAAGTGAAAGCTGGGGAAAGGTTCAGACAGACTGACAGATAAAACAAAACAAAGAGTGCGGACAAAGGTGAAAGAAAGGACATCAGAAAGTAAGAGGACTCCCTCTAATGAGTGCATACTAATGGACAAACTGAATTGGATTTGAGGACCAGGTGGACATCACTTCATGAAAAGGACTAAAGGAAGTTCCACACATGTGCATCTCAAAGAAACAAGAAAAGAAAAGAGGAGGAAAAAAAAGAAAATCTGTGCTTCTAAGTCTCTCTCTCTCACACACACCCCTGCAGGCCTTTTGTCCAGCTGAGTGGCACTGGATGCCACAAGGGTGGGGTTACAGATACCAGGGGCTACTTTGGCTGAAGAGAGAGAGAGAGAGAGAGAGAGAGAGTGAGTGTGTGTGTGTGTGTGTGTGTGTGTGTGAGAAGAGGTTAGTGACATGAGTGAGTAAATCCACAAAAGGTCCCTTTCTCTTCTTTTCAGTGTCAGTGGGATCCGCCCTACATCACTGGATCTGTAATTATAATACAATGAGCTGCACTATTAAGGAGACCATCATTAAAGCTAATAACGATGCGCTGACAATGCTAAGCTAGCATTGCCCGAATAATCACTTTAACACTGATCAAATACAATACATTAAAGAAAGACATTTATAAAAAAAAAAACAAAAAAAACAAAAAAAACAAACATTTTTTACATTTAAAGTGAGGACAACACATAGAGCCAGGCAGTAATAGTTTTTTTTTTTTTTTTGACAAATGTGACTCTAATCACAGAATAATTTGCAGTAATTTCCAGTAATTTTACACTTTAATAGAAGACTGTATGCTTCTGACAGTGAGCACAATTAAATGAACCGCTCACACACACACACACACACACACACACACAGACCCCCAGGGTATGGCACAGCAAACCAACAAAGGCCCTCCAGAGTCTGGGCTCTTGACCTGGATTTCACACTCACTCACACACGCACACAGAAGTTTGCACAAAAGCACGCACACCAATCATTAACATATGCAGCTCATCAGTGAGCTTGTGCAGGACAGCGTCTTAATCAGTTAGTGCTCTATTCTCATGTGACTATTAACATGCCAACCCCAACGCCAGACCTGAGGGCTTTTCCCAGCAACAAAACGACTCTCACATTCAAATGCAGCTTCCTGTCAGTCGGAGTGCTTTCAGTACAATGTGCATGTGCAATGTTTTCCAGTGGGACAGCTGTAAAGAATCGAGTCAGGTTCCTTTCATTGTCCTATACCTTCAGATAGGATCAAACAGAATTACTGATGATGCTTTCTCTGATGGATGGATCTGAGGCAGGACAGGTAAGTGCACCTTCATCTGGGCAGATCAAAAGCAAGTGGACTGAAGCCGGGCATGCGGGCTGCAGAGGAGGGAGTCCTAACCTCTGGAAAATGTCCAGACTGGCCATAAATATCAGATACCCCTTTTCTACTGACAAGATGCCCATGACGGTCACAACCAGCCTGTGTTTGACTGCAGAACCAATCATCAGCTCTGAACCCATTTTGCCCCACCATTTTACATTCAAATTCTTTTGCATTTATATCCAGCACAAGGATTATTAGCATGCAATATGGTTTGAGCTTGCGATACATAATTTCAGGATTAATCTTCCAGTCTCACTTCGCAGTTCACAGTTTGGTTCATACCAAATAAGTAGCTGTTGAAGTTGTTGCCATGGTAATAAGATAATGAGACCCTGAGCCCGTAATGTCATCAGTTCTTGATTTCGCATCAAAAACCAGATTTGGCTGTTTTGTGGTAGAAACCTGTGGAACGGTTTCACATTAGGCAGCTGATATTGATAGAATAGGGGCTAAACTCGAACAAAGGCTGCCAATAGTTGGACTGGCACTACAATCACAGCCGTGAAGCTCTGATGGAAGTAACCAACTAACCACTTCTGGAAGCATTCACCTGTCTTTACTCTTTAGCTTAACCCCCCCATTCCTGCCTGCCTCTCTCTATTATAAGTTAGCTGAGAGGTGCTTAACTTCCCCGAGAGATCTTGGGTTAGATTGGCTTTGAGCATGCGAGTAGAGTAATGGCAAAGGAAGCCAATCAATAGCTCTCTGCCTGATGATGGTCATTCAAGTCGTAATTGCGTAGGGTGCCTTTTCCTCCAATGGAACATAACTGCTTCCTTTTCATCTCGCAGCCTTCAGAAGACCATGCCATTATGGGCTTTGTCCAGCCTTTAATGGCTCTCGCGTCTGGGTTCTATCCGACAGGTGGCCAATGAGAAAGCTAAATATTATACAAAGTAGACCACCATGCATAGGCTTTTCTTCACTAAAACAAGAACAGAAAGGGGTGATGGCCTATGCTCTTGAGACATATAATGAGTCACACAACAGGACTTTGGAGAGATTGGTGTGTAATCCGTGGCAGGCCAGTACATTTTCAGAGACGAGAAAAAGTGCCATGTGGCGTCAGCAGTGTTCCAGCTGTACTGGCCATCACAGTGAGAACCTCCTGGCCGTTTGACGCTACACCTCCCACTGCTGCCATGCCAGCCGCATCGCTTGCATACATTAGCAGCTTTGAGCGGCGCTGACGAGCTAAAGCTTCATCACACCTCGTCGAGCAAACAGCCTGCTAATTACGTATAGAGACACTGTCCCGGGCGGCTCGGAGAGACAACTGCACATTAAAATGAATGTTGGTTGGCAGTGCTAACGCACATTAACAAGATGCTGTCCTTCTGCTTTGGCAATCGGGTCCAGGCCTGCAAGCTTATAAGTGCAAGATTATCAGAACATGGATGGACAGAACAATGGAGAGCGAGTGAGAAAGAAAACAGAAGGACTAGAAGAACCCCTAGTCTAAGTGGTATGGAGCAGAAGGACAGGGCTGGATGGACAACGCAACAGACTGCCGAGCAGAACGCCTTTCCTCTGCCCGAGTCTCTGGATCCTGCTTGTGCTCACCACCAGACTCTCTGGTAAAGTTTGGAAGAACTTTTCCTGCGTCCATCATCCTCTTTGTTCCAACTTAACCTCGTAGAACCTTGGAGAACATTTGTGGATTTGCTGTGCTCCATTTGTTTTTCAAGATGGAGCCGTATGTTGACAAATTTGATTTGTATCTGAGCCTAACACTGAGGCCTGCAAACCAAACGGTTAGAACTCAGGCTCAGAGGAATTACTGCTCATAAATGAAAAGTGCTCTAGTGATTGCATGGCTGACAGAAAAAAAAAAACAACAAAAACGCTGAGATCGGTTAAGTTTATTAATTCATAAATATTCCCACACACATCTTGAAATGATTTTTTTTTCTTGTCGGCCTCCGACACTTGACTGACAGTGCATATTGGTAAAGCCTCCGTAAATGACAGAACGGTTTGAGGAATATGTCCAGCTTGAGGAGGAAATCTATAATTCATTTGGTTGTGACTGTCTTCTGACTTACCGTGAAATGCAAACAGACTCGGAGTGGCTTAGAGGAAGAAAGAAGCTCACGCAAATTCCCCAGTTAAAAAGCGCACACTTGTGATATATGCTGAACTGTGGATTTTTCGTTCCTCTGAAGGATAGAAGCGCATTTCTGCTCTAAGCAAAGAAATCCATCAATAAACGTAAGCTTAGTACTGAGCCAATGTGAAAGACGGGCCAAAAATCTATTGAGTGTATTTACTATTAGGTGTTTTTAAGAGCTTTCTGCAGTTTAGCTCGTGGTCACTGAGCGAGCTCATACCAGACCATTATACCAAATATGGAGGGAAAGCCTACGAGGCATAGGCTATAATCATACTCATGCTCAGAGCTCCACTAATCTGTCCTGTTCATTAGCACATTGTGCACATTGTTAACATTAGCCACAAAGGCCTGTAATAGCACAAATTACACTGTCATCCTCCAGCGTAATCATCATCCTCCACTCCAAAGACATTAGAGCAAAGCAAGGCTTGGAAACTAATAGACAAGCAGGTGGGTAATGGCACACAAATAGGCTGAGGATAACACAGAAAACAAACTCAACCTACGTACTTCTGTGATTTATAACCGCTCGTCCTACTGCAAATGATCTTATCAAAGTTCTGCTTTGTTAATCACGACTATAAATCAGCGATGGCAGAAAGCACATCTTTACCAAATTAGATTATTAGGGTTAGTTCATCATGTATCTGCTGACCATGTTCCTTTCCAGCATTTTCATTTACTCATCCAGAAACGTCCTGTAATTAAATACTACTATAATGTAATTTTCTTCTCTTATTATCTTCAGATCAGTTATCAGAGAAAATAAACTACTACATTTTAATAATCTATTCTAACTCAAGAAAAGATCAGAGCCACACGCACACAAAAATACTTGTGTGGGGTCAATGTGTAAATGTGTGACGGGGGTCTCCATCCAAATCTATTTACAATGTTTCCACCTGCAAGATGGCGGTACTCATTCTGGAGCCCAACTTTTGTTGTCCAGTGTAAAAGAGCCGGTTCCCTATCGCCAAAATCTTTTTGGTTCTAGCAATAACATGCCACTGGGCAGGAAACAAGGAATGGTGATGTCAGGGGTATCATTACATCACCATGGCAATCTCAAGAAATGTTCACAATAGTTATTAAAAATGGATCTGACCAGTGTACAGCTTATTATTATTATTATTATTATTATTATTATTATTTTACAATATTAGATAATACATCTCCAAACCAGTAGCCCTGAAGAAACATGTTTACTTGAAATGGCTAATGCTAATTCTAATACAAGGAACAAAATCATGTATCTGTCAAAAGAGCATTGATGCTGAAGGATTTGACTTTGGATTGCTACTTAGTTTTTTTTTTTTTTTTTTAAATCTCTCTTACACACTACCAGTGCTCCCATGATGCTATACTTGGTTGCACACTTCTGATGATGCTCCCATGCAGAAAAAAAGGAAATCAGCTCAAACGTCAGTTGTGTCAGTCAGTTGGAGTAACTGACAGGACCAGCCACATGTACACTTTACTCTTATAACAGCATTGCATTTTAGTGCATAGTCCAAACAGGAACATGCATCAAAACAGAGTCCCTCAATCATCCAAAATTCAGTCCCAACTACTGGACGTGGCACTGGACGTGACCTTAGCAAGTCATGCTAACGGTTCAACGCCTCTGTTTGTTCACCTGTTAAATCTTGTTAGCATAGTTAGCATGGGGCGAGTACCTGAAACTATGCTCTGTCAGCTAAAGCCATAGTCTGATTGAACGGCTAAACGGCAATAAAACTCACCTGGTGGAAAAGCCAATTCACTGGAAGGGACGTTATGAAATGATCTCATTCGTTTTTGGTTAATGAAATAAAATGAACTGCTATTAGAAACAAATGTGCATCTTTAATGTCCCACATCTTTTCCTCTTCAGTTAATTAGTTTTAAATTTGATTGGATTTTATTTTATTTACTGTTTAGTCTGACTTTACATTCTTTGGCTGAGAAAACAGGAAAGCATAGTTTTCACATGGTTCCCATGTTTGCACCACTGACCAACCCCCCCCCCCCCCCCAAAAAAAAAAACAAAAAACAAAACAAAACAAACAAACAAAAAAAAACTACAGTTATTATTCTTAAGATTACATAAGAATTTGGCTCTCAAATTGGTGGAAAAGCAGACAAGTGTACACAAAGGATCACTGGTTTCCTGGAAGAGCAGCATCTCAGAGTTTCACTTCCACAGTTAAAATGATGTGTCACTAATGGGAATTAACACTTCTTACAATCATCAAATATTATCACTGACTCTCAATCTTAGTGCTAGAACATTGTAATGTGTACTAAACAAGACCTCCAGTGAGTGACATATCATGGTTTGGCATGTTCGTTGTACTGTCAGATACATGCTGTCAGGGGCAAAGAGTCTCTGGAGCTGTGATTATCTCCTGCTTTTACGGCCACAATTTACACTGAAAGGCAACGTCTACATACAGTGTGCATTTTAGTACAGAGCATGGGAGTGGAACTGTCATTCACAAAACACACATAAGGACAGCATATGGTGAAGGGGAAGCTAATTCTGCCTCTGTCAGGAACTCATGTCTTCAGAGCTCAACGATTTGCCAATAGAGGCTGTACTCTCTCATTTTCCACACACAGGCTATTTCTGTAAGCGCTCCAGTCAAGGCTAGCATAGCTAAAGCACAAATCAGTGACTGCACCACCCATAAACACAAATAATGGTTAGGAAAGGGTGTCTGCTGCTTCTGACAGCACGACCTGCATGTTTAATAAAAAGCATGCGCACACACACACACACTACATTTACAAGTACACTATTAGATATTTAGACATGAGGTAAAACAATGTAACATATAAAAGTTTATCTTTTATTTACTCGAGTAAGATTACGAAAGTAATCCGTATGAAATCCACTCTTCAATCCATGAATTCTAGATAATTTAAGTTTTATCCACCGCTGCTTGACATGTTTGAGACTAAACTCGGGACCGAGACGGTCATCTCGTTTAAACGTGAACTGATGAACTAGTGACGTTCCTCCACTTTTCAGTACCGAGTCTACTGGCTTACATTCCCCACTCCTCGCTGTTTTTTTTTTTTCTTTCTTTCCTGAAAATCTGCCTAACAGCACTCTTCTTTTTCAATCCAATGGCTAACAATAGCATTTTTTGCTGTTCATACGAGTCTTAGTATATGAGTGGAGTGGCAGCAATTTCCTCTCTCCGCTCAAACTGTTCTATAATCACTCCCACTCCACTCCAGCTTTTCTATTTTCCGCTCCTCGCTCACTCCCCACTCGAAGCGTTCTCTAATCACACCGCTCACATACTCACACTTACTGTTAGTAGTTTTAATTAACAATTTTTGATCATTTTCGCACTGTCTATGTGAAATTACTCAGCAAACTCCATGCTTGTAAACAAATGCATCATCAAATTGAATAATGGGCTGTTTTTATGTGTGTGTGGTATACTGGGGCGATTTCGGACAGAAATCAGAATGAGTAAAAGCACTGACGCCACAATGTTCGAAAAAGCCACTTCTCACACTGGGCAAAATGACACCACTCTGCTCCTCGCTGTGAGTTTGTTTTTCACTCTCTGGTTCAAATGCATACACACACTCTTACAGACAGAGAGAGAGAGAGAGCACTGCCTATACGTAGATATACACTTTTTTTTTTCTACATAAGTTTAATGCAAAGGGAAATGTGTTGCCGTATGGTGTGCATCACAACAATCACAAGCATTTCAGAAATAAACCAGAAACACAGAAAGGGTCAAGATTAGATTAGAAACATACACAAAAGAGTCGCTTACAGCTTTCTCTCATTCTTTGCAGTCGGAAGAATTACTGAACTAATTCTGAGGTAATTCTTCTGACTGAAAACAACGAGAGACTGTCCATCTCACCGATTTCTCATAAACACAGACAGAGTGAGAATCTCCAGATGCCAGTAACCTTTTCCAGATTTATATCACAAAGTCACCTATTGTGACAAGACACTTATAAATACACAGTACTGGACTATACAATACATATACTATACAAGCTGATCTTTGGCAGATAAACAGAAAGAGTGTGAGAAAAACAAGGGATAAAGGGACTGACAGGTAAGCTGGTGTTCCCATATATAGTTCCAAATCAAAAGATTGTTCTTTCCACGCTGAAGTCGAGGCAGGTCTCTGATTGTTAGAACTCGGAAACCGGCCTGAGCGAGTCCGCAGCTCATCTCCTCTCGTTAATGTAATCAAAGGCAGGAACGGCCCCGATAATGAAAAGTGGAATAAGACGGAACAAGAGGCTCGGCACAGAGGTGCTATTCAGACACGCGGGAGAGCGGGGAGGCTGAATCAAGCCGCTGTCGCTGTCCTTTCAGAAGCCAGACGCAATCACGTATTCATGGATTTCCCCATTCAGCGAATAATCTTAATCAGGACATTGTATCTTGGAAATCAAAGAAGCTATGATTGAACTTCCATCAAAAGAGTGGCTTTCAGGGATTTATATGGAGATCTAGAATGGAAAGCCCACTAATCCGACCGGTTTCTGTATGCCAGGCTTCAATCTAAAGGCAACAGCCACCCGCAACCTGCTTGTGATACTGTTACCATGGAGAGCTCTGGACTGAGAAGGCCACAACCTTTAAAGGATAAACCTATCTCTACTCAAGATCATTATCTGCTCTTTTAAAGGTGAGCTTGGCGTCATTGGTGGCAGCTGTCTCTTAGATGCTGACCAGTTTTAGCATGTACAAAGTTTCCATTTTTGATCATCATCGTCGTCGTCGCGAATTTGGACAGAGTCGTGTCATTCTAAAATCTTCCAGGACAATCTCATGGGGAAGAACATGCTCCTGTCTGTAAGTGTACACTGTTTATGCAGTAGGTGTTGGCTAATGGAAGCCAGATGCAGCAGCTGTCTCCTGCACATCAAAAGTGCTGAGGAGAGCAAACACAAGAGTACAGACAGGAGGAAACGCTTAAACAATGAGAAGGAGGAGGGAGTCATGTAGCTGGGTGAGGGTGCTGCTCCATCACTGTCGGCCTCTGAAAGGGAATATATAAGCAGCACCATCTGTGACTGCTCCTCTCTTCTCTCCTTTTAGGGACTATTAGCAGAGTCACTAAAGGGCAGACATGCCAGCCTTCAGTCACACATATACACAAACATGCACAAACGCACACACACACACCCCAAGTTTAGAAGAAAAGTGTTAGGTAGATTACTCTTGTAACTGTATCCTAATTCATTAAAGTTGTTTTCACACTTGCATTTTTTTTGAGACTCTGTGCCATTTGCTAAAGAGTTCACTATGTTTCACTATGTGCGAAAGCTGTTTTCAAGGCCAGCAATCCAGAAAACCGAACCCGGGTCCTCCTGAAAACGTTGGTCTGGGACATGCTTCCAACAAACCGTCATGCGGTCTCTGCTCTCGAAAACATACTACCTGTCATTTTAGAAACTGGCGTGTACAAAAGTGATGTATGGAATCGCATAATCGATCCATGGTTCGGAAAAAATTCTTCTACCCTCTTCAGGCAACCCTCCGATTATGAACTCCACACCCAAAGGAGCACAGAATCAGTCCAGAATGCAGACTTGAGTATTTTGGCCAAGTCTGAAAACGCCCTAAATGCAGGTTCATCTAAATGAATGAATTCACGGTTAACTTAATTAACTTGGGCATTGAGCCCATGCTTTTTTCCTAACCCTGATGTCTCTCTCTCTCTCTCCTATAAATACTATACTTTCATGATAAACCTCAGAAGCATCATCCAGTGCCCAGCTCCCTCAGGTCTAAACCTGCCTGCCTCATCGCCAATCATCTCACCTCTCAACACACAGCTCACAGCAACAGTAAATGTGTTGAGATGAGATTCTGAGAGACTGATTTGAGGTGTATGCGTCTGTGCACCTGTGTGTGTGTGTGTGTGTGTGTGTGTGTGCGCGCACGCACTGGAGGGGTGTGATATCTGATTCTGACTGGTATTACACTTTATCTTGACAGTGCAAAGTATAAAGATAACTCCAGTGCACAGACATCTTAAAAACAGAAAAGCCAATGGCTGGATTATTGCCACTTAAAATGAGCAGTGCTTAAAATGAATAAAAACAATTATCTTACAATGTACAACATTAAAATATTAGCACCCATCCTGAACTGTGAGTTTTTTTTGGTTAGTTAGAACCAAAAAAAAAAAAAAAAAGCAGACACATCTATCAATCTCTTTGGAGCCATTAAGAATTTCTGGAAAATAAAGCAGAATTGCAGTTGATATTTATTTTGTACAATCAGTATTCCTGTGCTTCCTGATGCAGGTAATGTAGTAACTGTCTCATGTCATAGGTTAAGCATCAGTGGGAAAACAAAAAAGGCCTTCAATTTATTTACACAGTCAGCATAATACGTAAAGCCAAACACGAGGCATATACTGAGATTCAGAAAGTCAGCAAGGAAAACAAACTAGCTAATCATGTTAGCATAAGCCTATTAAAACAGGAATTAAATCTGGCTGCAATTGCAGAGAACAGAAAAGCTGATAAAAAAAAAAAAGATGGTGAATTACGCGTCTTTTTTTTGCAGGTCTTTCTTGTGTCTGGTCGTTTTTGTCTGAATTCATATCCATTTTTAATTAGTTAGGCCCCACTCTTAGTTATACTATAGCCTTTCTTTTTTTCTCTCAAATGTGAACTACAGGACTGATAATCACACTTTACGACCAATCAGAATCGAGGATTTAACAGCTTTGTGGTATAAAGTTCTGCAATGCATGTTGTTCACACTGATTGTTTTGATTTAAAACAACGTGATCTGTTCTCTTAACAACATGCTGTTTAATGTGCTGAAGGTCTCGACTTAAAATGTTTAGCAGAGCTATAATTATAAAAATGTTTTTTTTTTTTTTTTTTTTTTATATTCATAGCCATCTTACTTGAGTACCCCAACTCCATTTTTTTTCCCCTTTCCCTCTTGCACCCCAGTTCACACAAATACAAGTCATCTTTATGTTGCATAAACATCACTGTGCCAAACATAGCCGGTGTCAAAGACCTACATTTACAGCCTTACAAGGCAAAGCAACTGGGACTCAATTGCATTAATGGGACACTCATATTTTGTGCCTTTTAAAAGTGAAAAAAAGAAAAGGAGGCAATGAATAGCTGTAATTACACGCAATCACATCTGATTGGCTTTGATTATTTAATATTTCACTTGTGATAAATTGTGGTGGAGCTGTTGAGATAAAGGGCTCTATCGTAAGACATAATCTGGAGTCATTTAAATTTGCGCTGGTTCACAGAGACTTGATCTGTTTGGAGTTATGGCTTCAATACACACCGCACTACACTGAGATCACTATCTACATAATAAGGCTGGCTTTGCAATAAAGGTTAAACTAGGCTGTGTGTTGCATGCTTAGAATGGCGCAGTATGACGTAAAGGGGTCCCGTGTGTGTGTGTGTGTGGGTGCATGTATGATTTTAGCACAGCAGCAGAATGGGAGATATTTGGCAGGCCTTTCAGATTCCCCATCTGTCTGCAGGATGTAAAACATCCTAATGGACCCCATTCACCACCTGGGGCAAAACCTTTTCTCTGTTGTACACACACACACACACACACACACACACGAGCATGCTATAGCAAAATTCAACCCTAACTTTAACCTCAGTAACCAAAAGAAAAAATGTTGGCTCTTTTTTTTTTTTTTTAAATAAAAGTCAGTTTCTTTTTCTTTTCTTTTTTAATTTTTTTAAACAAAAAAGGAAGGCAGCTATCCTCATGGTGACCAGCCAAATGTTCACAGAAGGTCAAAACTGTCAGATATTCCTATCCTTGTGGGGATAGGATATAAAAACATGCTTGCCTGCACTCTCTCTCTCTCTCGCTCACACATAAAATACCGAAAGGTGTCAGCTAATTAGAAGAACGCACACGCGAGTAAACACAGACAGTGGCACATTCTCCTGAGTATACATGCCTAGCCTAGAATTGTATTAATTTATTTTTCTCAATGGTCAACTATCATAACAACGACCATCATATCAGTCCCACGTGCAAGCGGGAAAGTGTTTCCCCTTCCTACAGCAACATTAAAAACAGCCTAAACATCTGTCCCACAGACAGCGTACAGTTTTTCCATATATTTCAAATGGTAGGTGTAAATCATTACTGTTTCCGGACCGTTTAACCATTTAGCTTGCCAAAAACCAGCTATTTTTAAACAGGTGCAAGATATGATGGGCACATCTGAATTGTGTTTGTCTGTAGAACTAGAGGGGTTTATAGTGCTGTTAAGTCCAGCCTCTATTCCTCTCCACTTCATCCCTTTATCACCAGGCTGCAGGGCATCATCCTGGCTCACACAGCCAGTGGCCAACATCTGCATGATCACCCACACAGACACTAATATGGTCATGGTCAGTGGATGGCAACCACCATTCACTACTAGAAAGTGGGAAATAATGTACAGATGGAAGCGCAGAGGATGTGAGACAGCTTCAGGCGAGGTGACCTAGCCAAAAAAAATAAAAACACAGTGTTTGTCCAAAGTGAAGATAGACAATGGTAAACACAATCAGAGTCTTCTGGGCTTCATTAAATGCTGCCCAGAATAACAGTACAGCCATTGATGAAGTCAGTGAAATCAATAAAATTGGCAAATTTGCTGCAAGATGGCTGCCATGCACCACCAAAATGCCACCCGTGTGTACGGAGTATAAATAGAGGCATCATTCTTTGTTAGGGAAAATGTTATTCTGTGCTTTAGAGCCAGGCTCTTGAGTGTTTTGGCACACATGGTTGTTAAGTAATGAGATATTTCTTATTTTTTCACATAAAAAAATCCATTTCACCTACCCATCTCCAAACCTCTGATCCTTACTCTCCAGCTCACAGCAAAGCACCTTGATCACAAGAAACACACTTTTAAAAAGAACTTTTACATCCCTTACTCTGTCAAACACTAACAGGGCAGTGCAGGACTGCTTATCTGCTCAGAACAACAGGCTCTGAGTGTTAGCCACAACAGGCCTGCTGACTAGCTATCTTTCTCCGTGCCACCTGAGGAGAAAGGGAAATCAGGCGAGAGAGAAAGAAACAGAGAACGGGCACGCCACAATAACTCGGATTAGCTGAGGCAGGAGCACTAGCGTCACCCTCGCTCTCTGATGAGTAGTGATGGTTCACCTTGAGGATGAGCTGAGACAGAAAAACTCGCACCTATTTTTTGCAAGGAAAAGTAAAACAAAGACGAAAAAGGCTAACCCAAGCACACAAACTTTCTCAGGCAGGGTGAAACAAGCACACTTTAGAGAAAGTTTGCTAACCTATGAGGTTTTACAACATTTTTCTGGGTCCTTTTGACTTTCTTTTTTGGAAGGTGCTATACTGTAGTGTTTCACATAAATTCTAATTGTCCCTGAGCATCTATGAAAGTGACTTTTTAAAAATAAATTGTCCATTTCTCCAGTCCAAATCGCAGCTCATCGGATAATCTAATACATTCAGAATGACAGCTTCTGCTTCTTAACCATATTTGTATTAGCCTGAATCTGAAGCATACTATAAAGATGATAATTTTTTTTAAAAAAGCAAGACATTTCAGAGCAGTGAGTTTAACAGTAGCCTATTTTAATAGTATGACTCAGGGAACAATGAGGTAATGTTAAGCTTACTCCCATGAATCAGCTAATTAGCATTCTCAACAAAGTGGGAAGAATTTTACACAGCTATACAAGCAAACGTCTGTCAATTCTGAGCAGAATTTAACCTGATACATTATTGAACAACATGAAATCCAAAGCTACATTTGGTTATAACTCCAATGAGCTCCGTGCTCTCAGTGCTATCCAGAGAGAAAGCTAATTTTACCCACAGGTTATGGTGTGCTTTGTAGCCCACAATAAAGCTGAGGCTATGTTCCAAATCCCAAACACGCATACTAAACAGCATGGTACAGTAGTACACCACCAGATGTTACTTAATATAATAGACTACTATTTAGAACATGGTGTCAAATTCAAATTCAGCCCGAGCCACGTCAGCATTTTTGTGAGCCCTTGAAGGGACATAAACTGAAGCTATTTTAACATATTATTCTATTTTCTCAATTAACACCAATAGCCTACACTAGCTGAAAGCAGAATAGTAATCCTCATATTTATATCTAGATGTGTTAAACAACTTAGAACATGGCACCTTTTGTTTCAACTGACCCAAGTCAAAATATTGGATAAAAAAATATTGGAACATGTGACTGATGGGTGTTTCTTGCTCTCCAGCTATGCCCTGTTAAATTGATCTTTTAAAGAAGTAATAGAATGTGTACTCTTGGCATGAGCCCTAGGTTTCGACTGTGAAGACTGCATTTGTTGTTAAAAAGGATAACCCAGCATGAAAACCAGAGAGCTGTCTATGGGAGAAAAGAAAGCCATTTTGAAGCTGAGAAAAGAGGGAAAACCTATCAGAGCTATTTCATAAGCATTGGGCAGAGCCAATACAATTTGGAATGTCGTGAAAAAGAAAGAAACCACTGGAATGGGTCGGTCAAGGAAAACAACAACAGCTGCTGACAGAACCATTGTGAGAGCTGTGAAGAAAAACCCAAAAACAACAGTTAGTGACATCAACAACAACCTTCACAGGGCAGGGGTGAAGATATCACAATCCACCGTTTGAAGAAGACTTTGAGAGCAGAAATATAGAGGCCATACCACAAGATGAAAACCACTCATCAGCAGTAAGAATCAGAAAGAATTGGAATTCACAAAGAAATACAGAGATGAACCACAAACGTTCTGGAACCAAGATTAACTTCTACCAAATCATGAAAAGGCCAAAGTGTGGAGAAAAGATGGATCTGCTCATGATCCAAAACATACAAGCTCATCAGTTACGCATGGTGGAGGTAATGTCATGGCTTGGGCTTGCATGGCTGCTTCTGGAACAGGCTCACTAATCTTTATTGATGATGTAGCTCATGAAGGTAGCAGCAGAATGAATTCACAAGTCTACAGAAACAATCTGTCTTCCAATTTATAGAGAAATGCATCCAATCTAATTGGGAAGAACTTCATCAGGCAGCAAGACAATGACCCAAAACACACTGCCAACTCAACAAAGAACTTCATCAGGGCGGGGAAAGTGAAAGGTCAAGTGACTTGGTGGCTGGCCAAGTCAATCACCAGACCTTAAGCCAGTTTAGCAGCATTTCAACTCCTGAAGAGGAGCGTGAAGGGAGAAACACCCTGAAACAAACAACAAATGAAAGAAGCTGCAGTACAAGTGTGGAAAAGTACAACAAAATAATAAATACAACAGTTTGTTGATGTCAGTGGGTCACAGGCTTGATGCAGTTATTGCACACAAGGGATATGCATCTAAATAATAAGTGTTATTTACGTTAAAACTATTTGTCCCATTACTTTTGCTTGCATAAAAATTGGATTGTCTGCCACAAAAGGTGCCATGTTTTAAGCTGTTGTATACATCTAGATGTAAATATAAGGGAATGAAAGCTAAAACTCTGATCTATCATCTCATTCATCTTTTTATTTCAAACTCAAATGTGTTCAGTGTATAGAAGAAAGGAGGGGAAAAAAAAAAAAGGAATTGGTCTTGCCATTCCAATACTTCCGGAAGGGACTATTCAACTGTTAGGACTAGTTGAATCATTTATTAAACAGATAAATAAAAGCAACTTATATCTGTTTCCCAAATGTCAAAAATACATAATGTTAAGGAAGGGATTTTATGAGACCTCACACAGGCTTATAGCTGCAAAGAATAGACGTCTCATCTCTCTCGTCTTCACGCTCCATCAACTTTCCTTCTTTGACATTTTGTACTGTAGGTGTTTATGCTGGGCGATTCCGGATCTAAAGACATCACTGAATCACACTAATCATTGAATCACACTGAAGGCCACCACTACAACATGTTTCTGAATCCTTACTTTAGATGTGGGTCTGATTTTCACTCTGGGTCCATCTGCTTGTATGCATGCTAGTTACTACTGGTCTAGTGTGAAAATGTGGAGTAGTAGGTATCACGGGCTGTTTCGATATTATCTTTGTGCTGTCTGAATAAAACAATCCGGAGGGCTGTGCTTGGCCTTGAGTTTGACACCTGTGATTTAGAACAGTAGCAGTGCAAATTGGGAACCTGTGTCTCACTTGCACTGTATGTTTATAACAAATCACAGTCGGTATGCAAATAACATGCAATATCATTTCTTGTATCATAAATTCTATGATTTTTAAAAGCATTTTTGTCACCACTGACAATGTGCCATATTTTCTAAGTCTTGCTGCAAATCCTTAGAGTCTAAAATTCACTAAATTGCTTACAGTATAGCCAGTTGCTTGATATAATTCACTCTGCGAGTGCATCTTTCGTTTCTCTCTCTGCTGGAGTGCACAGTGTGTATCGTGGCAGCACTGCTGTGTATGGCAGCACTCCTCAGCTCTCCCAGTAGCCAGCCAAATAAAAACAATTAAAAAGTTAATTGCCCGTTAGGTGGAGCTGGTCGGGATGCCCGCGCTCTGATTCGCTGAATTAATCATGCAGTGTGTCCTCTGCATCACCTCAGTCGGTGGCTCCGCCCTTCAGAACGGCGATAGTCTCAAAGTGGACAAATGGCCATGTGGACATGTGTTGGCCCGTGTGCCCTTCGCCATGCAGATTAGCAATGGCAGCATTCAGACACACTGACACACAGACAACGTGCCATATGGAGCCGAGGGCAGAATGCTCCGTTTAACAGCAGTTGTACCACGCACGCACACACACACGCACACACACACACACACACACACAGGGACACACTCCCTATGATTCGTGCCCAGTAATGTTGGCTCTAGGCTCAAGCCCGCTGTGTGACCTGAAACAAACTCCATTACAGTCCATTTCTCAGCTCGTTCTCATCACATTCTGCCATCCAGGTCAAACGATGCATCGCGACCACCATCGGTCTGCCACTCTGAAGCGTTCAGGACAGAAAGAAGAGGAAAAAAACATGAGAGAGCGAGAAAGAGTGAAAGAGATAAACTACCTCAGAAGTCCAAACCCCTTCTTCTTTGTCTTCTTATCTGGATCTTCGGTGGCCTCCTCAGCTTTCTTTTTGTCCTTGTCCTTCCCTTTGCTCTTCAACTTGTCTTTCTTCTTTCCTTTGGCTTTCTTTTTCTTGTCCTTCTTGTTCTCATCGTTGTCTCCCAGCCCCTGGCGTGAGGAGCTGCTAGCTGGGGTGTCCCGTCCTGAGCTCGCCTCCGAGCCCTCATCTGAGAGAGAGAGCGAGAGAGACAGAGAGAGAGAGGTGTCAAGGAAACACATCATACTTCACATTAGGGACACACAAAATAGAAAACTGTGAAGAATACATTTACTTAGGACTGAAAGGGACTTCCACTGTAAATATCAGTCCAGCAGTGTATGAGCTGAAAGAGAAAGCACGCAGGACATCCTACACAATTAAAAAACAAATCTGTATCCAAATTCCAATGCGAATCTGGCGCAAATGATATGAATCAGTAATTGAACTAATTCTGCTGTACAGTAGTGAGGTCTGAGGACCACTCTCAAACCAAAACCTACAATTCTGTAAATCCATTTTACAAGTTCACCGAAACACTACAAACAACTACTGCAGAGCCGAATTAGGCCGATTCCCTCCACAGTTCAGAAAAGATCTATCAAATACTGGCTCCACCTTAATCACAGTGACCCCAAGACCTACCAGCACAAAGCCTTGAGATGCCAAGAGCCGAGCCGAAAGAAGAGTCTCCGCACCCGGCCGGTCCTGAACCTCTGCTCACTAACACACACTAACACAGTTCTACATCAGGAGCAGCCGGACACAAGAACAACCTCACCACGTTATAACACTACAGAAACAAAACTGCATCACTCGTTGGAACACACAAGCACAAAGTAAAATGCAGTACTATATCTGGCCCTAAATCGACAGTACACTGTAGCTGACTCCCTGAGCGCGGTGACTGAACACCAACACAGAACCACGCTGACAAACTACAGACCCGTGCACACACACTGGCAATCGAGACGGCCGCTATAAGCGATCATGGCTCCCTAAAGAGCAGAGTGTGTGCACACAGTGCAACAGCATCACAGTGGTGACTGAGCTGCACTTTCGAACTGTGTAACAAATTCAAAACACTTGCATGAAATATATTTCAAAAAATTTTAATCTCGATTCAGCTTCCCTGAAACTAATTACATGGAAGATAACTAATTATAAATGTAAGGAACTTATTCAAATTTCATTTCATTTCAACTTTATTTTCCCTAAAGCAGCTTTGCAGAAATCCAGATGTAGATTTTGATCCTTAATGAGCAAACCAGAGGTGATGGTGGGACATCCAAATCTTTAGGGTATCCATGAGAGATCTTCATAATAATGACGTTACCTGCAATAGCATCTATAATTAGGGAGAGTCAATGCAGTCACAGAGCCTACACAAGCTATTTCCAAATCAATACCAACACACCCTGGCAGTATTTTATTCTCTATAGCACTTTATCACAAAAGATTATTGACTGATCATTGGCTTCACTGGAGGTGTAGACAAGCAACATACAGATAAAAAATCCTGGAAATAGAGACAGAGGGTAATTTTCAGCTGTTGGGTGGAACAGTGCTGTGTACTTGCTATTGCATGTGAACAATGGTGTTGGACCTGTTCCTGTACACCTGTAGAATATATATATGTAAATATATATATATTTTTTTAAATATCCAAGTCTAATTTTACCTTAAATAGATTAATAGCAGGATAAGGATGGATTAAATAGGAGGAATTCAAGAGAGGGAGGAAGGAGACAGAGGAAAGCTGAGTAACTCCCCAAAAGACCCATTAACATAACCATCTGTTAATGTACTCTGTAGCGAAACTGGAGTTGTGCGTGTGTGTGCACGTGGGAGACTGTGTACAACCAGTGGCATCAAACTTGAACATCTGTACACTGAACATCTGGCCTCAAAAAGTATTTATAGTTTGTTTAAGCATTAGAAACATAAAGACTAAAAAGTGTGTGCGTGTGTGTGGACCTACAGAGTGGAAACTCCATACAACTCCATTTACACACACACACTTTTTAGTCTTCACTCTGTAGGTTTTGGGGAGTGGCAGTGTGTTGATCGGAGCAGGTGCATGATCAGCATAGCATCTCCAGGACACTGGTTATACCACATCTGGCATGAGGCCAACATTTCACCAGAAATGGTATAGTGCAGTCTATAAAGTTGAGACAGTATCAGTTATTAAGTTATTAAGTGCGAGTTAAACGAGTAAATTCAGAGAAAGTTCAAGAAGAATTGCCACTGGCTCTGCTCTGCTGTTTAAGCTTGGTTCCAGCTCTGCAGTTAAAGTACTGCTGTCTGAACGCAAGAGATAAAACAGAAACGCAACAGCGGAAAAACCTCTTCCCAACTGAGCTGCAACACACACACACACACACACACACACGCCTTTGGGATCAAGGATGAGGTGGTTCTATGGGGGCTCTAACCAAGGCTGTAGTCTGCATAAACAAAAGTAGAACAGCCGCTTAAATCCATACGGATAGAGAAATGGCTGCAGTGGCAACAAAGCACCAGGTTTATTCCGAAATACAACGCATCCTCAAAGGGCTGCTAGAGATAGATCTCGCTGAGCACTAACTCTCATCCTAACTCACTTTTGTTCCCATTCGTATGCAGCCTGCTTATTAATCCACTGCATCGCACATTAAGGAAGCGAGAGACGTCCGTGCCAGTCGAAAAGAGATCTTTACAAATGCAGCAACAACACTGGAGGAAGAAGGCAGAGGATCGCTTTGACAACAGGGCTCGGAGAGCATTACCTGCCATCGGCACGCTCTAATATATCAAAGCTGTAATTGAGCTGCACATAGTTGAAAGGAATCCAAAGGAAGCCATTTCAAAGCAAACCGAATTCTGCCCTTAATTCCCTTTTTATTTGCTCTCCATACTGATGTATGATGCATGACAGACTTTTTTTTTTTTTTTTTTTTTTAAAGAGAAGGTGGATTATTAAATGCTCTCGTTTCATGTTCTTTTTACATGTTGTTTCCTGAGTGTAAGAGTGAGAAACATAACTCCTAATCCCTCATAGGTGGCCATCTGAAGAGTACATGACGTGGACAAACAACACCAGGAAGGTTTTCTGCAAAGCTGCTTAAACAAGAGAATATTGATCGGGGCTGGAAGGACAAGTCTGTTATTGGTGTAGATGTGCAGATCCGTGCTTGTACACACACGTACACAAACACACACACAGTCACTAGGTGGTTTTTTAGCCTTATTCTCTGGACACGGAAGGATTAGCAGCCCGTAGCACAGACGCTAATGAGATGTGAGGGAAACACTATGTGCCTAATTACTGTCCCTCTCACTGCTGCTGTTGTCGTAACCCGTGTGTGTGTGTGTATGTGTGTGTTTCTGCATGTGCGAATATGTGTGAATGATCCGTCTCCACATGTCGGTAAACACCAGCTGTGTTCTCACTGAATGCAGAGACAGAGAAGAAGGGGGGGGAAAAAAGAATTATGTTAATTTGTGTTAACGAGAAAACTAATTCAGAAAGTTTGTTTTGAAGACATGCGTGTGTTAAAAGCTGGGAGTATATCAGACTGGTAGGAGAAATTATGCTCTCGCATGAAGGGGGGGTGAAAAGTGTTGTTTATATGCAGCGGTATGATAATCTGAACAAAAAAACAATGATGATGAACATCATGTAAATGTTGCCATGGTGATTTGTCTGAATTAACACTACTGTAAAATGTGTGCATGAGGAAAGATGAGCACTTGACATGATGATTGGCCTACAGTGAAGAAGATAAAAGGATAGGTTTTAAACCATGTTTTAAACTTTAAGCTTTGACTATTTTTTTTACTGAACAATATCCGGTTTGTCTCTTCTCTAAGACGCGCTGCATTTTAGAAGATGGCGGCAAACTGGATGTCTTGACGTGGAGGCAAACACTGACAGCGATAATGGCAGAATAACAAAGCCCAGTGGAAAGATACAAATATAGTGTAGTGATGAAATAAACTGGAATTTGGTTTGAAAAAAATACAAATAGTTCACGGCTGATGTTTGAAAATCAAGAAAAGACTCATACAAACAGAATAGCTTCCACATCCATCGCTAGCTAGTCATTAGTAATGGTGCTTATTCAAGGTGACTAGCTACTAAAGGTGCAAAACATAATGCTAAATTCATGGCAAAGTTTGCATGGCTGCAGTCTAACCAGTGTAGCAGTACTGGTTTACATCAACTGCAAGATGCAAACAAAGGATAAGTGTTGAGAAAATTGGGCTTTTGATGAAAAATTGTGCCCGTGGCGAAGGAGGCATACCAATCTAAATGTAGCATTTAAAAAAAAAATCTTATCTGAAACTGGCCACTAATGACCATATTAGTGTGGGAAAGGCAAACCCAAGCCTAAAGGAACTTATACTAGGAGAAGTTAAATGCATATTTATTTCTCAGCTTCTATTTCTTATCCATATATTGTTTAATGCTCAAACAGACATTGGTGGAAAGTAAGGAGAAGGCACTGGTGGTGTGTGGTTGCGGTAGAATAAATAGTTCTGAATTGTGTGTGTGTGTAGTTTGAAACTGCTGTTCCTCAACTGTGCTGTATCTGTCAGAGCCAGCCTGTTCACACTGAGCATAATTAGCGACATCTATGTTCTGTCACACTTTCCTCCCTTCCTCTGCTCTCCTTCTTCCCTCTCTCTCCCTCGCTTTCTCTGTCTGTATACTCTCTGCTCTCTCACAGGATGGCCAATTAAACTGGTGTTAGAAAATAGAAAACACATGACAGGGACACAGATGCTCACTTAACTCCTCATTTCCCATTCCTCTATCGCAACGGACACACACAACACCACACAGAACAGCCATGAATAAAACACACATTTCAGCTTAGTACAGCACAGTGACAACACAGCATATAGATGACACAGGACAGAGATCACAGTACATCTACAGAGAACATATTCAATATTCACAATGGACACTGTCACAACACAGCTTTAAGAGATATATAAATTTCAGAACTAAATGATAAACTGATGAACATAGCCTAGAGATCAGAGCACATTAGCATACAGTAGCGCTTACAGAGGGTACAGCACATCTACACGCAGCAGAGCAGAGACAACACAGTGCATCTACACAGTGCATAGCACAGAGACAAAATGGCACATCTACACAGTGCAGAGCACAGAGATGAAAGAGCAGATCTACATAACGCATAGCACAGAGACAACACAGAACATCTACACAGTTCACAGCACAGAGAAATCATAGCACATCTACACTGTGCGTAGCACAGTGCCAACAGCACAGAGACGACACAAACACAGCAGAGCACAGAGACGACACAAACACAGCAGAGCACAGAGATAACAGCACAAACACTACACAAACATAGTAAGCGGTGACACAGAACACATAAATACTGCAGAGCACAGAGACACCACAGCATATTCACACTCAACAGAGCAGAGGCAAGGCAGCCTATCCACACACTACAGAGCACAGAGATGGTGTAGCAAAGATTGACTAGAGTGCTAGTCAAAGCTAACATTTTGTTCAAAAACTTCAGAACTGTAGACTAAAAGATGAAATAGAAGGCCTACTATGGTCCTTATATAGAACAGTAAAGTCAATTCTACTATTTGGCTCAAGCTAAATTGGGTTAATATAAACAGTAGTGAAAGTGCTTTGTGCTCATTTACCATCGTCCTCCTCAGCCGGCCCATCGTATGATTTGTCAATTGCAGCACGGAAACTCTCGTTGCAGCCACGACCCCTCACCATGTGAGCTCGAGGCCTGTGGAAGAGCAGCAGGTCGTTCTTCTGAGCCTCGGACACGGCCGTCTGCAGACTCTCTAGAGAACTGGACTTCTTCAGGCCCAGAGTAGGACCCAGCTCCACACCAGAGAAAGCTGAGGACAGGTACAGAGAATTCCCGTTAGCTTTGAGTTTTCTTTCCTAGCAGATTCCTAGCCATTCGTGGAATTTAAATGCTATGCCAAACACAATTTCAGTCTGTATAATGTATGCCATAATCCGACTGGAAGACCACAGGCAAAATCACTCACATTAGCCCTTGGAAAGAAAAAAGCCCTGCCTTGCATGTTATCCGTTATTTACTATTCTTCACATTAGTAATTCAGTATGCATGCCGATTAAGGATACTGAGTCAATAGCTCGACCATTCTCCCCAGGCACACCACACTCATGACAGAGTTAAAAGTTAATAAGGACTGCAGTGTATAGCCTGTGTGCGGCAAAGACATGCAGTAAACATGGTTTTACTGTCTATAAAAACACACACTTCCGTAATAACTGCCATCATTAATGTAAAAATAAGGATGTGTACTGAGCTATAAAGTGCTAACGTATAACGTGGAATACCCGGCAGCGATTTTGAGACATTACGAAATAAACGAAATTCTCCAAATAAAACGTATTCGACTAGGAAAGAGTGTGCGCACGAGAATGAAGTAGACAGGGTTAAACTCTCCCTCCCCCTCTCTTGCCTCGGTGCTTGCTTCCTCTTATGAAAATGACTTTTTAAACACTGTGCTCTGCAGCAAGTGATGGATGAGGAGACTGAACCAGAGAGCGGTACCTCCATCAATCAGGGCCTTTCCTCTTTCTCCTTCTTCTCTAACTTTTACTCTATCCCTCCATCTTCAGCCCTCTTTGTGCTGTCCATTCCCTGCACCCGAAACCATCAGCTAAAGCACCGCAACCCGCTCATTCATAAGTAAGGAAATCATTGTATCGACAGGTGTTGCACCGTGCTAGAATTCCAATCACCCAGCTCCTTCACCAGCACTGCGGCTTTATGTTGCTAATGGCTGTTTAAATGAAAGTGGAAGTTGGAACAAGGTTGTTTTTTTTTTTTTTTTTTCATTTGAAAGACCACAGTCAGCCAGAGAAAAACGAGGGCAGAGAAGAGAACAGCAAGAGGAGGAAAGCCTACATCACACACAAACTATCAGTAAGACAACTGAGAACATGTATGATTGAGGGACAAGGCAGTCAGATGGATGAAGGGAAGACTGGTGTGTGTGTGTGTGTGTGTTTCTTTTTTAAACCTTTCAAAACCCCATTTCTGATGAGCTCTGTCTGTCATTAGTTGGGATAATAATGTATGACAAAAACAAAAGCCTTGAGTAGGTGGGTGTGTTGGAGTGTAATGAGGCTTCATCGGTAGCATGTCAGGTAACAAGATGAGTGGGAAATCGGGAAATCTCTTTTGCAAAGAGTTTCTTTTTGTGCTGTGAACATCAAACATTGAACCATCAGAGTGTTTTTGTAAAATGGTCGATCACAAAGTCATCCAAAAAACTTCTGAAGACCAAAAAACCTTTCAAATTGAATACTACATGGTTGACATGGTGGTTCCAGCAAAAAATAATGATCAGAGAACAGAAACAGGCACAGAAACTGAGCTGAACAGAACTGAAAAAAACAACAACCCAAAACTACTTATTCACAAGTATTCAGTGATGCATTGAAATAATTATGACATCACGGACAACAAGCAATATAAGGTGAGAGATGAGCCTTAATACCTTGCTATTTTTCAAAAGCATATAGAAAAGCATATAGAAAGATACATTAGGGGAAGAATTGCTCTGAGAAGAAGAAGAAGACTGCCTGGATGACACGGTCAGAGAAGAAAGAAAGAAATGTACAGATGCTGCTGGCCTTTTTTAAAGGAATATACCATTGTTTTATCAGTGTTATCTCTGTCAACACATCTGTAGGGTATATGCGATTACCAATAACCATTATTTCTACCTGCAATGAGGGAAGAAAAAAATAAATAAAAATGAAACACTTGCTAACGTGAAACTTAAACTAGACATCTACGGGCAGGGGATGATGGTGTATCTAAAGCATACTTCCACTGAGAAACAATCAGGAACCATAACGACTTTTTACTGTGTCACGCCAGTGCTTGAACACTGGATAACAGCAGCTTTGGTAGGACTCTCGTCTCTACTACATCCGAATATCTTCACTGTTTCAGTGCAATTAATAGCTTTGAATTTAAATTACACAGCTATACATTTTAAATGTAATTTATTTATTTATTTTGTTCAGGAAATGTGTAGAGCTTCTTGCTCGTGGTACTCACATATACACTACAGATGCGATGGAAAGAGATTCGGTTGAATGCGCTAGAGTATTCCTTTAGGAGCGGTGTGATTAGTGCTGTCCACTGACTGGATGCTTGAACGAAGATACGGTAGAGCCGCTAGTCCATGGAGAACCCTCTAACAGGCTGGAATCCAGAGAACCACTTTGTGTCTGAGCATGAGAACTAAAATTTGGGAAATGTCCAAGCAGCTTTTCTGCTGCAGTGTGTTAATGTCGGACAACAGTGTCAAAGGGAAAGGGCAAGAGGCAACTCAGCTAGAAGGATTTTCAACATGCATAACATGTGTTTGTGTGTGTGTGTGTGTGTGTGTATCACACCAGGTGTGTAATCCCTGACAGTGCTAAATGTCACTTTAGAGGCATGTTACCTGATTCTCCCTCTGTGTGTGTGTCTGTGTGTGTTTTGGGGAACCCCATTAAAACTGAGGCAAACACATGACACCTGTTAGTGCACTACTGTGAGCACAACATCGCCAGGTTTACAAGACACGAGAAGGAAAGCAGGATTTTAAAGGTCGGCTGTCACCGTGATGTTTCTGCTGAGGACTTCCTGTCATCCTCCGCCTCCGTCTGTCTGCCTCTGCACATTCTTACAAAAGAATACTACAGCTTTAAGGGATGCACTCCTGTCCATCAAATTGAGCACAGCGACATACAACACACAGGCTGAGAGTCTTCATTATTATTATTATTTTTTGTAACTGTTCCTGCTTCTTACTTCTTTTCTTCCTCACTGACATGGACGAGGAGAATGCAGAGTCGTGAATAGTCATGTCCTGATATGAAGTATACCTGTATATCGTTAGACGCAACACAGTATTGTCATCGAAGACGTTTCAAAATATCAGTGAACCTCTGTTTGATGTGGAAATAGGCTTCCTAGGTAGTCAGCACTTCTCCGTCTGAGGGTAAACCCATCATTCTGTTCACAGGGCAAGACTGAACATACATTTCACAGTAATATCAGAACAATGAAACGTTACAAATAAAGTCAACACTGGCATTTGTCTAGATTTACTCCTTTCACCCAATGAGGGCTCAGTCAGTCAGTGTGTTCCAGTCAGAAGGTGGAGACCTACATAAGCAGTACTTTTTGGGCAACACTGATAAGGTCTTGACATAAAGTCAGCCCAGCATTAAAGACAAGACCAGCAGTCCCTAATTTTGGTCAATTTCGCAGACATTATTTTTGGTGTACACCACAAGTAAAATGATTTTTTTTTTTTTTTTTTTTTTTTTTAAATGTTTAGCTGTTCCCTCAAATACCAAACTCTACATTTAAGTACTTATTAGTCGTCCACTTTCAGATTCTAATGGGCTTTATTAAAGGTAATATTGCCTGTGTGGTGAAGCAGTTACTGTAAAACTGTACGTTACAGCAAAGCTATTTGTTTTAGCGTTTCTATTAGACAGTGTTAGTATCAGCTCAAAGACAAATATATGCTGTGTGCTAAGTGTCTAATTAAAGTGTCTAATTAAGTGTCTAATTAAAGGGATCTCGAGCTGACTACTTCATTTTTCCGTTAAAAGTAAAGGTTAGAAACATTCCTCACTTCAACTATACAGAATTTCTTACTCAGAGTGTCTATGTCTAGTGTATTTAACCAAAAGGCTTTACCAATAAGTTTAAAACAAGGTGTCCAAAAACATTTCATTGGCAGTGTAATTGATCACACAAGAATGGTGAGCCAAACACTTACACCGTCTCCTATAGCAGCTCATGAGTCTGCAGACATTGCCGTTAGTGTGACAGAATATGTGGCCGATTTAAGCTGCTAAACTTTTTTATTAGCTTTTGTTCAGCAAACAATAGCAGACACAGTATATGTAAGAATTACAGTAGGGTTTTTTCAGCTTGTGACATGTAATGCTACAATCTTTTTACTCACATCACGCTAAAACATTAAAACATGTGCTTTAAAAGAAGTAAGAAAAAAAATTGTAAAATTGTACAAAATCTTTGTTTCAATGCTTTAGAATATTGTACTTTTTTTCCCCTGAAGAAAAACAACAAAAACTAAGAACACAGCTACTTCCCTATTGCCATGTGTTGAGTTGTATGCAAAGCATCATGTGAAAGTCATGCGATATTGAGCTGCGCTTGTGTCTGTGCCACGGATCCAACTGATGAGAGCGTGTTTGAAAGTGCAGTGGAGAAGTTTATACACATTATGTGAAAGCCATGTTTTGGTGAACCCCCACGCACAAACCTATTCCTGCAAATACACATCAGTCTAAAAAAAAAAAAAAAAAAAAAAGAAGACCTCTATAAGACTGACATGATTGCCATTTTTTTGTGGTGAAGGAGAACTTTAATCTATGTTTGTGTGCAGCAGCAAGAAAAATATCTGCAGCTAATTTAAACTCCATCTGTCCAGCCACACTTCCTAACGAGACTGCTAGCTTTGAAGATCTAAAATCCAGAATTTGTCTTTTGGACCCACTGGGGGTCAGACGGCTAGAAAAAGGCTTACTGTCCCCAGTCTGTTTTATAATATTTGAGGTGGAGGAGATGTATTGCTGTTATAATTGCCGGCGACAGACTTTTAAAAAGACATCTCATAATTATAGTTCACCTTTATTGGGTTAGCGGCTGGGTGGGGTCACTGCCACTCGGGGGGAGGGAGGGAGGAGAGAGAGAGAGAGAGAGAGAGAGAGAGAGAGAGAGAGAAACAAGACAGGGAGACTGTCGTTGTGAAAACAGGGTGATCGATGGCCAAGCATGGGTACCAGTCCACCAGTGCAACCTAATAAAATCCATCTTCCAGCAGCAAACCAAACACTGAGCCTTTAGGAGTGGGGGCTATTCCTCAAAACAGTAGTTATCTAGAGCACTTATACACCAACCCTCCCACATATCTGCATCTTCTACTTCTCTTCTATTAGCTGCACTGACCAAACAGAGGACTAGAAAAAGCAGCATATGGACCACCTGGGAGGAAGATGGTTACTTCTCTAGAATTACAGAAGAGAAGATGAAGGAAAAGAGAAGATAAATACATCAGAAACGGGCGGCAGGATGCAGCAAAACAACGAAAGATTGAGCAAAAGAAACAGCTGAACTAGATGAAGGTACTCTATATGGTCAAAAGTATGTGGACACGTGACCATCACACCTATATGAACTTGCTGGACATCCCATTCCAAAGCTAGGGGCATTAATATGGAGTTGCAGCCCAAACACCACACCAGCTGACGTTTAGCGTTGTACATAGTGATCTTAAGCTTGCACGCAGCTGCTCGCCCATGGAAACCCATTTCATGGAGCTCCTGAGGCACAGGTCTTGTGCTGATGAGGCTTCTAGAGGAACCCTGCAGTGAGTGACGCAACAGAGGATTCAACAGATGATTAAAAGTATCAGTGATGATGATGTTATAACCATGACTAGAGACAGAGTGATCTCTGAGCAGCAGGCTGTAGGCTATGACAGTCATACAGAGCTGGTGTGTGAGATGATTTTTACGTGCTATGCTCTTCAGAACTCAACAATCAGGCTCCGAGTTTGCGTGATCTACCGCTTCATGGCTCAGCTGTTGTTCCTTCTAGACACTTCCATTGCACAACAATAGCACTTACAGTTGTCTAGCAAGGCAGAAATTTCACAAAATGATTTGTGGCAAAAGTGGCATCCTATGACAGCGCCAAGTCACCGAGCTCTTCGGTACGACTCTTTTGACTGCCAATGTTTGTCTATGGAGATTGCGTGGCTATGTGCACCTGTTAGCAATGAGTGTGGCTGAAACACCTGAACTCAACCATTAGGATGGGGTCCACATACTTTTGGCCATATAGTGTAAATTTGGGAGGGTGCCAATATTTCTGCAGTTGCCTGTACATGAGAGCTAGTGCTTTAACAAGGGTTGCTAATGTTATTAATCAGGTTATTAACTGATGAGCAACACGTTTACGAAAATATGGCGCAAGAATTTTAAACATCACTGTATGAAAGTAATTTCAGCTAATGATAGATTATGAAAAAAAACAAACAAACAAACAAAAAAAAAAAACACTCTTGTAATCCCAGTGGCTTAACAGCTTTTTTTTGGGGATCAAAATTTTCAGGGCATTTTATCCCCTTTTTTTTTTTTTTTATATAAACGATTCTTCTGGGAAACTAGACTATACATTTCCATATTACATTTGCAGGTTTTCCAGGATGATGGCAAACCTAGTAATGAAGAGCAATGAACTGAAATAGAGAGAGTGTGTGTGTGTGTGTGTGTGTGTGTGTGTGTGTGTGAGAGAGAGAGAGAGGAAAGAATCTGGGCCAAAATTTAGACTTAAGGTACAGACACACCTGCAAACGGTAGTACACTCACACACTCACTCACACACACACACACACACACACACCCCCCTACACAACCAGATGGCTTTCCACTAGACAAATTAATCCATCAATCCCAATCAAGCAAACATGGTGGCCTTCAGCTCACATCAACACCAAACGTCTTCTCAATTACAAACAGAGAGAAGTGGAGGGAAAATACGCGGAAGGAAAGACAGTGACAAAGCGAGGGAGAGAAAAAACGGGTGGGAGAGAGAGAGAGAGCAGCAGGATGACAGAGGAGCTCTCGGTTGGCTGAAGGCTGTTTATTTTCAAAGTCACAATTACACGCAGGAACAAATCGGACTACTGCTGATTCCTAAACACTGCCCGGCTTCTGAAGGCCTGCTCGATTCACTATAAACGGCTTGGCTTCCTTACTGTCTTCTCACACATGCTTGCATACACGTGCTCAGACACACACACACACACACACACACAATAATCACAATGGAGAAGAGGACACAACAACCACAATGACAACATACTCAATGGGAAAAAGAGAAAAAGATAACAGGCCCAAAGAGAAAGAGAAAATATGAGAACAGAAAAATCTGAAAGAAGTGGAGGAAAATGTGTAATGTTTAATGTTCAAAGGTGAAGAGGCTTTGAAATCTCAGCTTAAGCATGACAGACATACAAAGAGAGAGAGAGAGAGAGAGAGAGAGAGTGTGTGTGTGTGTGAGAGAGAGAGAGAAAGAGAGAGAGAGAGAGAGAGTGTGTGTGTGTGTGAGAGAGAGAGAGAAAGAGAGAGAGAGAGAGAGGAAGGGGGATTTATGTGATTTCTTTACTCAAGCCTATGCCTCAGACAGCAATCATCTGTCTTTCAGTCAACACAGTGGTGTGTGTGTGCGCGCGCGTGTGTAAAATGCCGACTCAGAAGGAAAGTAATCTGGAGGAAGGTTGTTAAAGGACACGGACACAAAGGAAGTAAAGAATCGGAGAGACTTCATCAGCACAGCTGTCATAAATACAATCGATATCTTTCTCTAACACACAAAATTGCACACTTACCAGCCAGCACAAATCTCTTTCCCCTCCTCTCTCCAACACAAACACACACACACACACACACACACACACACACACCCCCAAACTGAAATCCCTTCCCTTATGCATGCCTACTGTATAAAAGCCAGGATTTGCAACCTTTCCATTTCAGACATACTTGCGTCGACCATTCACACACATCAAACACGAGCATTAAATGCTCATTTATAAATGTTTATCTTTGTCTGACACACACACACACACACCGTCTCTCATCTCTCAGATGCTTTGGTGGTCTCGTGTTTCTTAGCGACAGACTTTCATTCTGCTTATTTATTTCCACACAAATTCCTGACCTGGATGTGCTGGCGTTCTTGGCACGGTGTGGAAAACCTCAGACAGATCCCGAGAACTTTCTCTGTCTGTCTGAACAAAAGCAAGGAAACACATCTGCAGGCGGCCTTTTCTCTGCCTGTCAGCAATTTTCTCCTCTCACTTAGGCGAATTATTATAAAAAGCACGACATTTACAGGCTAATGACTCAAACAAAGCTGCCAAACAGTTAAGGAGCAGCTTGTGCTGTGGGTAGCTAACGGCTCAGCACGCCGACCGCAGCTCCACTGGCCAATCAAAGTAAAGGAAAAGTCAAAGGTCTCTCCAGATTCAGATTTCGAAATAAGAAGGAAAAGTAACCAAATAAAAGCATGCCTTATAAGCATCTACTTATAAGTATTTTCCCCTGAGCTGAGACATACATGCTTTGTTTACAATACTGTGGTTTCTTATCGTAGCCATCATCGGTGCAGGGTGTCTGTGGTTTTGGCTGTTATTTGGACAAGACATTGGCAACATGTGATGTTCCTCAGAAAAGAAAACAGCCCCAGTAAACAATACAGCTCATGTTACACGCAGATGAGCGGAGTCTGCTCCTTTCACGCTTGCTTTTTATTGAAACGGTGCGCTTATTAAGACTGCACTGGCCTCGGTGTGAACGAGTGCTTGACATTCATTACATCTCATCTTTTTTTCAGAGTGCTCTTTGGACAAAGGGCAGATGGCTCGAAAATGCACCAACAACAATGAGACAGGAGAGCAAGCATCTGTCAGCTGGGGTCACAGAACTGCACCCACAATTGCCACTTACTGCACTAAAGCTGTGTCTCAAATGGCGTTCGTGCATGAGAGGATTGCCAAACACCGACTGCACCAGATTTTCTAACTGTATGTGGAGCGCCTTTAAAAATGCATGATCCCAGCACACAGAATTATTCTATTAATGTAATCCAACTACTGAAATATTAAACACATTAGGCAGAAATAAAGCCCGCTTTTATTACTGGCACCATTAGAGCTTTTTACTCCTGAACCTCCCACCAATTTGACCCAAAACACTTACACTAAATTTTAACAAGACAGTGTATGTGCTACTGAGTTTGCTAATATTTCTGATTCTTTTATGTTATTGAGCTCTAGATAAAGATGAGATATGAATATGAACAACTTCCTAAAAGAAACATATTAGTCTGACTGGAATATGTTAGACAGTCAATTATGATTATATCAATAATACATTAAAAAAACTAAATATAGTAATAGTTAAACACCCTATAAAATTGAGGACTGCCTGGCTCTCTGTGCTTCCTTAAAGCTGCTGTACGGAACTTTTTTTGGGTTAAAAATGAACAAAAACCAATTATTTTTTATACAAATGTATATAAAAAAAATATCAGTGTTGAAAAGCATCTATTTACCTTACCCCGAATCGCAACAGTAAGCTTAAAATAATGATTTAAAATTTGAGCTGTCGGGTCGGATTTTGCGGGAAACGTCGGTTTGACATCATTCATCTTTGCGTGGTTACGTCACGTCCGTAAACAGAAAGAAAAAGACCCAGCTACTATATCGCGAGTGTCTGTGCTGAGGATGGTGGAGTGTTTGTAGCTTGTTCTTACAACAGTTGCTTAGAATTTAACAGAGCCTGTGCTAAAACAAGAATAAATATCGGAATGGCTTTTGAGAAGTGGCACGAACTCCGAGATCTGAAGGGATTGAAGACTGACGCAGAGATGGAACAGGTACGACGTTTCAGTGGCTCAATAGGTAGCTAGCTAACATTAGCGCACTTGTTCACTTGATTCAGCTAGGTATCGAGTTTCCTATGTTGTTGTTTTTTTGTTTTGCTATAGTCAGTGTGATAAATTGCACTTATTTTCTCGTAGCTATGAGAGAGAGCATTTCACCTCTACTCCAAGAAAACCGTATCCACGCCACCTCCGTTGTCAAGTACTGGAGTTAATATACAACACATACGTATACTTAAACCATCAGATTCATCCACACAGAGGAGCAGTGCCAAAGCACAACCCACATAAAAAAAATAACTCTGCAAGTAACTTGCACTTTTATGTTTCTACCAGAGATGGCGAAAGAGAGGTAAACGTTCGGTACTACAGCTTTAGCTCCACTGGAGGAAGGAAATAATAGTGCTGAGAGTACAGTTTGACCTTGCCATAGCTAGATAGGCTACAATGTGATTTTATTTTAATGTAAAGCTCACTGTAACAATTACAGTTTTAAGGCTTATACAAACTGCCGTCAATTCTGTACGCTTTCAGCTACAAGCTCCTCCCATTCCCTTCTGTGGGGCAGGTTCATGCAAAAAGTGTCCATCTATCCACACTTCAACTGTTTGTCAAATATAGTCTATAATCCAGATCATATTTCTCAGTGTAAACACATCTGATGTTTAAGTATACTAGAATAATATGGATGTGACACTCTCTACATCTGTACCTGTTTAGTGCTCCAAATATCCGTATCTGTATTCAAATTTAAACCCGAAAAGAGTGTGGCCTAAAACAGAAGCTATTTTTTTGCCCCGAAAAACACTGGGAGGACAAAAACAAGAGGTAGAAATGGCAGCAGTGTCAGCATGGTGTGTGAGTTCTGACTCTGACAGTTCCTCAACCTCAGCTACATCACTCCAGTCTCAACTAAACATCTCGTGCGGGAACGTATTGTTTGACCCAATTAGTGCTTTTATTATTTTTCTTTATATTTTTCTGCCCACTATATATTCAATGTGTTCTATTTCCCAAAATATAAACAAACTATTATTGCATTTTAAAGCACTGCAACCCTGATCAAACAGTTACAAAAAAATCTATGTTCATGCTAATGCTAATGAATGGTCTTTGTTTGGCCGCTCGCTCGTGGTCAGATGAAAAGGTATTTCAATGTTAGATACCCAGTGAACATTTCTGGCAAACACAAATATAGCACACCTGCTATTCATATCTGTATTTATATCCATTTACAACACATTATCTATCAATTTCAATTAATGTGCTTACATTCAGTTACAACCTTACTACAAGTATGCAATTTGAGACATAGCATGAGGTACTGTCATTCTTTCTAGAAGAGGATGCAGATGATTACAATTAAATGTCTCATACAGAAAGACAGAAAGTGACCGACAAAACAAATGTTCAATTATAAGACCTTCCTGATGCATGTTTCCATAGTCCTTGCATGTACAGTACGTGATCTTGGATCCCGGTTGTGGCTTTCTGGCAGGTTCGAGTCTTTCTGTGTGGGTCAGCCATGAACCTCAGATAAATGAGGAGTCAAACTTGCATACAGACATGTCCTTCCAAGTTCTTTCTCAGGCTGTGAGTGGATAATACTTCAACAAATAGCACTTTGTCACAACACACCTTTTTTTCAAGGCCCTGTCTTGCAATATAAAGAGAAATAACCCCTTCTCTCATCTCCGGGTCACTGAGTGCCAACCACGGTGTCAAATAAACTATTTACACAGAGACGCTGATGACCTGACGTTTTTAAGTAATACAAAAGCTAAAGGGTGTCGAAAGGCCAAGAACTGAATGACCCAAATCTGAGCCGAACAGTATAATAAGCTTCAAATTGATTTTTACAAGCATATTGATTTACATATTTTAAATAAAATCTGCTTCTGTGATTTATGGTACAAATATGTTCATGTACTGTTCCTCAGACCACAAAACACCTAGCTTTTTCTGCACCTTTACATGAAAAAACACCATCAGGTCTCTATTTTCCCCCCAAAATTAAGTGAGAAAATACATCATCTGATCACATTTTCCATTAGAAGTGTTCTTGGGCCTGGCGAGCTTGGGGTTTTCCATGTCTTGAGCGGGAAGGTCGGGTGTTTGCTCTGGAACCAAAGCACTGTGGCCTGCGGTCTGTGCACACAGCCATGAGCAATGAGGGAAAGGAGTTCCCAGGGTGCTTTGCTCCTATGCCACTCGCTCAGTCTCTCTCTCTCACACACACACACACACAGCGCGCAGTCTGAGGGGAGCAAGGAGAGAAAGGCAGTTTGGATACATAGCTGAGAGCTTAAAGAGGGCAAATTAATATGGGAAGAAAGAAGTGGGGCTCATGGAGTGGAGGGAATGGAGAGTATACATATACACACATTTTATGTATGTATATATATATATATATATATATATATATGAGAGAGAGACAGCGAGTGCAATATTTAATACTTTCTTTATTATGCCAAATACAATACAAAACACCCATATAACTAATCATATAAATAACTCACATTTAACAAAGATTGTATGCTTTTGTTTATATGCTTGTAGCCAAAAACGAAAAGAAGAAAAAATATTAAATTAAAAGATTAACTTTTCTTTGAATTTGTAATTATATATAGTTAGTTGTAAATCTATATGCAAAATAAATTTAGAGGAAGACTATATAAATTACTAAATATAAATGATTTATTATTGTGGAGGCGTGGTGGCTTAGTGGTTAGTAAGTTTGCCTCGAACCTCCAGGGTTGTAGGTTCAATTCGCATGTTCTCCCCGTGCCTCAGGGGATTTCCTCCGGGTAATCCGGTTTCCTCCCCTCATCCAAAAATGTGTTGTAGGCTGAATGGTATCTCTAAAATTGTCCATAGTGTGTGAATGGGTGAATGCGTGCGTGTGCGATTGAGCCCTGTAATGGGTTGGCACCCCATCCAGGGTGTCCCCTGCCTCATGCACCAAGTTCCCTCGGATAGGTTCCAGGCTCCCCCACGACCCCGTGTAGGATAATCGGTACAGAAAATGGATGTATTTATTACTGTTTAATAAAGTAATAAATGCATTAACAAACATTACGTTACGACAATAATAAAATATAATAATAAATAATATATAATAAAAAAATATATATAAAAGTATTATTACGAAAATAATAAAAGTTAAACAATAATAAAAACTTCTGCATAAAGATGATGATAATGAGGATGTAGTACAAAGAGAAAAATAAAGCCTTGGTGTAACATCCGCTCCTGCTGCTTATACAATGACCCTGTATTATCCAGTGTGTGTTAGCTGATGTCATTTCCCCCCATTTAAACACAATAGAAAAGGGAATCCCAAAAATCGAAAGCCAAATCCATTATAGGTTCAGACTTGCATTCCTCACTCACATAACTACACACCTTTCCTATTAGCTTCACTATAGATGTTGATTAATTCATAGCAGTAGCTGAATTATATGCTCCAAGACAAATGACTGAATAATAGGTTGGCAATTTAAATCATTAATACTTATAAGGTCCTTTAATTCATAACATGTCTGGCAAATTAAGAGTTTTTATAGACCAGCAGACATCCAGAGAGAGAGAGAGAGAGAGAGAGAGAGAGAGAGAGAGCAGGCACTGAATGGCTATACACACACTTACTTCAACTACACACACTGACTTTTTCTTTCCTCAACTTCTCTCTCATACACAAAAGTCTATTCGGATGTGACGAGCAGCAGTAACACGATCTAATCCTTTTCCTCTGCTTACTGCATTTCCCAAACACAGCAGAAAGGACACAAATGACTGATAAATCCAATCCTCTGCAGAAAAAATGTCACTGGAGGAGCTGTTTGCTGCTGCAGAGAGCAGGGCCATTTGGAGAAAGAAAAGTAATACTGCAGGAGAGATACTAGCAGCAGGACAGTGTCAGGTTTTACTGTTAGACATGAGAAATTTGCATGCAAGCTGCTTCTTCTCCTTCAGCAGACTAAAACCTGAATGAAGAGGCAAAATGGCCTGATTCCTGTGGCCGCAGTGTGATTATACAGGGCTCACGGAGAGGAAGGTGTGACACAGTTTAGATGGGAATTGGATTCTAAGGTTAGAAATCACAAAGAGAGAGAGAGAGAGAGAGAGAGGGGGGGGCACTGAAGTGGTTTTAGGTAGATTAAAAGCATGCAGCCAAGGCTCTTAAGACTATCCTGATAATTAAATATGTCAAAGCTCATGAAGAGGCATTTGGGGCCTATTTTTTGTGCACCAGCTTCCACCAAAGCCAGCTAGTCAGCAAAGCCTTCGCCGACCTGTCAATAAACATTAGCACGAACATCAGTAAATCTGCAGAAGAATGGATTGTTTTATTAAATGTATTACCAGGCCTGTTTTTACTGCAAGCGTGGAGAAAAATCGCACATGCCAAGAGAGAAAAGCAAGCCATTAGTCAGAGACCAGTTCAGAATCAGAAATCTACAGAGGTGTCATGATGGAAACTAAAACGTTTCAGATAGAGAGATCATTGAAGTCACTGGGCCTCAGTGCTTATTACATCAAAAATGGAAATGCTGGTAATTAAATAAAAGAACAGTGGAAAATGATATAGTAGAGTCCAATGCCAGAAGTGTCTTTTTTTTTATTCCCTTGCTTGTAAAAATGATATAATTTTGCAAAATGATTACAGCACAAGTCACTAAAAAAGAAGCTAAGAAGCATGTTAGAATGTATAGAAAGCAGTAGCCATGATAATGATAATACATAACATATCCAACACAGGTACACCTCACTCTACTGAATGAGGTACTGATCAGGTGATCACCTGAACGAAATCTTTTTTTAACAAGGAAAAGTATTTAAAAAAAACACAATGCTGTGATTCATCACTATCCTCTTGCAATACCACCAGCTGGATGGCAAAGACAATGCTAGTAGTACCTCAAAAATAACTGGGAAAAAATAACTACTGACCATAACAAACGAGAATTCTGGCTTTACTGGCAGAGGGGCACAGTGAGCGTCAGGTTGCTTCCATCTTTAAAATTTTGCGGTTCATAAGAACAAGGTCAAGCAGCAGACATTGGGGACAACAAAGCTACAAACTGGCAGAGGGTGAAAACGACTCTCCACTGACCGGGAGGACCGCCAACTCATTCGAATGTCACTCAACAACTGTAGGGTGACAGCAAGTGACCTACAAAAAGAATGGCAAACGGCTGCTGGGGTGAAGTGCATGGCGAGGACGGTTTGAAACAGGCTCCTAGGGGCAGGGGTGAAGTCGTGCAAAGCTAGAAAAAAGCGCTTCATCAATGAGAAGCAAAGAAGAGCCAGGCTGAGGTTTGCAAAAAAACATAAGAATTGGACTGTAGAGGACTGGAGTAAGATCATCTTCTCTGGTGAGTCCAATTTTCAGCTTTGCCCAACACCTGGTCACCTAATGGTTAGACGGAGCCCTGGAGAGGCCTACAAGCCACAGTGTCTTGAACCCACTGTGACATTTAGTGGAGGATCAGTGATGATCCAGGGGGCTTCAGCAAGGCTGGAATCGGGCAGATATGTCTTTGTGAAGGACGCATGAATCAAACCACATACAAGGTTGGCCTGGAAAAAAACCCCAAAAAACTTGCTTCCTTCTGAGGATTGGTTTTTATAGCATGACAGTGCTCCATGCCACATAGCCAGGTCAATCAAGGTGTGCATGGAGGACCAGCACATCAAGACCCTACCATGGCCAGCCCAAGCCCCAGACCTGAACCCTATTGAAAACCTCTGGAATGTGATCAAGAGGAAGAAGGATGGTCACAAGCCATCAAACAAAGCCGAGCTGCTTGAATTTCTGCACCAGGAGTGGCATAAGGTCACCCAACATCAATGTGAAAGACTGGTGGAGAGCATGCCAAGATGCATGAAAGCTGAGACTGAAAATCAGGGTTATTCCACCAAACTCTTCCCATGTTAAAACATTAGTATTGTGTTGTTTAAAAATGAATATGAACTTATTTTCTTTGCATTATTCGAGGTCTGACAACACTGCAACTTTTTTTGTTATTTTGACCAGTTGTCATTTTCTGCAAATAAATGCTCTAAATGGCTGTAAATGGGAGAAATATTGTCAGTAGTTTATAGAATAAAAAAAAAAAGTTCATTTTACCCAAACACACCTATATATAGTAAAACCAGAGAAACTGATAATTTTGCAGTGGTCTCAATTTTTTCCCAGAGCTGTATACACACACACACACACACACACACACACACACACAAAATCAATATTAGAGAATTTATAAACTTTTGAGGGTTACAGCGGTCATAAATTAGTAGGAGGTGTAGGGGCCCTTGCTTTAAATGACTTCGGCAAATCTGCGGCTGCAGGACATCGCTAGTTTCTCACACTGCGCTGGTGTGATCTTGGTCTACTCTTCTTCCAGTCTCTTCCACAGTTCGGTGACTGTAGTGGGTTTCTTAGCCATAACTTTGTGGCCAAGGATTCAATCTGGTGTAGATCAGGACACTGGGCTGGCCATTTCATTACTTCAACGTTCTTAGCTTTAAGGAACTGCTTTGCCCATGTGATGGGGGCATTTTCTTGCATGAAAATTGCAAGCTGATTGGGAGATGTTCGCAGGGACGGAACCGCATGTTACCAAAGGAGGTTCTGATAAAATTTGCATTCACCCAGTCATGTAGCTGTATAAGAGGCCCAACTCCTGCTGCAAAAAACATCCCCCAAATCATGGCACTTCCTCCTCCACCTTTCACTGACTTCTTTATACACTTTGGGTTCAGTCTTTCCCCAGTTTAACACCGAACGTAATGTTTCCCATCGGACCAAACAAATTATACTTGCTCTCATCACTAAAGTGATCTTTGGACCAGTTCTCTCTGTCCACACAACACGCTCCTCAGCAAAGGTTAGCCTAGCCTTTGATTCTTTCTGCTGATGAGGCTTGGTCACTGCAGAGTGGGCTTTCAGTCCGAAATTCTCTTAAACGGCGAGACACTGTATGCCGAGACAGATCCTTACCCTGCTCAGCGCTAAACCGGCGAGCAATTCCAGCTGCAGTGTTGATTCCCCATCATGAGTCTCCTCATTATACTGTCCTCTCGTACATTTGTCTTACGTGGACGACCAGCCTTTTGGGGGGACTTGAATGAATTAGTGTCACTGTAACGCTGCAATATTCTAGAAATCACAGATTTGGAACTACCAACTTCTCTTGCAATGGCTGAAAGGGTCATCCCTTTGGCCTTCATCTGGACAACAGCAGGGTTTCAGTCACCTTAGAGCGGCTCGCCATCTTGCAAAGTCAGTGAAAATTGGAAAGTTATACTAACAGGAATGCTGCCAGTTAAATAGGGTTTGTCAGATAATTAAGGAAATTAGCACCAGGTGCCAGATGAACACACACACACACACACAAAACATATATGTAATTGGAATTTCCAATTCCAACTGTATACCAAATACAAATACCAATTGTAATTGATCACCAAAGTAAGAATACCAAAGTTTGGATAAAAGCACTTTGGATAAAAGCGTCTGCTAAATGAATAAATGTAAATGTAATATTGGATCATTTTCCTCAATAAATAAATGATCAAGTACACTATTTTATCTCGTTTGTTTAATTGGGTTCTACTTTTAGGACTTGTGTGAAAATCTGATTATGTTTTAAGTCATATATATGCAGAAGATTCTAAAGGGTGCACAAACTTACAAGCACCACTGTGTGTATATGTGCGTGTGTGTGTGTGTGTATATATATATATATATATATATATATATATATATATATACACACATATATATATATACACACACTCATATTTT
>JANDJT010000199.1:6963330-6975814 GCA_024331685.1 Stegophilus panzeri | reverse complement strand
GCTAACGTTACGCTCCATGTAATGTTAGCGATAGCCAGTTATTTGTTAACGACGCTAACGCATTGCAGTGTTATAAATTACCTCCGAATGGGCCTCCATGCATCGCCATTCAGCCCGTGTCCTGTCAGCTAAATGTAGCCTAATGTCACTAATAATTATTCACATGTTCATTCTTTTAATAAATCTTTTTGGCCTGCCACCATATCAGTGAATTTAAACTACTGCTTGCATTCAGAGTATAAGGTGTGTGTGTGCGCGCATCTGTGTGCGTGCGTGTGTTTAGGAGTGCACCTCCACTCACTGTCAGACAGTGTTTGATAACTAAAATACCCCCCCCCCCTCTCTCCCAGTATCAGCCAGAGGAGGATGTCCTCCAGGAGAGTTTTTAATTTAATTTTTTTAATTTTATTTTTATACCACACCGTGGTATCGACTTTGGTATAGAGTATCGCGTACTTTTGGTGGTATCGGTACCGACTACTAGATTTTTGGTATCATGACATCCCTATCTCGCGCGCGCACACACACACACACACACACACACACACACACACACACACACACACACACACACGTCCACTAGTTCACACAGACAATTTCACAAAATGACACACATAAAAACTCAAACATGCTTTCGTGCACACACTCTCTCACACACATACACACTCGCACACAAACACTCACTGTCACTCAAAATAACACAAACTCACTCTCTCTTAAAAAACAAAAACACTCAAAATAGCTCTCCCAAAATAACAAACACAGATACACACACAAATTGAACACATGAGTAATGGCTTTACTGTTATTGCATTTATACTCGGGTCTCTTGTTAAACCCAGTGTGGTTAATGGTGTTTCCCGGTGTTAGTAAATCTAATTCTGCACATTCCACTGACAGAACCAGGAGAAACAATACAGAAATAGGTCATTGAATAATGCAGGCATTAACTTCCTGGCAACGGCACGTTCTCATCGACCGTTTGTGTTCGTACTCTGCTGGTGAAAAGAAAAGCGCCGGAGAATAACACATTTGGCCTTGGACACACACACACACACACCAACTAAAAACTATTTCTGATCAAAAGAACTGAAACAAAGAGCACAGAAACACAGTTTCCTCTGTAGGCTTTATAAAGATTTCTATAAGACTGAAGAGGTCTTGAGAGAGAGACACACACTGGTTTTAAGTGTGTGAGAAGATATTCCATTTACTGAGCTTTATATATCAATAACATGAAACATGTAACAGAACAGAAAGAAGTGTTGCCTATTAAAGAACCAGAAGTACGTTCCACTGACTGATTAAAACTCTGCATTTATTAAATCCATTCACTACTGATTAGCTGTGCAGCTATGTCCTCTATCAGCACTTTACTCGTTACACAGGAGTTTAATGTTTGAACAAACAGTGGTGATGAAACTCAGCAGAAATAGGGACGAATGTTTTCATTCATTAAAACGAATGAAAGATATACCTCATCTGTGATAACTGCATCAGACACATTCTGATGCTTGCTAGCTAGAGGAAAGTTTAGCAGATGACTAGGGCTGTCCACACTCTCAGAAATAAAAGGTACCACGCTGCACTTATCCTTGTTCTTGGGGTGGTAACATCAAGGGTACTTGCAGTGGAGCTTCAATACATATATTTTACCTCACTACCTTTTTTTAATTTATTTTTTTTATTTTACAAACTCCCTTTAATACTCAATCTAATTACTGAAATAATTTCGTATTTGAACAATATAATGTAAATCAGCGGTAATGCCTTTATAAGTTTGTAAACCTCAGATGATGAAAATGTTATCCCCCGCCCCTCCTAAAACCCATTTTCTACCCCCATTTTGGCCAATTCCTACCCATCAGGCTGGTGTCCCTTATCATGACAGCTACCAACTGGGAGAAAGAAGGCTTCATTCAAGGACGAAATCAGACAACAGCATGTTTGCAAACTGCGTCACGTCAGATGTCATGTAGTGTCAATGTCAATGACAGGAGAGAAACCCACCCCTCACAGCGAGAGAGCATGGCCAATTTTGCTCTCTTGGTCTCAGATGGCTGTGGCATCGCCAGGATTCGAACATGGGATCTCTGGACGATAGGGCAAACACTTTTCGAGTTCAATCAGGACAAATCTTGAATCACATCCTGTTCACTACATATGCCGTCTACACACATCTGTATTACAAAAGGTGCGTCCAAAATCGCATACGTATGCACTATTCTACACCATTTTGTAGTATAAATAGTGTGAGTAGTGTGTTCACACTGAAAATTCCAACAAGAAGTGCACTTCAAATATTTAAATATGATGCGCTTACTCAACCGGAAAAAAAACAAACAAGTGTGGAACGTTGGACACTTCATGCACTCAACGGTCACAGCTTTGCTTGCGTAGCAGAAAAGGGGAGGGGCTTCAAGGTTCTGACGCTTTCTCAAATTAGCTCAGAATCAAAAATGGTCATGTTGGGCATTAAAGGTAACACTGACAAACAGTATAATGAAGAAATTCCTTTTCGTTGACTCAGACAGTCAACGCATTATGTGCGTTTAACGTAATTTGCCATCAACTGGGAAATGGCTTATACCTCCGGTTAGTAAAAACCAGTAGTTAGTGCACAGTATAAGTATGTCATAATGTATAGCAAGTCATCTGGGACACAACTAAAGACATTGTTTTACATATTTACTGCCCTATGAACACCAACTCTGGTCATTACTTTAACTATGTATCTGATTTAATATGATAACAGCCTTAATACAATTTAAAATAATGGAGTATGCCATTCACATGTCCACTTGAATAATCTGATAACTGCTGAAATCTGATATGATCAGACTACAGTGGCATGTAAACACACTCAGTGACTGTGAAGCGTTTGGAGGAGACGAATCGTATTCACGCTACCAGACCTCTTGTCATATTCATCCTAAATAACTCCTAAATCTCATTTTAGAGAAAGGCTTTTAAAAAAAAAAAAAAAAAAAAAAAAAAAAAAAAAGGGGGGGGGGGGGGGAATGAGTTGAGAAAGATATGTGTGTCTGTGCTCCTACTAGAACATCACATCGTGGGAACCATACGTGAGAAAACTAATGAAGTACAATTGAAATTCTGCTGCATCCAGTGTTTCAGTAGAGTGAAATATTCTTCACTCTGTGTGTAATGGGGGGAAAAAAGGGAGCTAATAGGGTCATCCTTAGCTAACGTCTGGAAATGTGCTGCAGTGTTCAATTTTCATGGTGCGCATTCAATTTTTAGAGCCATCTCACCCATCAAATCCATACAGAAAATGACTTGCATGAGGCGACATTTCATTTCGGTTTCGTGCTGCCTTCCCTTCCTCGGAGGCAATGGCCCGGTGGGCTCGCTCTTCCCCTCTGCTTCCTCTCATCTCATCAGAACCGAGAGCACCTCTCTAATCTCAGAGCTCGCTCTCATTACTTCCTTCTTTCCTAGCTCGGTATCCTCGCTGTGGTAAATCTCTAGAGATGCCCTAGGCAATGTTACCTCCTCCCCCTGAAGAATATTACACAGAATACACTCCAACATCATTTGTGATTATGTTTTTCCAAGTAGGCATTTTTTTTTTGGGCGGGGGGGGGGGTTGGAATGACCACTGCATTATGAGTAACTGTTTAGTGCACTGCATCAGCACTGAAAAGAGTAGGTCAAAGGGGTAAGATGTTAACCAGTGTTAAGTCGACATTCCTCAGTGCCATGTCAGGAACTCAGGCCAACAAGACTAGTGGAACATTGCTGGAAGAAATAAAACCAGGAGGAACATGCATTTAAATTGTAGGCTGTATGCTATTATGTTATGTCACAGACTAAACACAACAGACCCATAATATTTCGACCTTAATGCAAATAAGGCATAAACTCATGGTGCTGGAGCATGTGGAGGAGATTTACCTGGTATGTTTTTCACAGTCAAATTATCTAAAAACCAACAACCATAAATTGCTGATGTGTTGTTGAGCTTGCTTCATGAGCTTCTCGACAGGATGTTGATCGTCTATAGATGATAGTTTTGTTGGCTGTTTGTCTAAATAAATTGCCACAGTTTACTCATGTGTCAGTCTCTAAACAATGTTTATACAATCAAATTACTCTTCTCTGTGATAATAAATTTGGCAGGTCAGGTCTTTAATTAGTTTTGTTCATTAATTTTATTAAACATTGGACAGTTCTCTAGTCAATACTCAGTCTTATCCTGTGTCATCTGATGATTTAGTCAGTTGTATTTCATTTGTAATGATTAGTGAATGGTATACATTTACAAAACTGGAAGTCAGGAGAATAGCTCTTCGTCCTGCATTTCCAATAAGATGGGGCAGCAAGAGGCAGCAACTAACACAATTTTAATGATTTTATTATTTAGTCCCCCCCCCAGTTTCTATACAGTTTGGTCACCTGCCAATTCCCACCCATCATCCAGCTCTCTCCTATCAGGTGAAGGTTAAAGCATGCTTCCCAGGTTACATAACACGCGTGGAGGAAAGCGCTATCCACCCTGTTCCACATACATGAGCTCACAGATGCCTGCGATTGAGTACTGTCACTGTGACTGAAGGGGAGAGAGAGCAATGCCATCCCTCCAACCCAGAAAGCACGGCTGATTTTGCTCTCTTGGCTTGGATTCAAACTCTCTTCTGTTTTCCCACTGAGGAACCATCAACACAATTTTAGACCAATGTGGGAATAAAACTGAGACTCTACCTACGTCACCACAGGTACATTCACTTTCTAACCACAAATACACCGATTAGCCATGAAATTAAAACCACCTGCCTAATATTGTGCCACCAAAACAGCTGACTCATCAAAGCATGGACTCTACAAGACCTTTGAAGGTGTGCTGTGGAATCTGACATCAAGACGTTAGCAGCAGATCCTTTAAGTCCTGTAAATTGTGAGGTGGGGCTTCCACTGATCAGACTTGTTGGTACAGCACATCCCACAAATGATCGATCAGACTGAGATCTGGGGAATTTGGAGGCCAAACTTCCCAGGCTTGAACTCTGTCTTGTTCCTCAAACCATTCCTAAACAATTTTTGCAGTGTGGTGTAGCCTTTATCCCTATGCATATCAGTGAGCCTTGGACACCCATGACCCTTCTGCTGGTTCACCAGTTGTCCTTCCATGGACCACTTTTAGTAGGTACTAACCACTGCATACTGGGAAAACCCAACAAGACCTTCCGTTTAGGAGATGCTCTGACCCGGTCGTCTAGCCATCACAATTTGGCCCTGGTCAAAGTCATTCAGATCCTTGCGCTTGCCCATTTTTCCTGCATCCAACACATCAACTTCGAGAGCTGACTGTTCACTTGCTATCTAATACATCCCACCCCTTCACAGGTGCCATTGTAATGAGATAATCAATGTTATTCACTTCACCCGTCAGTGCTTTTAATGTTATAGCTGATCAGCGTATATTAACTAGGAGAAAAGAAGAAGAATTCTGCTTAATTCCAGTTAAGATTGGGTGTGCTCTTATAGAAATTTATTATCAGTGGGGTGATGTGATGCTTGCTGATTATTTTCCTATAACAGCAAGTCTTGACGTGTTTTATTCTTTTTATACCACAGAGATTTGATGACTATTAATTATTTTTAAATTAATTTAAGAATGATGTCATACTGCTTAACCATTTACAGTGACATGTTGTGGAACGTCCATGAAACAAGTCATTTCCTGTTATCACTTACATTAACTATATAACAGCTGTAAAAAGTTATTCCTCTCCTTTTCCCTCTCTTCTGAAGTTAATAAAAAAAAGTGATGGAAAACTGATGATACGAGTTAAATCATCTCCTTAGAGAAAGCTTCACCATATCCACGATAATGTTACGAGTACAAATTAGCTGTTACTATGAAAGTTCGATCAAGCACGATAATAAAAACTTGTGATTTGCCTTGCAGATGGCACTATTGTGTGGGCTTCTATTACAGTCAATTCATTAATGCCTTCTGACCAATCAGATTGGAGAATTCAGCCCCATTGTGGTATAAAATGTCTTGTACTTGAATAAAATCGAACACATTATTGTATGATAATTGAGATAAAAATAAGCTCATGTTTGTAAATGAACTCTGGAATGAATGAAAGATTGCCAAACATAATCAATGTATGACATGTACAGTTAACATTACAATGCTTTCAGGAATAAAGATGCAAAGACTTAGCACTCTTTGTTATTAAAATGCTAAATGAATAAATTAAAACTTTACTCTATCAAAAAAAAAAAAAGAAAAAACCTCCTGAGCACAAACAAAGGCACATACAGTGGTGCGTGAAAGTTTGTGAACCCTTTAGAATTTTCTGGATTTCCACACATGTCCTAAAAGCAGACACAGAGAACCCAATTAAATAAATGAGACAAACATATTCTACTTGGTCATTTATTTATTGAGGAAAATTATCCAATATTACATTTCTGTGATCAGCAAAAGTAAGTGAACCTTTGCTTTCAGTATCTGGTGTGACTCCCTTGTGCAGCAATAACTGCAGATAAACGTTTCCGGTAACTGTTGATCAGTCCTGCACATCGGCTTGGAGGAATTTCAGCCCATTCCTCAGTACAGAACAGCTTCAACTCTGGGATGTTGGTGGGTTTCCTCACATGAACTGCTTGCTTCAGGTCCTTCCACTACATTTCTATTGGATTAAGGTCAGGACTTTGACTTGGCCATTCCAAAACATTAACTTTATTCTTCTTTAACCATTCTTTAGTAGAAAGACTTGTGTGCTTTGGGTCATTGTCTTGCTGCATGACCCACTTTCTCTTGAGATTCAGTTCATGAACAGATGTCCTGATGTTTTCCTTTAGAATTCACTGCTAAAATTGTTCCATCAATGATGGCAAGTCATCCTGGCCCAGATGCAGCAAAACAGGCCCAAACCATGACACCTTACACTACCACCACCATGTTTCACAGATGGGATAAGGTTCTTATGCTGGAATGCAGTGTTTCCTTTCTCCAAACATAACACTTCTCATTTTAACCAAAAAGTTCTACTTTGGTCTCATCCATCCACAAAATATTTTTTCCATTATCCTGCTGGCTTGTCCATGTGATCTTTAGCAAACTGCAGAAGGGCAGCAGTGTTCTTTTTGGAGAACAGTGACTTTCTCCTTGCAACCCTCTCATGCACACCACTATTGTTCAGTGTTCTCCTGATGGTGGATTCATGAACATTAGCCAATGTGAGAGAGGTCTTTCGTGGCTTAGAAATTACCCTGGGCTCATTTGAGTGATCTTTGTTGGTCTCCACTCCTGGGGAGGGTAATAATGGTCTTAAATTTCCTCCATTTGTACACAATCTGTCTGACTGTAGATTGGTAGAGTCCAAACTCTTTAAAGATGGTTTTGTGACCTTTTCCAACCTGATGAGCATCAACAACTCTTTTTCTGAGGTCCTCAGAAATCTCCTTCGTTCCTGCCATGATACACTTCCACAAACATGTGTTGTGATGATCAGACTTTGATAGATCCATGTTCTTTAAATAAAACAGAGCGCTCACTCACACCTGATTGTCATCCCACTGATTGAAAACACCTGACTAATTTTACCTTCAAATGAACTGTTAATACTAGAGGTTCACATACTTTTGCCACTCACATATGTAATATAAGATCATTTTCATCTATAAATAATTGTCCAAGTATAATATTTTTCTCTCTCATTTGTTTTATTGGGTTCTCCTAGTGTTAGGACTTGTGTGAAACGATGATGTTTTAGGTCATATTTATGTATAAATATAAAACATTCACAAACTTCAAGTAACACTGTATGGAGTAGTAAACAAAGCCATTAACTGTGTAGTAAGTTTAAATCTCCTCTACAGGCTTACAGTATTATACTTGCACATCTGTGGGGATTTCCTCCAGGCCTTTTTTTTATTATTTTTTTTTATTTTTTTATTTTTTACTGTGCCCATGCTGTGCTGAATATATGTGTGCTGCCAAAAAATTCAATTAAAACACAATTCAAACATTCTATTATTCATAAACTACGAAACTGCTTATGTATTATTAATACCAGCTGGCTCATATCGAAAACATCAAATTTCATACCTGCACTCTGAATGAAATTTCAGGAGGTTTTTAAGCAGACAGAAATTAGGATGCAGGGCAGATTGTGCTGCCCATTGTGCTGGGCTCCATGGCGACGACGACGGCAGCCACAGTCACCAGAGAGCCACCCCATCAGCCCTCGATTAAATAAAGGGCCCTAATACATTCACAAGTGTTTGTTAAAACGCCATCATGTGACACGGATTTAGTTTGCGTCTGAGTGTGATGCATCTAGGAAAGAGGCCTCTTTTATTAGATTTCTGGAGCGAGATTTGAACAGCGGACACAGATTAATTGCATTACGGAAAGAATGAGCATTGATCTGTTTCCTGACATGCACTTAGTCTGGTGAGTTGCCATTTCATATCAAAAAGAGCAGGCTTCTGCATCCTTATCCTCTTTGGGAAATCAAAAAGGAAAAATAAAGAGATGGATGGGGTGCTTTCAGCAAGAGAGGTGCCTATGCAGGTTTGCACACACACACACACACACACACACACACACAGGCGAGATGCATGCACACATGGTGCAGGAGTGACACTGGTCATATACTGACATTACAGATCCCTACTCTTTTTAATCAATATGTTTATGTCCTGGAAGACAAAAGCCTCACACACATGTTGTAGAGTACAGGATGGAGCAATAATAAATGTTAGTTACTGCTCCTGTGTGTATGTTTTACCCTCTTGTTTCATTTCTATCAAGCCATGCTTTAAAGCTGCTACTTCTTTAATTCATGCTACAGCTGCACTGCCCTCCAGAATTATTGGCACCCTTTAAGAAAATGAGCAAAAACTAATATATAAAAAAAGAACACATTGCATTAAGTGATATTTGGACCTCAAACATATAGGAGTATTGTAGAGTTTAAACATGCAATTTAAACCCATGCCTGAATGTTTGGCTAGAACAAATATATACAGTGAGAATAACTGTGTAAAGTATATTTTACACAATGATATCTGCTCATTTAATAATACTGTATGCAGGTTGTCTTTTGTTTAGTTTCTTACCCAGGTCCATGCTTTTGGAAGATTTGATGTGATGATGCTCCATCATACCCTGAGGAGCTTGAGAGGTCAGAGAGCTTACAGCTGAGCAAGGGCCTGATTCCCACTCCAAACTGATACGCACACAGAAGCCCAGAGAAACAGGAAATCACGACACAATGCATTAAGTCCACATTGAGATTAATATCTTCTATTTACATGATGCAAAAAAACAAAACAGTTAAATATTAGAAATCCTAATAAGTATTTCTAATAAAAAAAGAAGACCTACAGAAGTTAATAAGAATATAAAAGATCTCTTAAGGCGCTTTCACATATACAGCATTTAGTCTGGTTGAATTTAACCCTGTTGTGTTTTCCTCACATTTTTTTCTCGATATGAGCTGCTAAACTATGGAATCACATTTGTGCCAAAAGTATTGAATGTAACTTTTCAAGAAACAAACAATAATAAATGTTGAGAGAGAAGAAAAACACTCTGAAACTGAACAGTGAACTCCGGGGCAAAAATTAAACATGGTCTTCAAATAAACAGCATTCTTTAAGTTTACAAAGCTTTGTTTTCGCTAATCATGGTTTATGAATGTGCTGCCAGAGTTTTTGTTTACGCTCCGCAAGTTTACGTTTGCCTCTCGTGTGGGTGGAGCTTAACAGCAATTTACTTTCATTGGCTAGTGAGATTTTGATCGACGGCTCCCTGACCAGAAAGTAGGGACTTCAGTATTTTGGAGAGCGTTCTGGACGCGGTTCTCAGTATAGTTATAGTCTTTGTACTTTTCCCTAAAAGAACTCTTAAAGGTTCTTCGGTTTCTGCCTGAGGGGAAACTCTTAACTGATACAACATCTAGAACACTATAACAGAGGGTTTCCCTATCAGACAGGGTTCTAGGCAGAACCTCTTTCAGAAGCTAAAATCTTTACGTATCCAAATAACCCTTAAGGAAGGCTTTGTAAGAAAGACTTTATAGTATTTCGCCCCTTTTTTAAAATATACATAAAACACAAAAGTCCTCACATGTACAGAAGAATTACATGTACCAAACAGTAATCTTTTGTACCATTAATATATTTGGAGTTACTAACTTTAACTCATTAAAAATGAAAAAAAAGCTGCATGCTAGGGTGAGTATACAATCGTATTCTGTTTTTTAAAACCAAATTTAAAAAACAAACCAAAAAAAAAAAACCAAAAAAAAAAAAAACCCACCACGGACACTGAATAAAATTACCTCTGATGGGGCTGATGGTTCAAGCCTTCATTCAGGTCTCCATTCTGCCTATAAGGACTGAATGCTATCTCTTCACCATAACCCTCATTTGAAACTGTGAAAGAGAGAGAGAGAGAGAGAAAGGGAAAAACCCATCATTATAGCCGTCCACCGAGCTGTCTGAGGGACATTATGCGGATTAATTTGATCGCTGGCTGCTGGGGTCAGAGTCGCAGCAGTGAGAGGTGACGGTGTGGCTGCTGCTCCGAAAGACACCCAGAGACTGAGCCTATTACCAGCTGTAACATGGTGCAATCGCCACTCACGTTTTAATGATCACTCACGCTTAAGATAATGACAGTAGTGCAGGGGATGACGTGGGTTTCTTACCTCTAGGTAAACGTAGTTAAAATGGTGTGTGTGTGTGTGTGTGTTTAACAATGTTTTTAGCAAGCCTGCACAGTGGGCCAGGGCAGACATGGGGGAAATAATAAATAAGAAAATGAACAGAGGGAGGAAATGACAAACAGTAAAGCAGTTAAGAGAAAGATATCCAGACTGACGGCTCAGCTTGAGTCCTATTTGCCTAAACTGATTATGTCCAACTGCTCCACTCTCCCCAGCAACAGGGAAGCTTTACACCTCCTGGCCTTTCTCTTACTAGACAAAGAGACACCATTCAGCATAATCCGTGTTGTTTCTGTAGGTGTCTCAATTTCACTCATGGCCACAGCATGATCTGAGTGAGATTTAAACTAATTTGTGACTGAAGCCTTGTGCTGTGATAACTAGAGATGAGAAAGAGGTGATTAAAGCTCATAAAAATGAACATTATAGAGCTCAATTCAAAGCAGGGGGCCTTTCTGTCTTGAGTTCAACGACATGAAAATGACAACAAATGCCTCCCATTCCTAGACGCTTAGCACGCCGTCTACATTAACTTAAACAATGATGTGAGAAATTGGCATTTTACTAGTGACTAATGCCTGATAAGTGCTAAAAAAGCTTTCTGCTACTATCCAGCAAGTCCCTATGAAATCTAAATTGGTGTTATAGAGCATTTTGTACACGTCTCTTGGCTTTTTTAGTCACAAACAAGACAGTATATATTTAAAAAAATGACAAAAAATGTTTTGTAGATGTTCATTTTTTAATTTTACAGTTTATAATGGGTTTGTTGCACAAACTTCCACAGTCTTCTTTAGTACTACTCCTGCAGTTTTTGCGAATGGCGTAAAAGTTCTTTCACTACACTTGCAGTGATGGGATTTTATAGTCGGTGGGTGCAAGAGCTCCTAAAAGAGCTCCCATTTGTAGCCAGGGGCGGAGAGAGAAAAATTGGCCATACTCTCTCCCTGTCACGACGATACTATCTGAATCACGAGCGTCCGTGAGCTCGTGTACGAGGAAGATGGAGGTTGGCTGTATTCACGTCTTGGCAGATGGCAGTTGGCAGGTGTCTAAACTGTGGAACAAATTGAGGGATTTCAGACATTCATCATATATGTAAGAATATATGATAATCAAGCTGCAGAAAAGCTTCAAAATGTATGCTGTCATGCATACGCCCCCACAAATGTAAGAAATACCCGATTTACAGTGCACTCCACTAATATTGGCACCCTTGTTAAATATGAGCAAAAAAGGCTGTGAAAAATTGTCTTTATTGTTTAACCTTTTGTTCTTTTGTTAAAAAAAAAAAAAAAATCACAATAATACTCTGCTCTCATGGATATCAAACAATTGCAAACAAGTCACAGGTTTATCAAAATAAATATATATTTGTTAAATATAGGTGTATTATAGTAAATATTATTATTAGCATTGGTATTAGTGGAGGGCATTGTACATCTACCAGATATAATAGCCTAATACAAATACAGAAATAATATTTAGAGTAATAGTGCGAGTGTGTGTGTGCGTCTGTGAGCGAGTGTGTGCGTGTGTGTGAGCGAGTGTGTGTGTGTGTGTGTGTATATCTGTGAGCGAGTGTGTGTGTGTGTGCGTCTGTGAGCGAGTGTGTGCGTGTGTGTGAGCAAGTGTGTGTGTCTCTGAGCAAATGTGTGTGTGAGTGTGTCTGTGAGCGTGTGTGTGTGTCTGTGAGCGAGTGTATGTGTGTGAGCGTGTCTGTGAGCGAGTGTGTGTCTGTGAGCGTGTGTGTGAGCGAGTGTGTGTGT
>JANDJT010000199.1:6923248-6945834 GCA_024331685.1 Stegophilus panzeri | reverse complement strand
CATACATACATACATACATACATACACACACACACACACACACACACACACACACACACACACACACACACACACACTTGTATGTGTGTGTATATGCATAACAGAGGAGAGTGTCCTATGTTGAGTGTAATTACTGTAGATTTAGTCAAGTTAAGTGAACTACACAGAGGTTCTGGAGAAACAGGACATTTCGGGCAAAAGGCCTTCATCAGCTATGCGAGCAAAGTGCTTCTGAGGCTGTTGATATTCAAAAGAGTTGGTGATGTGAAAATTCTCGAAACATAATTCATTGCACGGGGTTCCAACGTTCTAAGAGTGTTGATAAGCTATTTTTCTTTATATTTCCTCACCTCATTGCTTCCATAACAACAAATAGCAATGAAAACAGACATGCTATTAACGTCATCCACTGATATTGAATGGAAAGGAGAAATCCTTCATTGTCATGGTACAACATCAAAACAAACAACAACAACAACAAAAAAAAACACTCAGCCAGTCTCCTCTTGGTTTCTCTAATGCACAGCTGATTACATCTTTTACAGGAAACTCCAGCTCTGACGCATGAGGAGTGATGAGTGACAAAAAAATGATTCTTTAGGCCAGACGAATTCAAACTTCAAGCATAACACCATACTTTTTCAATATAATCCTTTTACAAATCGCTTGTTTAATGTCCCGCGTATGAACGTAAAGTGCCTGACATTTCATGGTGGATCTGCTGCTTAAATTGTTTGAATACTTCCGTGTGCTTGCCGGTGCAAGAGAGCAATGCCAACAAACAGCGTTCTTAGTCTCGGTCTAATTATTAGTCCAATTATCATTATTCGTAACGTGTTCGATTTGATACTTTTTCGCTCTCTTTTTCTCTTTTGGTCCAAAATCTGAATGTGTCATCATTTTCTGTGGCCTCCCATTAAGTCTATCGCATTGATGGAGTTTACTTCATATTGATGAACGTAAAACATTCTCCCTTCACCTTGGCAGAATGCAAGGGCACCACATCAGTGCATCAATCAAGTACAGCGAGCACTGACCAAATGATCACTAATGTGAGATGATGGGAAGGGCTTCCAGTGAGCGGCAAGTAATATTGGAGAGTTCAAAATACCTGTGAAAATGCTCATTAGCTCATCTATTTATTATTATTATTATTATTATTTTAAAGAAAGAAAGAAAGCAGCACTTTTGGTGTATTTTTGTGTACGTTCCAGTCTTCTATGTTGTTAAAAATCTGAGCTCCTACGCAAAATGTGTAAAGGTTGGCAGATCTGATATAGTCTTTTACTTTTTTGGTATTTTCCATCTGCTTTGCAACCTGCGATTTGAGTGGCTGTATCAATAAATCTGCCTCTCACCCTGTCTGCTCACTCTTTCTCTCTCTATCTTCTTTCTACATCACAAGCCTAGGGAGAAGACACATCCCACCCACAGGCTCAGGACACTTCCAGCTAATTAGCATGGGCACAGAGAGTTTTTAATTAGCGTTAATGCGCTGAAGCTAGCACTAGCTCTGCTCTGTAATTACAGCATAGTGTCATCAGGGGCTACATTAGGAACAACAGGCCTTTTAGTCCCCCCACTCCCGTCCCATCCCCCCACACACACACACAGCACCCCTCTCTACCTCTCCTTGCTACAGTAGTCTTGACTGCTGCCCTGGCTGATATGAGAGTTTGGGGAGTGAAAGGGCACCTTTAAAGTTATTAAGTGCTTCTGGCATCACCAAAGTGCTCCGACTCCAGACCTGATCAGACTCTGTTCTTTCATTTATACATAACGAAGCTCCCAGTTTTATATGTAAACTCAAACACTGCAGACGTAGAGACATGCTCACACATACACAAACACACCTCCTCCTTCATAACTGGGTATTTTTAGATCCTCTCATCACATGGATATTTAACATAAGGAGGATGATGAAGGAAAAAAAAGTGTGACATCCCCCCCCGCCTAACTGCACATATGGACAAACAGGATGCATGCAAGCCAGTATTTAGCAAACTTCTCACAAGGAGCCTTTAGAAGGGGAACTCATCAAGGATCATTCACTAATGATCAATACATCAATACTTTTAAATTAGGATGCTGAATAATTATCAGCCTCGATTCACAATCAGCCTTACATGCTGTGAATGTTGTTAGTTTGGGAAAATACACACACATGCATACACACACACACACACACATGCATGCTTGCACACACGCATGCTTGCACACACGCGCATGCATGCTTCTAAAACCTTCCACTTTTTCCCCCTGATTAAGTCTTTTGCTGAGTGTTTAGGTCATTGTCTTGCTGCATGATGAAGTTCCTCCCAATTAGTTTGGATACATTTCTCTATAAATTGGAAGACAGATTGTTTCTGTAGACTTCTGAAATCATTCTGCTGCTACCTTCATGAGCTACATCATCAATAAAGATTAGTGAGATTGTTCCAGAAGCAGCCATACAAGCCCAAGCCATGACATTACCTCCACCATGTTTCACAGATGAGCTTGTATGTTTTGGACCATGAGCAGATCCATTCTTTCTCCACACTTTGGTAGAGGTTAATCTTGGTTCCAGAACTTCTGTGTTTGTCATCAACTGCTGTTGTTTTCCTTGGCTGACCCGTTTCATATCCAGATGTTAGTACACCAGTGGTTTCTTTCTTTATCAGGACATTCCAAATGGAAGTTAATTAAAAGAGATTATTTGGTAATATCAAAATATCTTGTGTGTGGCTTTTTATTCCAGTTATATTCAAAGAAATATACTCAATAACAAAATGACTGTGCATTAGAATATGATAAGCAAGGGAAAAGAAAAAAGAAAAAAAAAAAAAAAACCATGCTGGCATGCTGTTGCTGGAAAATAACACTTGCCAGGGGTGTATTACTGAATTATTTTCCTATAAAACAGCATGTCCCAAAGGGTTTTATTCCTCGTATTAACACAGCAATTTAATAATAAGCCAATAATAATAATAATTCTGAATTTGTCAGTGAATGAAACGTCATGCTTTTTAACCATTTATAGTAACCATAACATTATAGCAGCTATAACCAGTCATTCTCTCACTAGCATCTCTTTTTCTCTCTCTTGAGAGAGAATAATTAAAAAGACAAAAAAAAGCCTGTCTTGTTACTGGAAAGTGTAAAGTCCTCTGTCCTGAAAACTCTCACATGTCTGGAACTGACCATTACAAAGCTTAGAGACCTGAGACTCCTTCCATAAATGTCAAATAAACTTCTCCTAGCAGGAAACCTAGCATAATGACCGATTATAAATTTTTCCTGAATGTGTTGCTATAGATAACTTTTTAGATTACTTATTACAATGAGGGCATGAATTATACAATCAGAGCTGCTATTATAGAAAATGAATCAACACCTACCAGGCTGTAGTATATATTAGCAGACTCACAGTTTGTTTTTCTTCCATACATATACATACATATGTATCCATCCATCCATCCATTTTACATACCACTTATCCTACCCAGGGTCACGGGGGAGCCTGGAGCCTATCCCAGGGAACTAGGGGAACAAGGCAGGGGACACCTTGGACGGAGTGCCAACCCATCATAGGGCAACATATGCATCTAACGACACAGTATGTAATAATTCACACCTTATTCTAACCCTAACCTTGACCACAGGAAATGGTTTAATCCTCAGAAAATGGTTTAACTTTTTCAGGTTTGGAAAAAAAAAAAGAAGCACACAGCTTTTTATAAAAAGCACTTTCCATTATCAAGACTATCTTGCTAGGCCAAACAGGTTACCCATGGGTTTTATTTCATGGTTTTTCCTATAATAGTCAAGACATTTTAGTCCTAATAATACACACACACACACGACACAAAAACAAGACAGAAGAACAGAGTGAACAGAGTTGGGGATTGACTGACATGCAACATCGACCTTGGGTGGCATGCACTGCTTCAATTTTGACGTCTTGGCTTAACGCTTACTCAGACTAAATTTTGAGCCAGTTTACACTGAACTGTTAAAAGCACAACCAATAAGATGAGCCCTTATGTGATGTAGAAAGGACACGTCGACTCTAGATAAAATGGAGGAGTTGCTAATTATTTGCGTGTCTCAATATCCACAGCTAACTTTTTTTTTTCCCCCAATCAAAAAGACAAGATAATCAAGAGGGATAATCAATAATGATGGTGTGTAGTTGCTGTAACATCTGAGGTCTATTTCTCTGCACTCTGTCCTCTAGTATATTCCGAGTCCCCATGTCCACCCAGCACCCTGCTAACAGCCTCTCTATCTGCTTAAGTAGGTCAATTTCAAGGGCCATTGAGATCAGGGGTCAAGGGAAAATGCCAGCTGCAACTGTTGCAGGTCATTAGGCTATTGACAGTTTCCACTAAGAGGCCCTGTTTAACCTGTGGGCTCAGAGTTCATCTCTCTTCATTAATGCAGCTGACATGTAGCTATGCTTTTTGGTACGGGTCCAACATCCATTTCTTTTATCCATTATCATGGCTGCATGTCACCTCAGTCACTCACTAGTTTTTTTTAGTTTTTTTTTTTTTTTTTTACATCTTTCAGTCGAGAAAAAAACGTGTTCACTCAAGTCAAAGCACACTAACTTGACTAAGGCCAATCTTGATCAGACAAGGTGGGGAATTTATTTATCATTAGGTAAAAGAATAACAGCTATGTAAACATTTAAATCTTGTCTTGTATTAATAAAACATGTTGAACAACAGTTTTGTCAATTTTTTTTTACATGTAAACTGAGTCACTGTGAGTCCACTAGCTGCAGTACCTTATAAGCAGCTCCTCCATGGATGATGGACTTGATGAAGATGCCCAGGTCTTCACTGGTCTCACGAGACTTGTTGCCTTTAAGGCTGACACCCAGACCAGCAGAGCCCGAGTCGTTCAGAGGCACCTCGAACATCAGCTGCTCCTTCCCTTCCTCAGGCAGCGCGGCACGTATCGGTTCCTCTTTCTGGGAGAGAAAGATGGAGAGAGCGATAGGTAGAGAAGGGAAGAGAGAGAGAGAGAGAGAGAGAGAGAGAGGTCATTCCATTTGAACATAAAAGTACCCTATTTTACCAGAGAATAGCACAACCTTTTCATGCTCCCTTTCTGAAAGGCGGCCTATTCTGAGAGCTCTGGGGTCATTTAGAGCCATAATCCATTCTCCATTATAGAGGCCCCAATGCGCACTGAGCATTGCTGGATTTCCCCCTCCTTTTTTGATTCTTCTTCTTTTTTTTTCCCATTTTTTCACCATAATGCTCCTGAAATGACCTGTACATCTTTTTAGAGAAATTTTCTTTCAAAATGAGAGGGGGGGGCGGGGGTTGGAAGGAAAATGAAAGTGAGAAAGGGGAGGAAGAAAAATGTCCATTATTTCACGGGCACAGTGAAAACACAATCTTGTGTCGCTAGGGAAACGGGCCAGTAATGAGCGAGTCTGCGACTGTACTGCACTCATCCTTATTTTCCAAAGAGGAAAGTAAAGAGAGAGAGTGAAAGGAAGGAAAAAGAGAAAATGGCCATAAAACAAACACATGAAAGCCTGTATTTGATCTATACAGTAACAGGGAAAAAACTAACATGCACGATACAAAGATAAGAGCTGGATACAAAGATAATGAAGTGGGTAAAAGTGCCACTGTTTCAGCAGTACATCAGACTCTGCACTGCATTCATTTCTTGTTATTAAGTCCAGGACTTCTTATTGTCAGGCAGACAGTCTCAGTCTGGAGGATAAGACGTGTATATCCAAATTAGAGGCTGCCTTTAAGCAGTCTGAAGATTTGGCAGCAGTAAATATTGGGGGAGGAATAGAGGGATAAGCTGGGCAGTGATGAAGGGCTAAGAAGAAGAGTGTGTGGGTCAGCAAGGCCTGGTTCATCACTGTTTACAGGAGGATTGTGGGTTTAGGATGTATTAGCTGTACTCTGTCTCTCTCTCTGTCACAAACACACACTGAGCAGAACAGGGGGACACGGGGGGGGAGTTATGTGTCATTAAGTAGAGAAAAAGAAAGGGAAAATGAATGGGGGGAGAGAGAGAGAGAGAGAGAGAGAGAGCGTGTGGAAAAAGTAGTGGCCTAGAATGTCCTTAAACCTCAATGTCACATAGTCATAAAGCAGTTCAAACACAATAAAATGTCATACTTTGTTTATGGTGTAAGACATTTAAAAATAAAAAAATAAATCACAAGGTTGTTTTGGGGTCGCGTGTTTCCCATGGGGGCGGGGGGTGGCAGGGAATGGGATCCAAGACCACCCAGGACCTCTCACTAAGATGGACTGTTGAGGGCTCAGTTATCTCGCTTCTCTCTGTGAACAGGGAAAAGCCAGCTCCCCGACAGGACCTCACACTGCAGCAAAATGCCATGCCACATCCAAGTCCACTGTTTTCTGCTTGGACCACATGTTTATCAGCTAGTGTTTGTACAGGAGACATGTGTTAGCAGAGAAAAGGGGTAAAATTGCAGCGTCGTTTCTTTGCAGTTGGTAAAAATGATCTGTTATGAGCCCAAAGCCACAACGAGAGCTCCGTTTAAAATCAAATATCCACCCCATGGCTATCCAGCTTTCCGCTGAAGTGTGCAGAGCTGCTTGCAACAAGCAGTCATTCAAACTAGTACGCCGAGTAACTGATGGGTACGCCGAACACAGCCGGTGTCTAATCTGTATAGCCAGCATCTGCTCATGTGGTGAAGAGAGCGCCTTAATGAAGAACGAGACACATGGAGTCATCAGCAGGAGCAGATGGATGAGCATATCCATAGGTACTAGAACAAATTATATTCTGAAGGTTTAGTGACGAGCACATACACAGCTGTTTGAGACAGGAAATCTCCCTCTTTCCTTCTCTTTCCTCTGTCCCCTCCCTGTTTCCTCCATTTCTCTCCACCGTGCATGGATGAACAGAAGCTCCATTTGGTAATGCATGACTCTGAGGAGATTTGGAGACCCCATGCAGGCTCCCAGAGGACAGTCAGGAATAGTAAGACGTGTCTCGAGGGAGCACCAATGCCAGTGGTCCGCTATGGCCTTCATGACTGAGTGGTCTACAATGACCACAGTGAACAAAGTCTTTAAAGGCTTCCTCCCAAGACCCCCAAACACACACCCGCACAATGGCCTTATGTGGCAGCATGCCACATTTTAGTGATGTGTAACATGTCCAAATAAGGCGGCTATAATTCTAACCACTTGAAACCAGGGCCCAGTGCCGAAAGCACATGACGCACCGCAAGTGAAGAGAAAATGTTTTGTGGCTAGCACACATTTCAGCTCAAATTGAGGCCATGCAGTCCTGCGGTATGGCATGGGGATCAGCTTCTCCCAGAATTCACTAGTCGAGAGCCAGGAGGTCCATTCTGGGGAACCACACCAGCTCTGGAGCAAGATTTACTGAGCAAATGTTTCCAAACCAAACATCCATAAGCCAGACTATTACCAAAATCACTCTGAGCAAGGCTGTCTTTTATTACATGTAGAGCAAGAGCCTCCATTCGGCTGGCATCTATTCAAGAGCAAGTTTCCATGAATTCCATCTCCGCTCCAAAGCGTTCTGATCATTTCCTGTTAAACTCATCATGGCATTCATCCACATACACTCTGAAATCCACAAGCAACCAATCTGTAGGTGAAAGTCATCAAGCAGTCAGAAAAAAAATAGCATATGCATAGAAAATTCACACTATTCTGAAATCTACACACGCTTTTTCTTTATAAACACTCAACTATCTCCCTCTATTATTGAGCAGCACAAATAAGGATGTTATTTCTCACATAAACAACCATGCCGCACATAAAAGGCAACCGACACGTCCTCCTTCCACTCTACACTGCTAAATGCCTAGATGAGCAAACTTCAGGGGGATAATTTAGACATTTATACACATGATTCATCTTGTTGATGACAGCATGAATTTCAAAAGCCCAACGTGACATTTAATTAAGATGAGGTGTGAGAAAGGGAGCCTGGCCAGTCCAATCCCAACCCACAGAGAGACTGCACCTATTAATGCTGCTAATGGGCTCCAGTATGTATCATCATACACCTCCACAAGCACACACACTTGAACAGGAAGAAAAATACACATGCATGTAAGCTTGAATTTGCACCGAACGCACTGTGATGTACTGATTCAGAGCCGACCATCATCGAGCAGCATATGCATGGGCACAGATTAAAGGAACACGCCAGCATTTCTTTCTACTACATTCAACCCATGAATGTGTTTACCATATATAATAATAATTGACATATTTCCTTGTAATATAAAAAGCTATTTCAACTTATAATGGTAGTCTAATGGTAATCTCCTTTTTCAAGGTGTCAACATATTTGTACAACATTTTTGTAGGATATTTTCATGAATTCTTTAGAATCTGCTTTTCCCATGTTTGTTTGACTTCCTCCAGGGTCTCTGGTTTTATAATGGCCTCCTACCATCCAAAAGACATGCTGGCAGGTGGACTGGCTATGCTAAATTGCCCCTAGGTGAGAATGAGTATGTGCATGGTGCCTTGCGAAGAACTGACGATCCGCCAAGCTTTCCTCAATGGGTGGCAGGTGCTTTAGTGCCATGGCTCTCAAACTGTGGATTGCCTTACGCCAATCTCTCCATGACTGCAATTTTATTGCTTCCTTCATATCTCAGCTGAATTTTTTCTTCTTCTTCATCTTCCTTTTGTACGTTTATTAGTGTTATTCCGTGTCTTTGTAAAGTGACCTTGCGTGTTAGAAAGTTGAACACATCGATGTAAATAATATTAATGCCTCGTGCTAGTGTTCCCGGAATAGCCTCCGGATCCACCATGACCCTGACCAGGATCAAATCTCTGTGATCTCAAGAATTCAGAGGTAGTCATTTTTTTGGAAAAACAACCACAATGCTAATTTAAAAAATGTTAATGAAAATTTTTATATTTGTAATTTAGAGCTGCAAAAACTAATCGATAAAATCATTAATAATCTATTATGAATCAATTATATCAATTAATTGGTCTGCGCATGACACAGGGTACATTCACTCACCGTGTTACTCTGTTCCAAAAACAAGCGTTGGAGTGTATATACTGAACACCCCCCCACCCGTATAATCGAAAAAAAAAAAGAAAAAAAAATTGGCTAATTAGCCGATTATGAAAATAATTGTTAGATGCAGCCCTACTGTAATCGTGGGTTTAATTTTATTTATTGATGATGGCTTATTCATGTAAATGAATGTGATAAATAAGGTTAGGTATAGGAACCTTAATGCAAAGTGTTATGGAAAAGCTTTAGTAAGACTGTGTCTCTTGTCTGTCTCATCCTTTTATTGCATTGTTGAGGGTAGTGGTTGAATTTGTTTTGCATTCCCATTATATAGTAGTGTAGTTCAAACCCCTCATAATGGTGTTCAATGACTGCGAATGGACTTCCATTTTAAGTGAATTTTGAGTAAACAGGATTTCCATTCTTTCTCAGTACAGGGTAATGTGTCAGAATGATTGTATGTATTGTTATGCTACATATTCTGTAGCGGGAGATTATTTTTGAAGAAAAAAAAAAGTATTCCTTTAAAATGGCATGCACTCTCAGAGAAGTACTGGACATGACTACACTCTTGTAGAATTCAAATATGATGTCAAAAATGTTTATGATTAAAAAAAAATAATAAAGGAGTAAGAAAATGTGCACTACGGCACTGTTACATTTTCGACATTCATTGTGTCCTCAATGTCAACCGAATAGAAGAGAAGAGAACAAGGTCATCAATTTCCTGTATGTAGAAGCAGGAGAGCCCATGAGAGGAAGAGGAAGCAATGCTATAGTGGAACTGTCCTTCACTGTGGACCTCTTATAGATCTGCTGGAGCGCCTCTGGTTCTTCCGCAAGGATGTCAGGACTCAAGGTTTAAACAAGCCAAGGTGTGTGTGTGTGTGTGTGTATGTGTGTGCGCGCACAATGATGACATACACCATAAACAGAGTAAATACATACACACAGCTCAAACGGCCACTCTAGCCTTAGGCTGCTTTCCTGAAAAAGACACTAAACTGCTCCATTAATGATTTATTCATACAAGAAGGGAAACTAACTCAACAGGCCACCATTACAGAGACGATCAATGACTATGTTAATTAGACAACTCAACCAGGTCTGAAAACGTGTGTGAGAAATAAAGCTAAACGTTACGATCCTGGCTCCTATGAAGTGGTTAACTGGCTTTATGGCCTTCAGTGAGCTTTGAGCCATAGCTTTACACATTCATGCTACAAACTGCCTCTTCATAGAGGAGCAAACACATAAGCAAACACAACCCAGACAGAATTTACCACCACACCCACGGAAAAGAGTTGCAAGTCAACAGCAGAGAGAACAGGGACAAATGAGAGCGCCATGGGTCATCGACTTTTACTACTTCACTCTTTCTTCCTACAAAGAAAAAAAAACAACACTTGTACAGAGCACCAGTGTTAAAAGAGGGAACGAAATAAAAAGTCTGAAGAATGATCTTATCTCTAAAGTGCACTCATGGACATCAGGAAATCAGAAAATGCATTAATAAAATTAATATGCTCATTATGTGTGGTATGCGATGATCATTAAATGTTTTTTTTCCATTTCACTGTGCTTTAATAAAGACTAGAAACAAGTTTCTCGCCTCGAGGCGTTTCAGTTTGTCAAAGGCTGACATTCAACTTGAACTGAATGCTAAGTCTGTTAAACGAGAGTCACAGTTCTCACTGCAAATAAAAAAAAAAAAAACATCTTGTGCTGCGTTATAATTTTGTATGTTATATTATGCGTTTCCGCATTCTATAGATATGAAACACTAGCTGCATCTTAAATATTGTCTTTTTTAGTGTGAGTATTGTGTTCACACAGGGAAACTCACTGAGCTGTAGTGTAACAACAACAACAACATCCAGCCGGTGTACTAAAATCATCTTGATTTTTTTTTTTTGGACGAACCCTACAAGTACACTGAGGGAAAATAAGTATTCAGACACTTTTGTTTTTGTTATTTGCTACACCTCCAGTGCAGAAATCCAGTTCACATTTACAGAACCGAGCCATAGCGAAGAATGTGAACATCCCTGTCACTACAACTGCTTCAAAGGTGAAACAGTTCATGGAATCACAAATAATCGTCCCGGGACATGTGTACCACGCAAGATTTCACAACACACTCCCAGATTAATGAGAAGGACAGTAAGAGAGAAGCCAACAGTCATTCGAAATAGTTGCAGGAATACATGAAAGCAGCAGGACCAACAGTTACACAGTAAACAATAAGCAATGGACCGTACCATTCGTAAACCCCACGCAAAACTCCTAAACTCCATCTGAAAGTGTTTAGACAAATCAGACCTCTTTTGGAACACTATTACACGTCATTGAAGGAAACACGAATGGAGCGATATACTGGGACATATTAGAGGAGAATTTACTTTCCTCGACCAAGAAAATGAATATGGGGACAAGATGGATGTTTCAAAAAGGCAACGACCCCAAACATACAACCAAAACAAACTCAAGAAAAACCAAGATGGCCTTGTCCAGAGGCATTAAAACTGGGGAGCAAAGGAATATTATAAAAAATATGCAATGAAAACAGCAGATGAGCCAATCAACATGTGAATCCAGAATGATCAACAGTGTTTTGAGCTCTCCACTTGAAATATGTCCTCATACTGCGCTCTCGCTTTCTGTCACGGTAAATTTGTGTAAGATTTGTTTTTCACTGTCAATGTGAAATAAAATCCATCAATATATGTCTGACTGAACTATCATTAAATAAGTATATAATATCAGTTAACTACATTTCTTAGGGATGCCACCAGAATATTTCGGCCAAAAACAGACAAAAACTTAACTTTCAGCTTTCATTAAGAAAATGTGATTCAGTCTTTCAGCTTCTTTAAACACATCCTACTGGGGGAATAAAAAACAAAAAAACAATTGGGCTCACTATAAGAAAGTGTTAAGACATATTTATGTTAACTGCAAACTTACTGAAAGCTTTGCTGGATTGAAAGCTTTAATTTATTAAAAATGTGCAGTGGTTAAATGAATAAAAAGTAATATAGTTGCTCATCAGGAACTGTTAGGACTAAGCCTAAATAATGCTTACGGCACAGAAAAGTCCATAATGTTATAGTAAATAATGATTCAAATGGATTCATACTGAATGTTACATTAAATCACAAACTCCAAAAGAGTTCTTAAAAAAAAAAAAAAAAAGGGGGATCATGAGGGGGAAAAAAGTTTGAATACCTCTGGTCTAGACTCCTGACTTTTCATCCCATTGAAAATTTCTGGAGGATTTTGAAATTGCGTGTCAATCAGAGTAACGATTCAAGAAGACGATTTGTCAAGAGAAATTAGCTGAAACTGAACAGTAATGATGTGAAAATGTGTGCATAGTGGACAGGACAAGGTAAGCCTGTTGTTTGTTCCAGCCGGGCCATAAGCACAGCTAAAGCCTGATTTAAGCCTGGCTCAAGTGGCCAGACTGGACAGCTTACATGTAACAAGTTACCACAGAAATGCTAAAGTCTCGAAGAGCTCATACGCACACGCACACAGATGGAAGCGGCTCAGCGTGGACGTGTGAGGTCAGACTAATGAGGTCATCGTTACTTTGAGAGACTAGGAACTAGCCTGTACGAAGTGGAAAGAAAGCTTCTGTCCACCAGTCTCACTCACATGCATGTCCATCTTGCTGGCTGCTGGGTTTTCCTACGTGTTTGGTTTGAGTTTAGTGGGATTTACGCGATGCCAGCCGGCCCAAATTGGACATCAACTCCCGAATGCAAGAGAAGACGCAAGCTGCTGATTGTTTTCAACGTGGCCAACGCTAAGGCTTGGACAAAACGTATTCATTTGATTTATTCCAACTTATGTGTGAAGGCTGGCTCCATGTCTCCTACTCCCTCCTCTATTTCGTCTTTTAAGCAGCGAGGCAGGTGGTGGTCTTGAACAGAAAGGTGTGCGAGAGAGTGTGTGTAAGAAAGCTGGTGAGAATGCTTTCTGTTTTGCTCAGCAAATGCATTACCACAGACCAGCAGATGGTGACTGAGAGAAGAAGGCTATTCAACAGAACTATACCACCATCACACCCACGTCTTATCTTCTTCTCTCTTACTCTCTCTCTTCACTCTAATTCATTCTCTTCCCACTTCTCTATTTCCACCTCCTACCTCTCACTCTCAGCCCTTCTCCCCTCCCTTTCTTGTGTCGCTCTAAGCTGGTGATATTTCTAGTACATTTATACCATCTTTATGACTTTTTCCTGGTATATGTCTAATAAATTCATCAGAATGAACTTTGAGACCCTCGATTCATAATTCTTCTTCAGCATAAATAAACATAATGCTTGTAATGACACATGACTTTGTGTTTCTTTGTTACCCAGCCTTTCTCATCATCATAACTATAATAGCTTCTGCATGTAATCATGAGTGACTCACAGTGGAGAGATAGATGGAGAGATGGATAGATGAAGTGCACAACCCACACAGGAGTGTGCTACACATGTCAAAGTTCTTGGGATGAAACACCATTATGGCAGAGATGAGAAGAACGGAGAATAAGTTGGAAGCCCATTTTTAAAGAAGAAGCCTCCTCCACAAGCATTCACTGGAGGCCAATGAGATGCTAAAGGCAGCAGTGAGCCAAAGAGACACAGTGGGTCTGGTCTAAATGGATTCTGTTTAAGTGCAGATGAAAGGGCTACATAGTGAAGGACAGAAGCAGTAAAAGAAATGGGGTTGGGGCACGGATGAAGGTCTCAGACCCTCTACTCTCCAGTGCTGGTTGCAGGTTTATTGACTCTCTTGCAGAGTCCAGGGCTAGTCAGTCATCGGGGCTGGAAATGGGACACGTGAGACATCAGAGAGACACTAAGATGCACTTCAAAGCTTTATTGAGGAAGCAATGCAAGCAGTTGCTATAGGTCTGGAGGAGAGATTAAGGAGCATAAAGCCAAGAGCCCGGAACTAGCCACTTCCTCATGAGAAGTGTGTGTGTGTCATGTTAGCATGTTCGAGTGTATGCCATTATTGCTGCATTACACTCAATAAACCATCATCGAGACAGGAAAAGTTTTCAGGCCAACAGCTAAGCCTCATCAAGTCCCTCGGTGTCAACATGAGTGGATTAGGTAGCATGAACCCCGCTCCATATTTCATCTCAGACACAGGGAAATCTGACAAGGAAATGAGGCCTAGCTTGCTCGCTTTTGTTCACAAAGTCATATCCAATATCACTATTACTATTTCATTCTTCAGCAGGCCAGTGGCAGCTTTCACCCCCAGTGGGCTGCTGTTCTGCCGGAAAAAGATTAAGAGCAGTGTGGTGTAGACTCAGCATGTGCCATTTGAAAAGGGGTTTGAGGCTTGCCATGGCAGATCCTTGGGCTGTTCAGTAGATGCAGGACAACACAAACACCTGCCAGCATGAGGGATGATGGCTCCTCTCACCATTACACTCATCACATGCCGCCAAATCAGAAAGCCAGAGCACCATACCAGCCCCCCCCCGGAGCAGTTGCTTGGATATTTTATACAAGCTTCCAACTGCGCTATTGAATTCCCAACCATTTCTACACAATTACCTTTCTTAAAAGTGCCAGGATGTGTGAATTATGCAATTTGCACACCTCCCTGCCATCCCTAGTAACTAGCTGGTAGTTAAGGTTTGAAAGAGGAGCTTACATTTGATACAGATAACTTATTACTTGTGTATCTGAGTCCTAATTCTCATTGTCGGATTCTCTGTGATTTATTTGACAGAAGCTAAAGTGATTAAAATATCCTGTAACACCCAAGAATTGGTCCATCACTATCAACACCTAGTTTAGCTAGCTAGCATGGCAGTGTTTTGATAAATGGTAAATGGTCTGCACTTACTGAATATAACACTTTTATCCAAAGCGCTTTACACTGTGTCTCATTCACCCATTCTCACACACACACACACACACCAATGCTAGCAGAGCTGCCATGCAAGGCGCTAACTTGCCAACGGGAGCAACTTGGGGTTCAGTGTCTTACCCAAGGACACTTCGGTATGTGGAGTCACATGGGCCGGGAATCGAACCGCCAACCCTACGATTAGTGGACAACCCGCTCTACCACCTGAGCCACAGCCGCATGATCACCTATTAATTTGCATTCTAGAGCTGAGGAGCTTATTAATGAAACTCAAACTCAAACCAATCTGTATATATTTCAAATCAGCAATCCGAGAGGAGCTTAGCATTTAAAATTGGTTAAGCATTTTTGAGGGCAGAGATATTTAACCATTTAGTTGGTATTTAATGAATACAGCTATGAGTGTTAATTAAATGGAAGAATTATCACAAATGCTTGCCTTGTGTACTACTTCCTCCATTTGAAAGTGAATTTTTATAAAGTGGAACTGTTTACCTAAATAACAGAACTGGACATTTGTATTTATGTTATTATTATGTTTTGTTAAACAGTCAGATGTATTACATGTACAGTACACAATTAACCCCTTATGCACTGTACTCATTGTTAATTATACATCCTTAAGTATGTAGTATAATAGCTACGATAAATCAGTAACCATACTTTTAATATATTAATGATCTGGTTCTTTTATTACTTCTATAGTGATTAATACCCCCCCCCTGTGTTTTTCTGGTCCTCTCTCGTTCTCTTTATAAGTGTCTCACTAATTCATTACTCTTCCAGCAGTGTCTATCTCTCCCACACTGTTTCTGATATCAGTCAATCCTTCTCCTTGCCCTTAAAATGTATCTTTGCTGCCATTCATCACATACATTAATCTCTGCTGCCTTGATATTTCAGTCCACAAGGACTCTCACACATGCACAAACAGACCTAACAGTCTGTCTATCAATCATTCAGCCTTTTATGTAAGACTAGCTGGCTAGCTAAAACAGAGGCGAGTTTATGTGTGTGTGGGGGTGGGTGTGTGTGTGTGTGTGTGTGTGTGTGCCAGCATTCTCAGGGTTTGCCTGCTAACGCAATGCACAATATTCACCTGCTTAACTAATAACATAACCAGCTAAAGCAGCTTTGTTAGCTGTTGACATGCCTGCATGCTAAAGCAACCTCTCTCACTGTCACAGAGCCTCATCACACACAGAACAATCAGAGGAAGCCTGCCAGCCCTTCCTTGCCAGAACAACAAGTGTGAATGGGCTTTAATATGGTTTAAACAGGCTTTAATTTTTCATCATGCAGCATAATTGACACACTAAGGGTGGAGGTGTAAAGTGTATCTCTTTCTTCGGGAAACAACGTTAACTGAAATTGCTTGAGATGTTAAATTAGTGGTGTCAAATAAACTTTGATTAATTTAGTTCCCACCTCATTAGCTGATGCTGACACGTGACTGAATGAAAACACAAACATGGTTAAATGTACGATACACATTCCACGGTTTTGCTGAATTTCACCCACACGCTGCTTAGGTAGCTAGTGTCATAAAAGAGAACGTCTTTATTTCTGTGATATTTGGCTTTTTTCATTCCTCTGGAGATCTGACTGGAGGACTAGTGTCCAAAACGGAAGCCTTGCCTCCGAAAGTCTCGTAGGCAGTGGCTTTTTCACACAAAAACTAATGCATTTGACATTTTATCCATTTCAGTTGTTTGCAAAAACACAAACACAAACTCTGACGTGCAAGAGTGTTCAGTCAACTGGAAGAAAAACAAATGTCACAAAAAAAAAAAAAAAAAAAAAAAAAAAAAAAGGGGGTCAGAAAATTATAATGGAACAACTGTTTTAAATCAATAAAAAGAGAAAGAAAACAACATACTGACAGCCATAGTGTTAAAAATTCACCTTTCAGACGGTCAGGTCATTCAGCAATTCCTTGATGCGGTTCCTCAGATTATTTCTGTAGTCTGTATATTCTCTTCATAAAGCTCCCTAAGCTCTGATACAAACACAACAAGCCTGCCAGCAGTCATATTAACTAAAGATCATGTGATTATCAGACATTTTGTAAGTGTTTCTAATGCATCCTAAAGAAATATGGCTTGGTTTGATTTCAAACGTGACACAATGACTATGTTTACATGGACAGCAATAATCTGATTATAGACCTTATTCTGAATAAGACAATAGTGTGATTAAGGTGTTTACAGGAGTTGCTTTTAGAATACTCCGTTCATGTTCCCGTTTTACGTGGTTCTAGAACATAGATCGAAAACAGGAATACTCCACATGTCTTAATTCGATTTGTGTTTACTTCAAGTATGACTTTAGCCGGATTAAGGTAATAAAAATGTTTACATGATAGTTTCTTAATCAGAGTATTGTCTTAATCAGGTTAATATCGGATTATTGTTGTCCGTGTAAACGTACTGATTGTTGCAGAACTTCAGTTTCAGACCTTCTGTGAGATTTGCTATAGAGCAGCACGTTGGTTTATCATTTTCATTACACTAACTTTTGGTATTTTAATGACATACATTGGGCCGTGTTTATAAAGCTGGATATGAACGGATTTATGTGTAAAACTTTAGTACGAGCATTTACACAAAAAATTTGGTATTCATAAAAATCCCATAAATTAGTAAAATGTTCATATCCTACTTGTGCTCCTGAGCGTGTGTAAATTTATGCATAAGAAAACGAACTAACGTAAACCTCGATTTGATCGACTTCTAATCATATAATTTGCACGGATTACTGCACTTTTATATCTGGAATATACTGTCGAGTTTAAATTGCTTACTTTTATTATGTTTGCAGGCTTCAGCACACACTCTTATCCAGAGCAACTCATAGAAGCGCTTTTTGAGCGTTTATCAAAAACACCACCTCATGCTAGTTCACCAAGTCAGGGACTAAGAACACATTTTGTATACATACAGGATTTCGCCAAGTTATTTGTGATTGTTGCAGCCAAAAATGTTTGATTTTGCTGCGGATTTTTTCAAATTTTGCGATACAACTTTCAGAGGTTTTTTTGTGCTTTTATTGTCGTTTATAAAACTACTTGAATTGGGGAAACTGCAGTTGTATGAGATCGTTCTGCACGGTCTTTCACAGTGATGTTTGTTGGTAAATGAGAGCCTTTAGCGCTACTCATGTTCGACGCACGTGAATCAAAGAGGGCTTTGGCTGAATGCGCGTTGTGATGACGTCATATGACGCGTCTTGGCCCAAACCTGCGGAAAATGTGCAGTAATTTTGAAAAGTTGCAAGTTCCTGCATATATTGCAGAGTTTGCTTGATTTCGCATTAATTTCAGTGATCGCAAATCCTGGAGGGAGTGTATATTATTGCCATTAATTATTATTATTATTATTTTTTTTTTTTTCAAATAAAGAAAGTCAGCCAACACAAACCTATAACCTATTTATACATTGTTCCTTACAAAATAAACAACAATAATTGAGAGTCATGATCTCATTTCTAAGCCAGAAAATTATGATTCCTATTTCATCTGAAATCATGCAGCCCTATTCCTGGTCAGAAATCTAATATTAAGTGAAAATAATCATATTTGTACACAATTTGCTCCATCACAATGCTGGTTTTATCAGGCACCATTTTTTTTCCATGGGATCACGTCGACCTGAACTACACTGATGTTGACAGAGAATTGTGGGATATGAAGGACAATAAAGGATTCACTAAGGTCAAATGGATGAGAGTAAAACATATCCATAAATTGCTAATGGTGCTTTGGAGTTACCTAAATAAATACATAAAATGGGAAAACAATAAAGGTCAGAGCACACTTCCTGGTGTTTGAGAGGCATCGCTATGGTAACGGGGAATGTACCCAGATTCTCAGGCATAGGGTATTTCCAGAAAGCGCTGAGATGCACAGAAACAGACTGGGAGGGGCCGTGTCAAAAGTTATGATGAGAGAGACACACAGGAAAGCCTGACACACAGCTGCACGGCTACGGCCTCCAACTTCACACAGCCATGCATGCTCCACAACTTCCTTTAAGAGTAGGCCGACCTCCCATCTCATTTCCTGCCCAGTGCTGAATCAACACGAGGAGGGATAAGAGCAGGAAGGCTAACCGCGTGTGTGAAACTGACTGTCTATGTGGGTCAGAAGGTTCATCGGGGAAGATTCATACTGCTGGAAAGACAAACACTGAAAGAAAGAGTGTGGGCCCTGAGACAAAGCAGAGAGAGTGTGACAGGTGAAGGAGACAACATCCTCGCAGACACTCGTTCATGCTAAACTGGGACAATGACAGGAAACAGAAAGTCAGGACTTCCTCAACTCAAGGCTAGATCGAGGAACAGGGACACATAAGTGACTCGACCTTCATTAACTAAGAGAGTGCAGACGGTGTAGAGACAGGCCAGAGACAACGTGTAAACATTCACCTGCTCCTGGTACCGTAGACAGGAACACTCTCCAGTGAGGACAGACCAAGTTGTCTAACTAAAGTGTACGATCTGATGGGACTGTATGCCTAATCATATTGAAACTTGTACAGGATCTTTTCAATTCCCCAATCTTCACACAGCACCAGCACTCAACCGGCCCACTGCAACCCCTCAATTTCAACTGCTGTCACTTTTCTGTCCTTTGCTGTTTGTCTGTCTTTAGTTTTTTATCTCGATGTTATTACTGTGGAACAGCGACATTGGGTATGAGAAAGGCACTATATTAAATACACGTATTATTGTTATTATTAAGTTACAAATTGCTAATTGGATTAAATTTGTCAATAGTGCTATTTTTCCCTTTTTGAACCACTTCCTTAGAGTTAGGCGGTTGAGTTGTCACTAAATATATGCAGTAACAAACAAAATATTTGTCATTGCTACTATACTGTATATTTTGGCTCGAGTCTTTCTGTGACAAATTTGAGCTAGTTCACTAAAAGTTCACTAGCTGGCTAGCTATTTGAAATTTGAAAAATTACAAAATCATATGTATTCAAAGAACCTGGAATTCTTAATGAGAGTAAAAAGTGTAGAAAAATCGACATTTACATTCACAGCATTTAGCACACGCCCTTATCCAGAGCGACTTACACAACTTATACAAAACTATCTTCACGCTGGTATAGCTAGTTTTAGTTTTATTATTCTTTTCATGTCCTTTCTTTTATTGAAATACTATTATAATCATGATTATTACATGATTTTATGTTCTCAGATGTATCTGCATACAGGGGTTCCCAAAAATCTCCAGACACAGGGGAAAACACTTTTGAGCAAAATGTCTCACCAAAATCTTTCATACACTACTGCCAAAAAAAAAAAAAGAAACGAAAATAAAAATACTTTACTACTATCATCATCATCATCATCATCATCATTATTAGGTCAGGGTCTAAGAAAAATCCAAAAATCAAGGGATTTCTTTATCAGAAGTAATTATTCCTACTGTATGTGCATGGTGAAGAGGACTTCAATAATTTCTTGTTTTTAAAGGTTTGAATATGGTCTGGGGTAGAGACTGATCTCAGTCATCAGCCCTTTAAGTGGGCATAATTGTTATAAGGTTATGATTAAAAGAAGAAGAAAAAAAACAAAACAGAAAAGGTTTAAAGGAAATGGTTTATTGGCAGAAAAAAAAGTAGATATGGTTAGGAAAAAAAGGTGAAGATACTCTAACAGACCACATTTAGAAGTGTCTTACCAGCTCTCGGGGAAGGAATAACTCCTCTTGCCTCGCCACCACCAGACTCACACCGTCTCCCTGCTTCGTGCTGCGCAGCATGGCCACCAGCTCCTCCTGTGTCCGACCTGAGATGTCCACACCATTCACCTGACACACATACACACCGAAGCATATAAAGTTAACTATAATTAAAGCAATATTTTTAACCACTGAGTCACTCCACTTCCCACTTTAATTAAGAAATATTAATAAATACTGTTATTAAGAAGTTTCACCTCTAAGATTCTGTCTCCGGACTGCAGGCGGCCATCCTTAACAGCGGCTCCTCTAGGGAGGATGTTCTTGACGAGGATGGGACCAGGCCCGTGCACTGACGAGTCTCTGGTTACTACGGTAAAGCCCAAACCCTCCGGACCTGGCCATGCGTCCAGAAAGCAGACAGACAGAGGGAGGAATTTAATTGCTGAGGTGTACTTGATTTTTTTTTTTTTTTTTTTTTTTTAAACACTTGTACACTAAATGAAGATCCACACAGAAGCAGGTAAGAAGTGGGTCTATTTTATCGACTCTTAAAACTGCGCAACTGCACAATTATTCTGAAAGCCCAGTGATCAATCGGCCTTGCCCAGTATTGATCACAAAGCCAGCGAAAGTGCAGATGGAAAATGTAGTTATGACATTAAAAAAAAGAGAAAGAAAAACTGCTAATAATTCAATCCAAGAGATGGGGCAGTCAGGAAAAAGAACAGATGATCTGACTGACTGCACAGATTCTTAAACTATGAAGAAGCCCAAGTGTGTGTGTGTGTGTGTGTGTGTGAGTGCGGTTGTGAAAATGCAGAGCTGCAAACTGCTGCTTCAGTGCATTATTACTGCCGGACTACAGTTTAATTTCACGTATGGATACATCCATCATAAAGACCCGGGGTGAGGGGGTAGGTGTGATGTTCATTGAAAATTATGATCCATGACATGTTTAGTAGTGGAGCTTTTTGGATTTTTAGCAATCACTGGAAACAGATTTACTAATGAGATCACTAAATCACCTCGCAAGAGCAAACGATGGATAATTAACATCACAGACCATTTGATAAGCAATTCCATACTTGAGTGTTTAACATTTACCTATTTCACATGATATGAGGCTCGCTCAGTGAGTGTGATGGAATGGTGGCGGGGATGACTGCTGGTCTGGTCTGACAGCATAGCTGAGAAAAGTGGTATTAAAGGTGTGAGTGTGCCTGCAGTGCTGTGACCTCCGCTGCAGCGCCTCTTATCAGGGTCTCTGTGCTGTCAGGATGACTGATAGGTAGATTAGAGAACAGCCTATCGCCTGCTGGGTGACATGAGCCACATCTTTTATGGTGGATATAACCATGCCGATGTCCCAGGTAGAGAACGGGAAAGGAGCAGTGATGGACGGTGCAAGGGTGAGGGAACGAATGATCTTTAACACGGCCTGGTATGTTCTGGCACGAAATACAGAAACAGACTCAGCACGCCGGCAAGTGGAGCACAGGATGTGTTGCGCTGGTGTTTTATGTTGGTCATTTAGCACAATTCCTTTATAGTCAGCAGTTTTCTGTTGCTGCAATGAATTCAGATCATCAGTAATGGCTGGATCAATAAGAACTTAATAGACTTTGCAGGCTGAAATTATGGCTTCATCCATTCAGCTACACGCTCGCAGAGACACACGCTACAAAGAAGTAAGGAGAGAGGGGGAGAGAGAGAGAGAGAGAGAGAGAGAGAGAGACAGACAAAGAGAGAAGGAAAGAGAGAGAGAAAGAAAGAGAGAATGAAAGAGAGAAAGAAAGAGAGAGAGAGAAGGAGAGAGAGAGCGAGAGAGAAAGAATGAGAGAGAGCGAGAGAGAGAAAGAAAGAGAAAAAGAGACAGACAGAAGGAAAGAGAGATAGAATGAAAGAGAGAGAGAGAGAAAGAATGAGAGAGACAGAGAGAGAGAAAGAAAGAGAGAAAGAAAGAGAGACAGCGAGAAAGAAAG
>JANDJT010000199.1:6900724-6923148 GCA_024331685.1 Stegophilus panzeri | reverse complement strand
GAGAGAGAGAGAAAGAATGAGAGAGACAGAGAGAGAGAAAGAAAGAGAGAAAGAAAGAGAGACAGCGAGAAAGAAAGAGAGCGAGAGAGAAAGAAGGAGAGAGAGAGAGAGAGAGAGAGAGAAAAAGAGAGAGAGAAGAATACCGAGCTACTTAGCAGAGAATGCCAAAATGATATTCCTGATCAGAAACTTTTCATTTCTACACGTTAGGCCATTCTCCTCCCTGTTAGTCCAAGACTGAAGCGGTTTAATCACTTTTCCTCATTTCTATTTGATTTCTTTTTGCAGAAATTAAACAAAGAAAAGAAAAAAAAAAAAAAAACACTTGCTGGGGGGTGTGTTTTTGAAGACGTAGGGCTTATACTTGCAACAATCCAGCTGTGTGAATTAAACCCAGCTTTTCTGTGATTGATTGGTCAATTCTCAACTCTGATTGGTCAGAAAGTGTTGAGTAATTACCTATAAGCACAGCTCAGACAGTACTGCAGGCTGCTAGGCAAATGACATGTTTATATTAATGTGCTTGTTCTAATACGTTAGCGTTTCTATGGTAACAACTCGTGTTTGATGGTTTCTTGTAACATAAGACAAAATAATGCAGCTTATTATCTTTTAAGAGAGAAAAATGTTGAGGGGACGAAAGCTTATAGCCGCTATAAAGTACATGATAACATGAACTAACTTGTCTAAAGGCACTTCATTGAGTAGGTAACCACTCCAGGACTAAATGCTACACAGGCAAAAGCACACTAATATTCTCCACACTTCTGAGCATCATATCGTACCACTCCTACGTACCCTTCTTCAGATCGATTTTGAGCCTCTTGCCTCCCTTCTTGGCGGTGAACCCCACCAAAGGTGAGACGGTGTGGCTCTTTTTGAGCAGCGGGCTGCTGCTCTTGCCCCTTGGGTAAAGGCTGATGGGAAGAGGGGAACCGAGAGAACGGCTCTCCATGTTCACGCTGCAGCTCTCCTGAGGTCCGGCTTGTCTGCCGGAGGAGGGCTCTGCAGGTCTCACCATGGGCTTCACCTTCAGAGGAGGCGGCTCTTTGGGCCGAGGAGTACCATCGTGGCCGTCAGTGCTGAAAAGGTGGCCGATGAGACTCTTCTCAAAGCGCTCTTTATTGGCCATGGGGAGAACCTCTAAACGCACAGCAGGCAAGCGCATGGCCTGCCGGAACACTTCCTGTGACCTGTGTGGAGAAAGAGAAGGAGGGGTAGAAAAGGAAAGAAGGAAAGAACGGCAGACGTACTGAGAGAACGACTAAAGTTTCATGAGACTCTACTGTTCCATAAAACCTTTTAAAAAATGTAATGTAGTTTGGGATTATGTAATGTAATGAATAATGATGCTGAATCTGAAGACAATTAATGAAATGTAATATTTCCATTTATTTTAGTCGAGCTAAAGCTCATTCCAAAGACAGCGTAATTGGGGTTATGACTAACGAGCTCTACCCCTTACTAATGACAAAGCAATCCTTCTTTCTCGTTTGTGTTAACCAATTCAATTTCAGACTCATCCATCCATCCTAAATGTAATAATAAAATTACTGTAGCCTTCTGTCTGACTGATCTGCTCCATGGGACACATATGGAATACGAAGCATATGTATAAATAATTCATATAATAAATGTAAGAGCAAGAACGCTTGTGCAACTGAGTGACATCTCATCATATAAGGAACATTAAAGTTAGTTACATTACTTTAAAGAGCCTGCAGATATTTCTTTAAAGACAATGGAAATTCAAACACATTTTTCTTTCACTACTTGACATTTATTCCTTGCATATTTTGGATGGGAATAATGCAAGAAGAGATTCTGGTTTTATCTATAGGGATTGGATTGTTTAGCAAAAATGAACTAAGGAGTCACACGCATACATGGTTTATAAGGGTCTCTTATATCCTGTCTATGCAGCCATGTTAAGCTACGTTCACATACACGGCGAGCCACAGCGACAAAGCAACCAGAGACAATTCATTTTCAATGATAGCTGGTGACTTCCAGCGACCCGAGTAACAGAAACTGTTGGCGAGTAGATGTGGGCGTGTCCAACAACGCGACAAGGTTGAGAAAAGTTTAACTTCATGTAAATTTGGACCGATTTGGTGTAGCGGCTACCAGCGGCTAGACAGTAGGGGCAAGAAAACTACTTTGTTGTCAAAAGTGGAAGGCTAGTTGCGCCACCCACTAATAATTGTTACTATGGCAACCAGTATAGGAGCACCTACTGGCGACTTCATAGTAAAAAATCGCTTCATAGATAAAATCGCTGTATGTGTGAACGTAGCATTAGAGGAGGTAGAGCAGGGACAATCGTGCATGAAGGGCAGACAAATGTCTGTTCTTTTTGCCATTACAGACTTATTTTGGGGATATGCGAATCCCCCCAGTGGCAAATCCTTGTGCGCTCCTGTGGGGACTGCCCAGTCGCTCAGCGAAGTGATATTCTCAGTTTGCAAGCGGTCTCTGATGCGCCAATAACCTCAACCATGTTTGAACTTCTCAGCGATGAATCCTGCACTGTGAGCAGCAACAAGGAGCAACAGCCAATGACAGTCCGAAAGGAAACGATTGTCAGCATGATATTTTAGCTTATAAGAAATCATTTGGTTGTTAGGAACAGCCAAACCCCCCCCCCAAAAAAAACAGGAGTAGAAATAGAGCTACATTTCTTTGCACTACATCCTCTAGTTCTCTTTGCAGAACAGACAATCCTCGCTGTCTGCTTCTCTCCAACCGATCCTTCCTCCACATGTTTCTCTTAAATCTCTCTCTTTTTTTCCCCTGCACCCAATAGTGCAGAAACCGCCACCACAGCCAGCTGCTCTTGACAAACTTACACAAACATAGCTCTTGTGTAAAATTTTTCATGTGAAAGCAGGATTTAGGAATCAGGCACACTCCGTCATGGATCTCTTTAGGTAAAATACTGTAGTGTGTGAGCCTTGTCTGTGATCGCTCACATACAGTAGTGTGCCCTCTGCTACGTCCACAAAACAGATCACAAGTGATTAGTCGTGTAGTGTGAGCAGTACAGCCATGTCATGTAGTGTTCCCTGGGACCCAAAGTGTGACAGCAAAATGCCCCTGCAGCATAACAGAGCCACCAGGTTTTCCTTTAATTTGTCATATACCTGTACCTTTAAGCGTCTTCTTTGTTTGACGCGATTAATAAATACATAAAAGGATTCATCTCACATCAACCACAGCATGGTGTTCAAGAAAAAGAAAGGCAGTGAGATCAGCCATTGTTATAGCAAGTGTGATATTCATGTGTGTGTGTGTGTGTGTGTGTGTGTGTACACCCAGTGGGAGCACAGAAGAGCTTTCAAGGACCATGGCTTCTGGATGAAACAGATGTTTCTGCTCGAGCCAAGTTTCCCCTGCTTTTGAAACTGTTGTGATAAGCTTAAATGGGCCGAATCCTCACAACAATGGATTAAGAGAGGACTGTCTATTTTTTACAGCCATGATGAGACACAGATAAAAGAGAAGGAGTGAGTTGGAGAAACTGAAAGACACCGAGTAAAACGAGGCTACAGACGGGAGAATCTTGCCAACATCGTTAGTGAGGGGTTTTCTTACTGTAAAGTCGTTTACTCACTGCGAAAAGGACTTGTCCATCAGTTCGGTGTCGTTGATCTTGACGATGCAGTCATCATCCTGGAAGATGCCTTCTCTTCTGGAGCGGCTGTTCTCCTCCACGCTCCTGATGTGCAGACCCAGAGCCCTGCAACACACAGCACAATCAACATCGCACACAAGTAACCACTGAACCTGAAAAGCAGTGTGCAGTCTCGAATGGAAAACTAAAGTCATTTCGACATCCTGTTTAGAGTGATGCGGTCCTAAATGAGAAAACCATGCGGTTCGGAAGTTTGCAAGTGTCATTCTAGACCAACTTACACAACCGATGACCCTGTACTGCCCTTACACACACTTTTACAACTCAAGCGGACAACTCTTGACAATGGCAGATGGAGAGGAAAACGGTGAGAATAGCTCCCTGTGTCTTAACTAAAATCAAATTGTTTCCAACAAACAACACCGTGATGCCACTAGAGAGGTGATAACTCAACAGGGAGTGTGTATTCAAGTGTGTATACTGGGAGGGAAACAAAGTATGTGATGAGAGTGTGATAAATAAGAGAGAGAAAGCAAGAAATAGAAGACATTAGGGCTGTTAAATTGCATTTCATTTTAATTACGCTTTAATTTAATATTGGGAAATGTTTGAATATTAATTGTTTTGGCTGTGACACACCATTAGCAAAACTGCTACACTGCTTTCCCGTCAAATAAACTATGGAGGGTGAAAACTGTGCCACTTTATGAGGAAAAAACAAAACAAAAACAAAAACACACCACCACAAGGGTACAACTGAATCATTTTAAACTACCCACTGCTGAATTCTCAAATCTGACTGGTCAGAAGGTGTTGATTAATTTGCTAAATGAGTACAGCTCTGAGAGTATATTAATATACAGCCTATATACTCATTCCAGTCCATTACGGTTTCTATAGTAACAGCTAGACAACACACAGTACGGTGGACGCTCACATACGCAGATTAAATAAATGTGTGTAATTGCAAATGTGGTTAAGTTTTCTGTAAGGTGACTTATTTTGGAATTTGTTTTAGAGGAATCCCCAGGTGAGGCAGTTCCTTTAGGTTATCCAGCACTGACAGAGGGCTTTCTGGATTTTCTGTAACATGACAAGATGCATTATTCGTCTTATTAACTTCAATAGAAAAGGAAAAAAAGAAAGAAAGAAAAAGGCACGACTGTTTATAGCTGTTATAACGTGCGATAATAAAGCGATAACAGGAAGTAACTTGTGTCACTCATGTTCTATAACATTAAACAGAACTCCAAATGGATAAAGTTGGCATTGTGCTGTGTATAAGAGGGGAAAGAATTGCAGGACGTGCTGTTATAGGAAAATAAAAACCAGTCCACACAGGATTTCACAGAGTTTTTATTTTATTTATTTTATTTTTTGATTGTTGTGGCCCAAAATGCTTGATTTTGCTGCAGCGTGTTTCAAAGTTGGCGATGCAATTTACAGCGTTTTTTGTGCTTTTTTGAACTGGCGAAATTGCAATTGCACAAAATTGTTTTGCATGGTCTTTCGCAGTGTGTTCATTGATAAATGAGACATTTTATCTGTACTCATGTTCAACGAATGTGAATCGAAGAGAGGGTTTTGGCTGAATGCACATTGTGATGAACAGACTTCATGTAAAAAAAAAAAAAAAAAAGTAATTAAAAAAAAACAACCAAACAAACAAACAAAAAAAAACACTGTAATGAATTTCCTGGTTACACAATCTAGGGTCACCCAGATGAGGATGGGTTCCCTTTTCAGTCTGGTTCCTCTCAAGTTTTCCTCATATCGTCTCAGGGAGTTTTTCCTAGCCACTGTCGCCTCTGGCTTAATCATTAGGGATACATCCACACATTAAAATCTATATCCTGAATTGATATATTTCTGTAAAACTGCTCTGGGACAACGTCCATTGTTAAAAGCGCTACACAAATAAAACTGAATTGAATTGATGATGTCACATGACGTGTCTTGGACCTCTAATCTGCAGAAAATCTGCTCCTCTGATTATTGCAGAGTTTCCTTGATTTTGTGTTCATTTCTGCGATTTCACAGAAAAATCCTGGAGAGACTGAATTAACGTCAGGATAACGGCATCACACCTATTGTTGATTATATTCCTGTAACACACCTCACCATGCTTGATCTTAACATAAGCTATGGAAGGTGAAAACTGTCACGTATCACATGAATCATATGAATTAATCATCCATCCATCCATCTTCCATAATGCTTATCCTATACGGGGTTGTGGAGAGCATGGAGCCTATCCCAGGGGACTCGGGGCACAAGGTGGGGGACACCTTGGACAGGGTGCCAACCCATTGCAGGGCATAATCGCGCACGCGTGCACACACACACACACACACACACACACACACACACAGACTATGGACAATTTAGAGATGCCAATCAGCCTACAGTGCATGTCTTTGGACTGGGGGAGGAAACCTGGAGTAAACCCCAGAAACACAGGGGGACCATGCGAACTCTGCGTACATAGGGTGGAGGCGGGAATCGAACCCCGAACATGTGAGGCAAACGTACTAATCACTAAACCACCATGCCCCCCATGAATTCATCATAAACTAAGTTTTAAAATCTTTTCCTGTTACATATTTCTTAGCCTGAGTTTCCATTAGATCTTAATCAATCTAGATTCCAAGTAAAGCCATACATCTCAAGTTTCCACTGACGAAGTGGCTTTTACTGGTATCATTCTTTCCGTAAACAATCGTGCCAACATGGAGTAAGAGCATGGATTAACATTGTGCCTGTGTCTAATCTGCCCTTTAGTTAACCAGCCTTCAACTCTTAAATTGGACTTCACACAGGAGTCATGATTTCACTTAAGCCCTCAATACGCAGCAAACTACTAAATGACGTCCTATTCGCAGTATATACTCACTACATATATAATAATGTGCTGTAGAAAAAGCGTGCTCATTTATACGAACAGCCAGTTAGAAGCAGAAGCTCAGTGCATAAAGCCATGCAGATACATGTCAGTAAATACTTCGCATATTTAACATCAGAACTGGGGAAAACTCAATCTCCGTGACTTTCACTGTGGAATGGATGCTGGTGCCAGATGTGCTGGTTCGAGTGTTCCAGAAACAGCTGTTCTCCTGAGACTTTACGCACAACAATGAATGGTGCCCAAAAGAAAACCTACAAAAAAATAAATTAAAAAAACCCAAAAACAAACAAACAAACAAACAAACAAACAAAAAAAAAAACCATCCAGTGTGTGTCAGTTCTGTAGGTGGAAACGCTTTGTTGATGAGAGAGGAGAACGAGACGGATAAAAATGGCCTGGCTGGTTTGAGCTGACAAGAAGTCTACAATCACGCAAATCACCAGTCTTGAGGCATATGGACTATAACAGCAAAAGGTATAATGTCTTGTTCTGAAATGCTTTTCTGCTCACCACAGTTGTTTTTTTTTTAGTATATTAATTTAAACATCATTAGAAATGTCAAATTCATTCAAACACCCCTGTCTGTACTTTAAAAGAGACAGTTTTAAGTGCAACGCCCTTCACTCTGACCGGGGAAATCTTCTGCCACCTTAACTATACATAAATACGACCTGCTGAATAAAACTTTCCTGTAAACACAGTCCAAAGACGTTCTTGTATACAATTACCAATGAGTACAACTTTGCAAAGTCAAATTTCTTCACGATGAGCAGAGACCTTGCGGTACAAATAAACTCGGCACAAAGACAGATAAATGGTCTGGGTTTTGTGTCTTTTAAAGCAGCTGCCTGGGGCCGTCAGTGTGGTGTCAGAGTCGGAAATACTTCTCTTAACACACTTTGGAGAGAACGTTCGGAGTTTTCTGTTTTGGGTAATGCAGGCATTTCTAAAGGTCTGGGAGAATGGCGCACAGCGGGAGTCCAAATCACACTGTAACACAGCAGAATGGGCATCTCTGAGACTGTGGTTAGCTTAAACAGACATAGCATGCACATATTTGCAAGAATAGACACAGGTGTTCACACATCTTACAGACAATGTGCAGCGCAATCTAACACATTTACTCCATTTACTCTTCGCAGAGTGAATGACAAGATTCACCAAAAAAAAAAAATAGTTGCTCAGGGAAACTAGAGCAATCAAAAACAGTGACTGCTGTCTGCACTCATCAAAAAAAAAAAAAAAAAAAAAAAAAGGATAAAGTCCGTTCCACAAAAATATCAAACCCAGACGATCATTTTCCTCCAAGAGCTGATAAAAGTGTCCAAGATTGGATAAGAAAACAATAACACAGCGTTTCAGAGTTCAGTCTGGTCTGGAATACATTAACACTAAGCTGGGGTGGTGGGGGGGGAAGTCAGCGTGTGTCCAGCTCCAGCTTCCTGATCTCTTCACCCCTATTCGATCCGCTCGATCCGTTCCCCACACACACGGCATTAGGAAACAGATCTATTTACATTAGTGCTCCGCTCAATATTTGGTGAGACTACTGACATCGTTTTTGAGCTAGAAATGAACTTTGACCCGAGGGGACAGGTTGATGGGCATGACTAAAGGAAACATATGGGCCCTCTGGGATGGAGGGATGAGAAGAAGTAGAGAAAGACAGAGATAGAAAGACAAAAAAAAAGTGAGGAAGAGAAAGAAAGAATCCTGCAGGGACAAATATGTCTTTATAAAAAGCCCTGTTTTTCTCCCCTTGTGACTTGCTGTGATGAATCAATTTCAGTGTGTGAATCTTCTCTGTGAGCGGGGGAAAAGCCCATCCTGCACGCCTGTTAGACAACACCATCAGTGTGTCACACAGACATGCTGTGATTTATTATGAGCATCATTACACACACGAGTGCTTTTAAGGTTACATTTGATGTAAAAGTAGGAATTTTGTGAAGCTAAAATGAAGTTTTATGGTTGGTTAATGACGCGAACATCATCCTGCATCCAGTCGCCCTCAAGCTGCCCCTCTCCTCCAGCTTCTACAAAGCATTTAACCTTCTGCAAAAACATTCCTGACACTAGCCTTGTGGTCTCTCTTTTTACCATAAGCCCAACCAGGGGGATGCTGGGAAAGCAGGGTCATCGAAATAAACAAGGCTTGCTCTCACTCCTCATTTCCTTCATCATTTTTCTACTTCTTTCACATATTTTATGTGAGGAAGAGGATACATGCTGCATTCGACTAAAATTTGCACCACGTAACTGTTGACCTCTGACTAATAAAAACAAAAGAAAACCCCTAGACTCGGAAATCCTACTCGGGAACTCAGGATGGTCTCCTCAACTCCGAGTTCAGCAAGTGACGTCAAATCAACATGGCTGCTCACAACATCAACAATAAACAAAATCAGCACCTTTAAATGAGTATTTGCTTACAAGTACACAGACATATTCGCTTGATAAATCTATAAACTTGTCTAGAGTTCGTAACACACATCATAAATATACAGTTTGCTGCATAGCTTGTTTGCTAACAAAAAACGAACATGGAGGCGTCTGTGGTCTTTTCCCCCACCGTGTAGATCCTACGCACTGCTCAAACACAACTCCAACTTCCTGCTTCCAAGGTAAGCTGAAAGCAGCATGTTTTACAGTTTGACATGAAGACGTGAAGAAATAAAAGAGATGAAGGGAATAAAAATAAAGGCAAAAGAGTGAGAGCGGCACACTAACCTTCCACTGAGAGAGGAGCAGTAAGGCACCACGTGTATCCCAAGAGGCCCGTGTTCTCCTGAAATCTCCACAGTCCTCGTTAGGCTGCGCACACACACACACACACACACACACACACACACACACACACACACAACGACATTACATTTAAATACACTTGCAACAAAGCAAACCAAACAAAAGATGCACACAGAAAGCTGACTCTGTTTTTCCTCTCTGCTCTCTCTGGTGTAAACGCACACTCTAGAGCCTTTAAACTCCCCGCTCTGCCTGCTCCAAATCTTTTCACCATGTTTACCTTCCACCATCACTTTCAGCCTTTTTCTGCCCTCACTGCCTTTCCCTGTGCCAGTCGTTACAGTACTTGGCATGGCCCATGATTACCCAGCAGGAGAGGAAAAATACAGGGCTTGATGTAGATAAATGTGAACAGAAGAGCTTGGAGCACTAACAGCACTGACCTTGAAACACCACTCATGCACTTTTTCCTCAAGCAAATCGACTGAGAGGACAGAGAGACACCATCAGGAAAGAGATATACTCAGGGTGTCTTGCATATGATTATGGCATAATCACGACTAAAGCCCCATCCGCATGTATAAAGATATTTCTTTTATAATGTTATTTTTTTTCTTTGTGCTTTAGCCTCCTGTCAAAAACTCGTTAAGAGCCCTTTAAGATGGAGGAGGGAAAAAAAAAAAAAGAAAAGTTTTCACTGCTTTCAAATATGCTTTTAAAAACATGGCATGTCCACTGCAGATTCACGCATGTTATGAATGCTCTAGGAGTCCATTTATCATGTGTATTGACCAGGTTATTACTTTGTAACGAGTTTGCAATTAACTTCACTCGAGGAAATGCCAGGATATGCTCATTTTTACTGCTTCTGAAATCACTGCTCCACTAGGACAAACCATACTGTGAACCAATTTTGAATAAAACCCAAACAATACCTTAATCAGCAGTTCCACTTCATCTTCAGTCCACACTTAAGAATCCAAGTGTGTGTCATTTTTCTTTTCAGTACTTTTGGCTATGTTGGTGTTTTTTTTCCACATCTCATGTTCTGTACTGCTCAACACACTTGCTCTTAACGTTAAGCTTGCGACGTGTGACCTAACAGTCAAACACCACCAAGCTGTCAGTGTTGGGGCCCTTGAGCAAGGCCCTTAACCCTCAACCGCTTAGCTGTATACATAAGATAAATGTAAGTCGCTCTGATAAGGGCGTCTGCCAAATGCCATAAATGTAAATGTTTGGGAAGTGTTAGCTAAGAGGTTAAGATGGTGGACTTCTGACCGGAAGGTTGTGAGTTCAAATCCTAGACACCACTATGCTACCATTGCTGGGCCCTTGAGCAAGACCCTTAACCCTCAACTGCTCAGTTATATAAATGAGATAATTGTAAGTCGCTCTGGATAAGGGCATCTGCCAAATGCCATAAATGTAATAGTTTATGCCATACTATCATTGGGCTAACATGCTCATGTGTGATTTTCAAAGTTTTCATGTGAAAGAAGATATTTCCAAAAATGCTATGTGTGGACAAGGGTACAGAAGGGTAAAACCTACATTTTCAAAAATATGTATAGGCGTGGATGGCGCTTAAGTGCTCATCAGGTACACACAATGTCATCCAGAGGTCATATACACTTACAGATAAAAGGATTCCCTCGACAATTAAGGAATCATTGGATAATTAATGGTTGTTAGCTTCCAAATAAAGTAAAAATAAATAAATAAATAAATAAATAGCATTTTTACATGCAAATCCTCTGTTGTAGGGATCTACATAAAACGCTTAAAAGTTTTACATTTTCTAAGAGTGTATAGCTAAGTCACTATATTACAACAGGAGCGAGAGCAGGCCGAGCCTGAAAGGGAAACACCAAGGCCAGTATCAAGGTATACCTAAAGGTAAAATTTAATCCATTACAAATAACTGAATCCTTGAATAATACATTTTCTAATATATATGCATGAATATACAAATAAGAAATACTAGCATGCCCTTGTGCTTTGGTGTACTATTCCATTACAACAATAGACAACTTTTCAGCAGGAAAAAGGGTACAATTTGGTCTAAATACCCATCTATGTAATCACAAAAGGCAATGCAAGAGTTGTAAATCACTAATAATAAATTGCTATTTTTAAGTGTATAAGATAGGATATCTTTAAAGATTGCTTGGATCAGCTTTTTTCCTGAGGCCGTTTCCTCTAACACTCCGAAACGGACGTCCGGCGCAAGCAATCATTTGCCTGGTGAGTGTTGTTAATGAGTTTATCAGGCTGACCACACACACAACCTCTGAAGTCATTAATCCCGTTATGACCTTCCTCGTCCCTGCTCTCAGCCTCTTCCTTCTCCTTTCGGCAATCGGCACGGCCCCTCTAATCATGTAAATTCTATATCTTGAGAGTGTGGGGCACATTCTGTGTGAGAGTCTCTAATTGTGAGGTAGTATATGAACTGGAACAAAGACAAATTAAGTGAATGTGTAAGTACGTGTTAAGTCGCTTCATGTAACTGCCAAAATGAGAAAAAATGAATTTTAGTGCGACTCACAAACTGCAACTTGTCACTTTAAAGTTTGCATTAAAGACTGCCAAAGCGAGGAGTTTGTTTGTATCGTAACATCTGACAGCCCCAGTAAAGAGAAAGATTTAGCAAGATACGACATCCAAGAACAGTACAGCACACAAGATTAAATCCCAAATGTCGAGTCGGATTAATCTGATCAGACTGAGGCACTGCAATGTATCTGATCTGTATTTCAGGATTCTGGGTTTCAATTCCACATATGAAAAAGGTTCATTCACACAGACAGTAAATGAAGTCAGTAAGTCTGTAATTAGGGATGCTCCGATCGGTGTCGGCCGATAATCACGTTCTATGACTCGATCGGTAGTCTCTAAATTTGGCCGATCTCACGAACCGATCGCAAATTGATGACGGAAAACACGTGAGGACGTAAAACACATGACGACGTTAAACTTTAGCGCTGCAGTCATGTCCTCGCCAGTGAGGAATTATTACGAGGTCTCAAGAAACAATGAAAAATTCGCCATTTGCCGTGTATTTTTAAAGGCCGATTAAAAGGTTCATGTTTAAATGAATATTCGTTGTGCTTATTTATTTGATTCTCAATTAAAACAACAATCTACAGTCTACAATTAACAGTGACGGTCTACAGAAAGCTTACATATCACTTATAGAAAGCTTGAACTTTTATCGTATTACTTTAATCGGTATCGGCCGATCACGATGACAAGAAATCGGTAATCTCTATCTGTAATTCTCTAAGTATACTAGTCAGTCATAAGATCTGCAAGTAGGCAAGGCAGTAAGGACGTAAGACAGTAAATAAGAAAGTGGGTGCGTAAATGTAAGTAGCTTGTTATCGTTGTTGTAACTCTGAAATGATTACCTACGCTAGCGATTTTAACTTTATTTGACGTTCTATATACGGTTACATACGACTATATGACAAACGCATGTGATTAAGCTAACAAATTTATAACATATAATGTCAAAGCTATCGGTCCTGCCTGTTGTTGATAAATGCCAGTGGTGACATTTTACAATGCGAGTATGTAGTCATGTCGCTGGACATTGAGTCATCAGTGTCCCAATGTGTAGTGAGTCAGGGTCCGTACCATTGCCCAAACTCGTACATGAGTACTGATTCACTACCTATCAGTGTTGGGTAAGTTACTGAAAAAAGTAATCCACTACAGATTACTAATTACTACTTTAAAATTGTAATCTGATTACTTTACTGATTACTGCATGTAAAAAGTCATCGGATTTCTAATTACTTTACTTTTACGTTATTTCGAAACCTATCAAACCTACAACAATATACTACAAACTGAAATTCAGTTCTTTCAGTAATTTTAACGCATGCCAATGTATGACATGATCAGAAAAAGTTGGATTTATAATAAAACATGCCTCGGGTGTTGTCACTGTTTGTAGGACTACCAGACCGATAGACCAGACTCTAACTAGGCTCGTTAGGTGTCGCTAGCCAAGGGGAGGCACAGCTAAGCTATCATTATATGGGTTGCAAAGTACATTATCTTTCCTTATGGTCTGCTCATATCATGTTCACGTAAATCATATAGACATTTACACACCTTGTTTTCCTGCTCAGCATCAGAGGATGTTACTGTTTCAGTTTCCCCTTTACTGGCTTAAAACAAACAAACAAATAAATAAATAATAAAAATTGCCATGTATCCATTTTTCCTCACATGGATACACGGCAATTTTTATTATTTATTTATTTGTTTGTTTGTTTTAAGCCAGTAAAGGGGAAACTGAAACAGTAACATAAATGAGCGAGCATTTATCAGAACTGAGAGACTGTCAGCCAATAAGACACGAGTGTTTCCACGTACGTTTCCTGTAAACCTATCTGATTGGTCTCACCTCCGTTTGCTGAAGTTATAATATTACAGACGGTCTTCTTTTATTGACGTTCAGTTACGTAGTGACAAACCGCTCCAAGTGGAGAATTATTCGTGGATGAAGAAAAAAAATCTTCAGGGCAAAACGTGACTTATTTTGAAATGCATTTTACTTAATATTGTTTTCTTAACAATACATTTGTAACGCAAGTAAGGTAATTTTATCGACATCGGTAATTGTAATCAAATTACAGACGTTTAAAATGTAATGCGTTACATTACTGCGCTATCAGATGACGGGTGTAACCCGTCACACCCAACTCTGCTACCTAGGGAGCTAATGAGCTGATAGAGACGCACTCAGTTATTCTGTCAGTAAGGAAGTCTGTACATAAGTCAATCAGCATGAAAGTAAATCAGCAGGTATGTCAGTTGGAAAGTAAGTTACTAAGTCAGTAAGAAGTCATTATGTCTGTAAGTCAGTAAGTCAATCACTATGTTGACCAAAAAAAAAAAAACCTGAGAGTCCATATGTATGTCGTAAATCCGTAAGAAAGTCAAAAAATAAGTCAGCAAGTTACTGAGTAACCAAGTCCGCAGGCAGTAACTAATTCAGTAAGTCAGTTTGCAAGTCCTTAATAAAGTCCTTAGTCAATAATTCAGTAGTGAAGTCAGTCTGTAAATAAACAAACAAAACAACAAGGAACAAACAGACAAACAAATAAACAAATAAGCCTTGGGCCACTTACAGTATATACACTGTGTGTGTGTTTATAAACAGAAGAGAAACCTACTATAAAACTAAAAACATCAATTACATGTGACTCAGTTATGCAGCACCAAAGTTTCATCAACTCACCGAAACTTCACACTAATCAAAGCCAAAAACACACACCGCAAAGAGAAGCTGCTTAAGGAGGAGCAAAATTAATTAGGGAGGCTTAATGAAAAGCACATGCAATAAATGAGGGGAAAAAAATAGCACACATACACACCAACCACTGCACTCTCACTCTCTTTCACCCTCCTTTTTCCTCGGCGTTCTTTCTCTCATCCATCCCACATATTTTAATTGTCCCACTTCGCTCCCTCTTCCTGTCTTTCTCTCCCCACTTAGACTGTCGATGTTATGAGCTACGGGGCAGAGCTGCCACAATGATTTTGAAACAGGGCACGCTGAATGAAAGGCTGATGGTGTGAGAGGGAGGGCGGGGGCACCGAGCATGACAGAGGGATGCGAAGAACGCTGGCACAGGTGTCCCCTTTATTTACCTCCTCTTTCCTTTACAAAATGTGGAATTTATAAAAAAAATAACAATAATAATTAAAAAAAAAAAAAGCAGGAATAAAAGACGCTGAAATGAAAGGGAGCACATTAAGCACACGCTTGTCATCGCCTTCAAAGTGGCGAGTCCTCTCAGATTTGCTCATGAGAGACAAATAAAGACAACAAAGCGTGAAAGATGTGTTATTTGAGTTAACAGGATGAATATGCCGGCTCTTCAGGAGAAATGGAGTAGAATTAGCTGCCACTTCTGCTCTGAATAGAAAGTTATTTGAATACAGTTGTTATGCCTGCTTTTATGTGCCAGGACTAAGAGGGACTGTGAGAAATGAAGGGTACATGTGGAGAGGGATGATGTATATGTGTGTATATATAAAGTAATCCTGACTGCTCTCCTTCACAGAGCTTAACATACGGTCTTATTCACCATGAAAACCTTTAGGTCACTCATGGGGTGTATATTCACACACACAAGCACTCGCACAATGCCTTTCACTGTTCGATTACTATTCCACCTTTCCTCATATTTACATATTCATTAGAAAAGAAAAAAAATCAATCGATATTTACAGTTTTAGGCTACTTTCACATTATCAATTGTTTTCAGTGCTTTGTGCACACAAAATTGCATTCTTTCTGTACAGTACAGTGGTGCTTGAAAATTTGTGAACCCTTTAGAATTCTGCATAAATATGATAATTTCACGCAAGTCCTAAAAGTAGATAAAGCGAACCCAATTAAACAAATGAGACAAACATATTCTACTTGGTAATTTATTTATTGAGGAAAATGATCCAATAGTACATATCTGTGAGTGGTAAAAGTAAGTGAACCTTTGCTTTCAGTATCTGGTGTGACTCCTTGTGCAGCAATAACTGCAGATAAACGTTTCCGGTAACTGTTGATCAGTCCTGCACATCGGCTTGGAGGAATTTCAGCCCATTCCTCAGTACAGAACAGCTTCAACTCTGGGATGTTGGTGGGTTTCCTCACATGAACTGCTTGCTTCAGGCCTTTCTACAACATTTCTATTGGATTAAAGTCATGACCTTGACTTGGCCTTTCCAAAACATTAACTTTATTCTTCTTTTTCATTGTCTTGCTGCATGACCCACTTTCTATTGAGATTATGCTCATGAACAGATGTCCTGACGTTTTCCTTTCGAATTCACTAATTCAGAATTCATTGTTCCATCAATGACGGTAAATCGTCCTGGCCCAGATGCAGCAAAAAAGTCCCAAACCATGACACTACCACCACCATGTTTCACAAATGGGATAAAGTTCTTATGCTGGAATGTAGTGTTTTCTTTTCTCCAAACATAACACTTCTCATTTTAACCTCATCCATCCACAAAACATTTTTCCAATAGAAATTCTCCTGATGATGGACTCATGAACAGTAACATTAGCCAATGTGAGAGAGGCCTTTAATTGCTTAGAAGTTACCCTGGGTTCATTTGTGACCTCATGGACTATTACACGTCTTGCTCTTGGAGTGATCTTTGTTGGTCTCCACTCCTGGGGAGGGTAATAATGGTCTTACATTTCCTCCATTTGTACACAATCTGTCTGACTGTAGATTGGTGGAGTCCAAACTCTTTAGAGATGGTTTTGTAACCTTTTCCAGCCTGATGAGCATCAACAGCACTTTTTCTGAGGTCCTCGGACATCTCCTTTGTTCTTGCTAAGATACACTTCAACAAACATGTGCTCTGAAGATCAGACTTCGATAAATACCTGTTCTTTAAATAAAACAGAGCGCTCACTCACACTCGATTGTCATCCCAATGATTGAAAACACCTGACTCTAATTTCATCTTCAAATTAACAGCTAATCCTAGATGTTCACATACTTTTCCCACTCACTGATATGTAATATAAAATCATTTTCCTCAATAAATAAACGTATTATGTAATTATAATATTTATAAAAAGTATAAAATCCATTTATAATTATAAAAGTATAATATATTTGTCACATTTGTTTATTTGGGTTCTCTTGATCTACTTTTATTACTTGTGAAAATCTGATGATGTTTTAAGTCATATTTATGCAGATAATATAGAAAATTCTAACTTTCAAGCACCACTGTATGTGGTCCTTTCGGTACTTATCAGAGATTTGACCGTGCAACCTGAATGAGAACGCTCTGATCATGGTTTTTTCCAAATGGCCCCCTAATAATCCCCATCACTGAATTGGCTGCATCACTCTCTCCCTCCACTAATGGCTGGCGTGAGGTGGGCGTTCTGGCGCCCTATGGCTGCCGTCGCATCATCCAGGTGGGTGCTACACACTAGTGGTGGTAGATGAGATTCCCCCACACCCCCCATACTATGTAAAGCACTTTGAGTTTCTAGGGGGGAAAAAAAGCACTATATAAATGTAAGGAATTTTTATAATTAAATGTGTATGCACCCATCACTGCTGTTTTCTTCATTTAATACCATCAGCCAGACATGTTCACAAGTCCCTGAGGTCCAAGTCAAGGCTCAAGTCACTGTTCTATTTTTAGCAATAGTTCTTTCACTATGGAGGGCTAAAAGGTGTGGCACTCAAAAATAACAGTCACTGGGAACTCAATTTTTAAGTCACTTTATTGTAAATTCAGTTTGAAGCAATCTTACAGCATGACTGGCTTGATTACTCTCAGAGTGCCATTCGGAGTACGGTGATCAGATGCAAACGGACCAAATGTGGGACAATGTAAGACATATTTCCGACACCTAAAGGCCTACCATTTTGATGTCTATCTAAATGACTTAGAAACATGTACACTCAGCCAATTTATATTTATGTCTTCAATGCAACAAAGAGAAACATTACTGCATGAAAAAAAAATTCAGTGGAGAAAAAAAATTCTATGGCTTGACCTCACATGTGCCCAGTTTGAGTGAAAGCTGACAGTTCTCTGATGACAGGCTTCAATACTTTCTTCACAGCCATTGGATGAATGTCATATCTGTCCACCGCCCCTGGGGACGATTGCTTCTTCAGTGATGCAACTGATGTTTGTCGTTTATTTCAGTTTATAACTTACTGAAATATTATTGCAGAAACATGAGAAAAATAACAAACTTTAGTGTAACACTTTCCCAGATTCGGGTAGGGAATGAAGAGGCTGGAGGCTTGAAACAAAAGGCGCTATATTCTTTAACTTTCACCTTTCAGCGGTTTTATTTTACAGGCACACACGCCTCTGTGCTGACTGGCTGTCTGTCTTTCGAGGGGCCGGTGTTTCCCGTTTTAATTCTCGCCTCGGCTCACTGCAACACGCAACATTCATTAGTATAATTGCCTGCAGGTGTGCAATCCTTACCACTCACCTTCTTGGCCCCGCCCTCCGTTCACAAACCGGTGCTCGAGCATGCCCCTGCTTCTACACCTAGTCTGTTCAAACTTTTTATTTCCAATCAAAATGCGGACACCGTCTCATGCAGGACATACTGATAAGGAATGAATGAATGAGGAATGAACAGAAAAATGTGGTGTATGATGCTGTTATGTGGGGTAGTAAAGACAGAACGTAATCGGGAAGTCTCCGTCTTCAAGGCCAAGTCAAGTCCCGAGTCAGTTGTTCATCCAAGTCGCAGACTTGAGTTTCCATCTTTGCCATCAGCACAACAAAACAACAAAGGAGGACAGCAAAAATGGTGACTAAAGTTCCTAAACGGTAGCTAAAGGACATTGGTGATTTACTTGATATTTAGGGAATCAGTTCAAGCAAAACTGAAAAGAACCTACCAAAAATGAGTAGTGAAGTAAAACTATTGCCCAAGCAATCAGCGTGCACATGTGGGACGTTTCGGAAGACAGATGCATTCTCATTAAAGACAGATATGGGTCACTTGCGATTACATAAACTATCAAAATGTGAACTGTCAGAGTGATCCAATCAGAGCAAAAAAATCTGAATTATGCAATGACGCTTTTATAGTGAATATAGCCTCAGTAGCCTAACATAAGCAGTGCATGAACTTCTCAGTTACATGACTATTTAAAACTTTTATTTTTAATATGTCTTCTGATGAGACAAACTTTTCAGAATCAGGAACATGCAGCTATATGGAAACACTACCAAAACCGGACAAAATAGTCCAGCACAAATGTGTTATATATTATATAACTCCCATCTCTACCACATCTCGAAAACAAACCACCACATCTCACAGCCATTCTGTCTCACAGCCATTTTGTAATGATTTGGTGAGGTTTTGTCGGGGATGAAAACACCATATGCTGCATGAGAATTGTTCTCAGGAGTGGATAAGGACTATGGCTAACTAGCTCTTTACTACATTATTACATTATGTTAGCTATCACTTTTTAGCCTATTTAATTAGGTTTCCAGCTGAGTAAACTATAGGCTTGAGCAGCACTTTGGAGCTTTTACTGGCCTGGTGGCAATGGAGAGGTGGATTGTGTCTCCATACCTGCCTAAAAGTAATATTAAATGTAACAAGCTCCATGTCACTATTTAGAATGAATGGGTTTTCTGTAGTTGTATCTCAAATTGCCTTCAACGGGGTATTATAGGCCGCTACAGACGTTTTGCACCGATCAGCCATAACATCAAAACCTCTGACAGGTGAAGTGAATAACACTGAGTAGCTCGTTACAACGGAAACTGTGGAAGTTTCTTTGACACGTACTATCTATCTGAACATTAGTTGTTATCTAATAGCAGTGGCCTCTTTCAGCAGGATAACGCGTCCTGCCACAGTGCAGAAATTGTTCAGGAATGGTTTGAGGAACATGACAAAGAGTTCAAGGTGTTGCCTTGGCATCCAAATTCCCCAGACCTCGATCAGATCCAGTGTCTGTAGGATGTGCTGGACAAAAAGTCCGATCCATGGAGGCCTCACCTCGCAACTTACAGGACATAAAGGATCTGTTGTGAACGTCTTGGTGCCAGATACCACTGCACACCTTCAGAGGTCTCATGGAGTCCATGCCTCGACAGGACAGACATACACAATATTAGACAGGTGGTATATATGTTATGTCTGATAGGTGTATATAGTATAAAGGAATCCATAAATAAATTATAATAAATAAATAAATAAATAAATAAATAAATAAATAAATAAGATGGCAGATTGTTCAATGCATCAAAGACAGTGTGGAAAAAATAAAATCAAGATATTTATAAGTGATGAGTTAATAAATCTGGAACATTACAGATTTTACTTGGTTTCTAATTAGATAAAACACTGATGTAGCTACCTTGTGATGTTTTTTCCCTAAAAACAAACATCCACTCTCTGTTGTATGATACAACTGCATAGTAAATTGCTGTCCCTGATGTTTGTTCAGTCTGTGGCAGTATTTAATTAAACCTTCATCAATAATTAACTGCATTAGCATATTAAACCATCTAATTAAGTAAAATTCAAATTCTATTTTTAAAGAAATAGGCCAGCCCTAATGCGTACACATACATAACGCACTCCACTAACGTACTCCAGGGTTCCCGCAGCGCTCTACCCACGTACATATCTTCTATTGATGGAAATAATGACCGAGTACAAAAAGCTCAGCCTGTGAAGAAAAATAATGCACGACAGACTTTCAAGTCGAGTTTGTTGTGTGTGTATATTACCATGATGTCAGAATATCGGCTGAGAAATCTGATTCCAAAGCAATAACTAGTGCCACATGTTTACCAAGAGAGTACAGCATTATTTGATTTGTCAGACATCTTATAACACATCATCTGGTGACTCAGTGCTCTGCCATTTCAATTCGAAACTCTGCAATATCTTGGAAAGATTGTAGCTTTTCAGAATTTTTTATTACTGACGGACAAATAGGGACACGGAGTGGAACATGTTATTGAAGGGAAATTTCCCTTTAAAACCAACCACGTGTGTTATGAATTGAAGATGAATGAGCATTTTTACAACAATTTGTGAAGAAGAGGCTGACTCAAGTGTCCCAAAATATAACGTTATAAATAACAGGACGACTCCTTCCGAAATTCTCTCAGTCTCGTTGTGAATACGCACTGGATTAAAGGAAACTCAAAGAGTAAGCCATGCTGTTGCATTGCTCCACATTGATGTGATTACACTGGGGTGATTTCTGATCGACTCTGCTGCTCTGATCCTGTAACCGGCCGTGAGCCGTGCTGCCGCTCACAGTGCCAGAAACAACACAGTCAATGCTGCTGTCCATCACCACGGCCTGATCAATCCACCTGGACAAAAACACTGTCACAATACGACTTTAATCCACTGTAATGCGGGGCCCAGATTAGGAGCCGACCTTTTCATAGCTTCTATTCCTTTCTCTCTAGAACAGGTCGGGATTAATTGATTTCGAGAAAGCTTCCCTACCTCCGTTACAAAGTCTTACGTATCCGAGAAAAAGGCGAATCTTCCGTATCACTGTTAATCTAAAACAAAATGAAAGCGGCGCAGACGGCACGTCTGAAACGTATCCCTCGGATTGGATCAAACCTCAGCAGACGAGGGAGATTTCAGAGCCGGAGGCAGGAAGAGCTAGAAGAGGTTAAGGCTTAACTCACTGATAAAGAGGATGCTTATCTCTGTGTGTGTGGGTGTGTGTGTGTGTGTGTGTGTGTGTGGTGGAGAGGGTGTTAAAAGAGGATGAAAAACGAGTGGCAATGTGAAAGAGGCTTCAGGGCTTTGACAGGAGTCTGTCAGTGGCACAATAGTGCAGCAGATAAGAGAGAGCAGAGCCCATGCCCAAGAGAGAAAGAAAGAAACAAGAGGGAAGGAAGCAAGGAAAGGAAAGGAAAGGAAAGAAAGAAAGAAAGAATGAAGAGATGGCATGAAAGAGAAGAGAAGATAAAAACTCAAAATCTATAAACAAAAACATCTAGGGAGAGAGTATGCAACAAAGTGAGATATAAAGCAACAATGAAAAAGGAAAATGAACAGAAGCAAAGAGACAGTGAAAGAGAGAGAGAGAGAGAGCAAGAGACACAACGAGAGACAGAGAGAGCAAGAGAGAGAGAGACACAGCGAGAGACACAGTGAGAGACAGAGAGAGAGCGAGAGACAGAGAGAGAGACAGAGAGAGCGAGAGAGAGAGAAACACAGTGAGAGACGGAGAGAGAGCGAGAGACAGAGACACAGCGAGAGACAGCGGGAGAGAGACAGAGAGACACAGTGAGAGACAGAGAGAGAGTGAGAGACAGAGAGAGAGACAGAGAGAGCGAGAGAGAGAGAAACACAGTGAGAGACGGAGAGAGAGCGAGAGAGACACAGTGAGAGAGAGAGAGAGAGCGAGAGAGACACAGTGAGAGAGAGCGAGAGAGACACAGTGAGAGAGAGACAGAGAGAGTGAGAGAGAGAGAGACACAGCGAGAGAGAGAGAGACACAGCGAGAGAGAGAGAGACACAGCGAGAGAGAGAGAGACACAGCGAGAGAGAGAGAGAGACACAGCGAGAGAGAGAGAGAGACACAGCGAGAGAGAGAGAGA
>JANDJT010000199.1:6865022-6878706 GCA_024331685.1 Stegophilus panzeri | reverse complement strand
TGTTTAAATGATTTTAATAAATGTCACCTGAAGTTCATGCAATTGTTTGTTTATTTTGTGAGCATTTTAGTAGAATTGTAGCAAACAAACAAATTGCATTTTAGGATAATTGTAGGGAAAAAATGTTTAAACACTTCATCTCTTCTTTTTGTGTTATTTTTTAACACACTGTGTTGAAAGCAACACAATGTGCTGTCCTTAACTAGACACGCAGGTGTGTTAAAAGTTAACATGTGATGTGTTATTTTTAACACATCTGTTTTAAGACTGTATACACGGCTATATTCGTGTCATTCATGAATTCCAGCTCTGGAAATACTCCAAAAGTAAAAGAGATGCCTTCCAAAATTACAGTATTCGAGACTTATCTGAAAATGTCTCCGAATTTAAAGTGAAACTAGAGCTTGGAGTGATTTCGAGTTTGAGGTTGGATGATGATGATGGGTGGGGTGACCACAACCCCCCAGCTTACGTTTGCAGAAACGGGAAGCCACACATCATTATCAGTTAGATGCAAAAGCTGCATTTCAAAGGTTTCTGGTGGTTTCTTTTTCAGAAGATCTTAAGGAAAACCAAGCCAGGCAGCTGTATTTAAACCTATGGTCTGGCTCTGAGGTTTTGTAGCCAGGTCTTACTGAACCACAAGAAAGACTCAGAGACAACAGGAGGGAGTATAAATGTAGAACTAAATGCAGAAATGCATGATAAAGAAATACCTGACTAAGCAGTTATAACCTCATGCTGCCGTCCTTATGGTCATGTTTCCTACTCTCGCTTTTCACAATTTCTTTCTTGTATCCCCCTCTTTGTCCCTTTACACCTTCCAAATCATTCATGCCATCTGCTTTACTGTCCACATTAAAGTGTAAAAATGGCAAATCTGTACGTGCATAATTCCACCATTTAGTCTTGATGCCTACTCCATATTCCACAACGAGACACAGCACAGGGCCTGAATCTCTGATGTGGTAGAAAATGAAAAGCTTCTTATATGCAATAAAAACAAAACCGAGAGCCAGGATGGCTGCTTGGTGACTCAGACACAGATGATAAAGAAAGAGATGGCGAGAGAGAGAGACCGAGTGAAAGAGAGAGGGGGGCTGGCCGCAGGTGTGGAGAAACCTTGGGAGAATAAGAACATTGCAAAAACAACCATCCACTTAATGTGCGTTGAATATCAAACAAAAAGTGAGGACAGAGAAACAAAAGGAAAGAGACAAAAGGTCAGGAGGAGACCAACATGGAGACACAGGAAGAAGGAGGGTTGACTCCGGTTGCATGGGGAGGAAGCCCCACTCTGTGAGAATGTTTTGGGGAGTGTTCCGGATGGCTGGCGAAGCTGTGTGGGTGAAAACACACTTCAATGTCATCGTTCCGCTGTCTGATCCTCATTCCTGTCACCTACAGAGAGGAGTTTCCTGATCCTGTAAGGCAGGGAAGGATGGAAGGAGCGGCAGGGGGAGGACAGACGAGTGCTAAGATGCTGACACGGGCTGAAAAGCGGGGTGATATCGGGAGCATCAGAAGAGGCTTCAATCAAGTTTGAGAGGAAGTGGACAAAAGGAGCAATCTTTCGCAGTCAGACACTTAAAGAAAAGCAGAACATCACTTGATCTGCTGGAGTGACCTGACTGTGAACACACAGCCTTGGAAAAAGCTACATGTATGACTTACAGGATCCTCAAGACAAATGCAAGATGACAAGAAACGTATCCAGCACCTTATATTAAGGCCTCAGCGCACATACGGAGAGCACGTTCGACTGGCTTCCATGAACAATATGACGTGATTGTGAAGCAAATGGACGTCGTACAGAGGCTTTCCTTGCTATACAGTGCACATGGTAGCTGGGCAATCTCCACAGAGAAACATGACCACATGACAAAATGTATTTGTCCCCATCTGGATTTCTTTTGTTTTGTGTACATCTCATAATAAATAGTTTTAGATCTTCAAATGAAACACAATATAAAACAAAGGCAACCGGAGTAAACACGCAACACAGTTTTTATTGTTGTTTTTTTACTGAAGCAAAAAAAGAAAGTTATTCAACACCTTATCACCCATGTGAAAAACTAACTGCCCCCTTAAATTTAAAATCTGGTTGTGCCACCTTTAGCAGCAAGAATGGCAACCAAATGCTTCTGATAACTGGAGATTAGTCTTCCACAGCACTGTGGTGTAATTTTGGCCCACTCTTCTTTTCAGAACTGCTTTAGTTCAGCCCCACTGGAGGGTTTTTGAGCATGAGCTGCCCATTTAAGGTCCTGCAACAGCATCTCGATTGGTTCAACTCAGGACCTTGACTAGGCCACTACAAAACTTTAATTTTGCCCAGGCCCTGAAGCAGCAAAGCATACCCACACCATCACACTTCCACCACCAGGCTTGACCCTAGGTATGATGTTCTTTTTGTGGAATTCTAGTTATGTAGGTAACTGTGGTTCTGTGAATTCCGGATGACCGCCAGAGGCGGTGCTTTAGCACTGGTGGATTATCGCAGCGGCAGCTATACAGGTCGAGATAATATACCAACAAAAATCACGTAGTGATGTAGGCTGAGCCTCGAGGGTAATAGCCACATTAGCTCAGCATTCCGAGTGACAAAGAACTCTGGCGGTCAGCCGGAATTCACAGTTACCTACATAACTAGCTTTCCGTTTCATTCATCCTGTAAACCAGAGGTGGTGTTTTGCAAACATAGTCATGAGAAATGCTATCCGCCAAAAAATACTCAAGGTTGCTCCTGAAGAACCGCTGATCTGAAAGCATGAGGGGAAGCAAAGTTGAACGTGTAGAAGTGGGCAAAGGCTCACGGAGAAGTCCAAGTAGTAGCTACACAGATATTCGCCATAGAAACTCCTCTAAAAGCAGCCCAGGAAGTAGACACAGCCCTAAAGGAATGACAAGAGATAGCACCCGGCAGAGGCTTTTGGACTCTTATATGCTATAGTGATCACTTCCACAATCCAATTTGATAAACTGTTTTGATATGGTGGCTCCTTTCCAGGCACCACCACAACAAAAAAAAAGCTAATCTGTTAGACCAAGGTGAACAGTAGTAGCCACATAACACCACAAGGCTCGCACAGGACACCGGAGATCCCTTGACTGATCTGATTGAACTGCAGAATAAAAAGCAGGCAGACTGATCGAAATTTAGGAAGAAAAGATGGGTTTGGTCAAAGTACAACACCAGAATCCTCCGGAAGCCAACGCATGCATAACTCACTAACAGACAATGCATGCAATTCACCTACACGCTTAGCGGAAGCGACGGCTAACATAATAAAAAACTGTTTTAAGAGATTTCCACTTCAGATCAGCTGTCTACAAAGGCTCAAATGTCAGCAAACAGACAAAATCAAGTACAAGCTATAAATCCCACCCAGGAAAATGTGGGTTACGGGCTGGTTTAGCCATCTTGAACCCTTCAAAAGACTACAAACAAGAGTATGGGAACCAAGAGAGGAACTATTAATTGGCATGTGATATGCAGAAATGGCTGCGACATGCACCTTTAACGTGGAGGCTGCCTTGCCTGAATCCAAAAAATGTTGCAAAAAACTCAGAACTCTTGGAACTTCACAACGTGTAGGATCCACCCAACGATCCCTGCACCATAAAGAGAAAACGTCCAGTATTATAATATTGGCTAGAACTGATGTGTGGATGTAGCCCTAGCACTAGTTATGGTATGAACAGCGGCAGGTTCACACTCAGTTAAAAGAGAGCTGGCCCCAAAAGCCAAACCAAAAGCTACAGACGAGCTGGGTCCGGGTGCCAAACAGTGCAGTCCATCTGTGAGAACAGATTCTTCCAGAGCAGAAGTTGCTATGGCCTGCCCACCAATAGTCTCAGAAGCATGGGAAACCAAGGCCTGGCTGGACATCGGGGTGCAACCAGGAGCGCTCTGTGGTTGCACAGAGATATCCTATGTAATGTTTCCCATAACAGAGGAAAGGGAGGGAATGCATAAAGCAGACAGTCTGGCCACTCGTGAAAATTTTCCAACATCTCTAAGTAAAGAACATTGGAAAGAATGTAACAGAATGGCCAAAAGAAAGCACAAAAAAAAGAATAAAACAAGAAGAAAACTAAGACTAAAGAGAGTGAAGTGTATTGTCATTCATTGTGCTCCCATAAAATGATTCGAATGAGCAACATGGTGGTAATAAAAAATAAATAAATAAATAAAAAAAACTCCATCTATCTGGAATCAGGCCATTAAGCAGGACAGTGGGAGCGACTGCTCTCAGAGACAAATACACAGGACACTCCGCTAACTCAGGAAAGCACCATAAACACATCCATACCTTCCACCACTACCACTTCACTCGTCCTCCAATTCAATGGAATCGTTTGCCTACCCCCACTCCCTCTTTATTATTGTAGCGTGAAAGAGGAGGCATATAAATGTATATAGACGAAACGTGAATACAAGCAAATGACAAAATACAAGTAAATGATTGTGTTAAAATAAGCATAGTTGATGAATATTTGTTTTTGGCATGAAATCTGCCGCCTTCTCATAAACACTTCCACACAAAAGAGACACTTTCATTTCATCTTTTCATATTTCATGCCAAACAAAAGAGGAGTAATTAAAGAACAAGATTTCCCAAAAATCCTTTCGCAAATAAAGGACTGAAGGCTTAGAGAAGTTTGCGGCTTCTTAAAGAAGGACAGAATGTTGTTCTGTGAGCCAGTGATTCACCACTAAAACCAGAAATTTTGATCATGTTCGTGTACTTTGTTCTGTTAATTTTTATTTGAGTCCTCTGAGCTTCAGTTTAATGTATGAAAGATGAATCAGGATAGTATTATTATTATTATTATTAAATCTTTTTAGTAGTAGAACTAGTAGTGGTTGTTTTAAGAGTAGTAGCAGTAAGAGCAATAGCAATGGTAATCATAGTACTAGTATTAGTGATAGTATTAGTTGAACGATTAGTAGTAGCAGTAGTAATAGTAAGAGAAGTGATAGTAGTGATGTTAGTAGTAACAGCTGTAGTAGTAATAATAGCAATAGTATCTGCAATCGTAGTAGTAACAATTGTAGAAGTACTAGAAGTAGTACCAATAGCACCAGCAGTAATACCATTAGTAGTAAAATATACTGTATATATTATATCATAACGTATGATGTGAGTAATGCACGCGTCTGTGTGTGTGTGTTAGAGATGGTCTGTCAATAAGTACCTCACAGTGTGCAGGTCCGTTCTCTCCCGAAGGGCCCAGAGCTGAGTCACTGCTGCTCCTCACCATGAGAGGTGTGCCTGAAACACACCACACACAGAGTCATTTCAAGGCTGCAATCAGAGTGTAATCACAACGGTTAAAAGTGACTTTCATTCTTTCATTAAATAATACACTGTCAGCAAAAAAAAAATTTAACTTGGGGTGGGGGGGTTGGTGGAAATCAGAAGCGCGTTCTGAAAACCTCAGCAACATGCGCACCAGCAAAATACTAGTGCACTTCATGACTACACATTTGTTCTCCCACTGTTTGTTGTTCATGTCTCTGCATATTATCAGTTTATTTATCACATGCTGTTAGAGATGGAGTTTGCGTGTGTGCGCGCGTGTGTGTGTGTGTGTGTGTGTGTGTGTGTGTGTGTGTGTGTGAGTGAGAGAGAGAGAGAGAGAGAGAGAGAGAGAGAGAGAGAGAGAGCGCGAGAGAGAGAGAAAGAGAGAGCGAGAGAGAGAATCTGACACTGAGTAATATACTTCTTAGGGACAATGGACATGTCAAAAGATGGTGGGATGCAGGGATAGAGGGAAGGAAGAATAGAGCAACAGCCAGAAGGGTTGAATGGAATATTATGGGGTCTTTTTTCTGAGCAGCACACACAGCAGCGGCGACCGTGTCTGGGACGTTGACATTATACTTTGTCAATTCCGAACCACTGCCTCCCTCAAGCACACCACCTCAAGCACACAAATTTGTTGCCTTTTACAAACCTTTAAAAAACACATGCAACAGCACTTTCAATAAAAGACCTCGGAGGGTTCAACAACAGCCATTTCACTGAAAAATTGAAGGAAAACATGCAAAAATGACTTAATTTTTCTTTCCTACAGGAAAGACTGCTCAGGGACCCGAGAACGCAACTAGCAGGCATAGTTCTCTGAATAACTCTTCACAACCAAATCAATCATTACAAAACACCTGCGCAATTTTTTTTTTTTTTTACAGCCTGTTTTGAGTCAGAGCAAGTTGAAAAAAAACGTAGAGAAGGAGAGAGAGAGAGAGTTTCCTCAGGATGTGAACTGTTCCCAATCACACTGAACCGTGTCATCCAGCATTGCCTCCTCACTGCCCAGTCCCTACATGCTCCAGTGGCCATGTTTCCTCCTGGCCTGCAAGGACAGGCTCCGTTGAGCCTGATCGCCTCCGTCATGGCTCCATCTCTGCCTGCTTGCCACCACAGGGGGGTATGGGGAGAATAAAGGGACTCTGGCTTTACAGCAGGCCTCAGCTGCTCAGAGGGACAGCCGTCGTGAGGCTCCTCTCCAGCACGACAATTATCCCTAACAAACAGGCCAGCACAGGAGCACGGCCTTGATGGAAGGCTACAAATCTAACAAACACCACTTCATCAAGGGCATAATCGCTGAGACGTTGAGGGACATCCTCTTATGTGGATGATGATAACGAGCTCAGTGGGAGAGAAAACTCCTCCAAACTGTACGTGCCCAGAGCTTCAACAAGAATATACTGACGCAGACAGACAGATATACAGTGCAGGAGTTGCTCTGCAGTTAAGGCTCTGGTCTAAATGGAACGTTTTGAGTTCAAACCCCAGCACTCTCAAGCTGTTGCTGTCGAGCCTTCATCTGCTCAGATCCATTATAAATCAACGTAAATCAACCTGACAGACAGATATAAACAGATAGACAGACATATAAGGAACAAGGGGGAAAGAGATCGTACCCACTCCTGAAAATATAAAAATGGAATATGGCTCAAATAAGCCATATTCTACATAACGCCAAAATCCCACAATGCACCTAAAAAAACAGGGAGCATCGATGCTCACTATGTTACCTTACTGCAAATGATGTCATATTTTCTGAAGCTTCTCAGCTTGAAAATAAAATGGCAGACGAACTTCTACAAATGCAATTAGCTTGTTATTGTAGCTCAAATAATTATAGCGCAAGTGATTTTTAACTTGACGTTCTATACGTGGCTTGTATGAGTATTTTAAGTGTTTAATGATTTTGTTTTTTTTTAAATCCGTTAACTAATGTACGATCCTGCTTGAAGTACCATGACAGAAACGTGTGTGATTGAGCGAACAAATTTATACGACATATAGATTCAGGAAGATATCGGTGCTGCCTGTTGTTGATAAATGCCAGTGGTGACGTTTTACAACACGAGTACGTAATCATGTGGCCGGAACTTGAGTCATCATGGTCCGATTGTGTAGTGAGCCAGAGTCCTTACTAGTGCCCAAATTCATGTACACGATATACTGATTCACCGCCTAGGGAGCTAGTGAGCTGATTGCGTCAATTTTTCCCCACTACCATAGTGACAGTTATCATGTTTGTGTGTTTATGTGCTTGACAGATGAAATATAGAGAAATTATGAACAGAAATACACAGAGCAAAAGCTTTACTGAATATCAGGTCAGTATTTTATCCTGTAGTCATACATACGTCTTCATGGACCTTCTAACCACTACAGTTCACAGTACTATGATATTTGTGGGCAAAGTGTTGAGATAATATGATGATGATTAGCAAGCTGATCACAGTGGCGAGTCAGTACAGATAAACTCATCATGTTCTATTTACTACACGAGTGAAGGAAAACACAGGAACCTTGTTTTAGCTTTTTTTTTTTTTTGTTCCGTGACCTTCATATCTGACCGGCCGCTCCAACTCACAAGAGAACAAAGAAACCACAGTTCCCATGATTTTTATTTAGTGCTGGTGCACACCTCTAACACAGCAGTGCTGCTCTCTGCTCCCGCTCGGTGTGGGATATGAAAACATATCCACAATATGCATCATGATGTATAGAGGTTTGCTCACAAACTGCCAGCATTACAGCAGTGCTGCAATAAAGAAAACTGTTACAAAAATACTAATATTTAAAAATACTAATACTAATAAACAAATGTGTAACCAAATTATTTCTGTATTTTTAGATTAAAAAATTTTTATTTATAAAAAAAAAAAAAAAAATGTAACTGAAAATGAGGAAAAAAAAAAAGCTGTATAAATTTACAAATATTTAAATTTTACAATTAAAATGTGTTATACAATTTTAACAATTTAAAATCAGCTGCTTCCAGTCAGTTTGCGATTGTTTACGTGTTTTATTTTCATATTCATGATATACGATATCTCAAAAAAGTCAACCGTGACATAAATTTTAGGGATGTCCTGATCAAGTTTTTTTCTGCGCCCGATCCGAGTCATTTAATACTGAGTAACTGCCGATACAGAGTCCCGATCCCATACCAGTATTTTCCTAGTGCTAGGTGCACACTTCAAGTCCATTAAAGCTATTAAAATCAATCCAATGTACATGCTGAACAACTGAATTGCTCTGCAATGCATTAAGAAAAACAACTGCCTGAATACAATATACTCTGTGAAGTAAACAAACAAACATTATTTTCTATGGCCCTTATCAATTAAGAGCCATGACTCTTATCTTAGAAATTCCAGGAGAGGAAATTTCTCTCTCCTTTTAGAAGTATCCTCCAGTGTGTGTTGCTTCGGTGCAGCCTTTGCCCGAGTTACCCAAACTCGCTGTATTCCGTTGAGTGTTCAAACTGGTAGTATTGAACGCAGCTCTGTTTCTACCTCCTTGCAAAATTCTCGCATTTTAGACAAGTGACTGCTGAACTGCTTCATTTTCTAATTTAAAATAGGTATTTCTACACTCCAGAGACATTTTAGCTGCATAATTCTGCCACAAATTGTGCTCTCCATGACAGCTGATGTAAAGCAAACGATCGAGTAGGTTAGTGCTCAATAAAGCCGATATCAATCAGTTTAAAAAAAAAAAAATGCCTTAATCAGCACATGAACAGATCATATAATATATTTCCCAGCCCTAGCATTTAAAAATATATATATATATTTCTCATTTAAGAGGACAAAAGGCATAAGACAATGCCCAAACAGTGATGTCAGTATTAACCTGGTATTCAAATACCCATGCACGCCCATTAGTCTGACTTTCTTTATACACACTAGTAGTGGGTGTTATGAAAAATGTATCATATAGACGTTTCCACGATACGTAATAAGAATCACAATAAGCTGATTCTGATCAGAGTTTGTAATTGCTGTTTTAAATATAAAAGTTCGAGAAAAGTGTAATGCGACATGTATCATAAATAACAATATTACATCGTCATGTTGCTCAGCCTTTACTACACACCACCATCAACCAGCAGCACTAAGCATCTATGCCCCACAGACAGACTGTCCCTCAAGCATGAGACACACCTCTTCCCCAGCATTCATCACTCTCAGCCATTAGCCTAGCGCAGCTTGTGATCGCCTCTGAAGACGGAGATTAGATTTCAGAGTGGGCTGGCATTGCCAACTTCCCGCTCCGTATGCTGTGGGTTTTTTTTTTGTTCATTCAGATGCGGATCCTCAGCTCCCAATTCATCAGGCAGCAGTGTGGAACCATTAGAGTGGGTTTATAATGGATGGAAATGTCAGGAAGCTGAGGAGTGTGGATCCAGGCTGAGAGATTGAGAAGATGGAGAACGACTCGGAGAACGTTGTGCTCTGTGGGCTAAAACTGCAGCCCTGGGGGTCTTTAGTCATCAGAGTATCTCTCTGTCGTCTCATCCATCTCGCTTTTTAGTTCACTCTGGGCTCGAGCTCTCTCTCACTCTCTCGCTTTCTCTCCCCACCTCTTCTTCATTTCATCTATTTTTTTTTCTTTTTTACTCAACCCCCCATATTCCACCAGGTTTATTTTCAACCAACTCTCTCTCTTTCATTCTGCTGCAAGCATGAGGGAATGTGTGATTCATTTATACAATAGATTGTCAAATATTATTAGGTTTAGAGGCTATGATAAAAATAGTTCACAAGCCTTAAATATTTAATGCCTTGCATAAATGCAACACCAGCTGGAATAAAATCTAAGAAAATGAAAGTTAAAAAAAGAAAAAAGAAAAAAACAAAACAAAAAACAAACGGTTTCATGGGGTGCTGCTTATGAAGACCATTAAGGATGGCTTATGAAAGTGCAGAAGCGTGACAGACTGTGAAGTCATACCTCATAAAACATTGAAATGATATTGTGGGCAGCATGGGGTCTCTGGGGTATTCACTAAACATATACATAACGTATACATGTCAAAAATATTTGCAGGGTCAAATATTGATCAGGATTTAAAAAGCACCCATGATGCACTTAAACCTGGAGCCATAAATGGAAAAAAATCAATGATGCTTTCAATCAGATGTTTCTTAGAAACGATGAGCGTGTAAAAGGGGGAAAAGGAAGAGAGCCAAACCAACAGAAAGTCATAAATAGAAAAGTCATCAATTCCAAGGTCCGACTTCACAAACGCACAAGTTGTATTTGATGAAGCAAATTCACGCATGTTAACTAAAAAAAACCAAACATCATCTCTTTCTAGCATCCTCTAATCATTTCCACTTGATGAGCCGTGACAGCGGTGATTTAGAGCCGTGTCTGAAGTGTGTGCTCCTGATACGCAAGGCCTCTCTGCGCCGGGTCACCACGGTCCCAGAGTCTGTTCACCACCTAAGTAAATCTGCGCTTTATCACACAGACACACGCTCGTACTGGACAAGAGGTTGAGGTTATAGCCTGGCGCTTTTCATAAATATGTCAGGCGTGATGAAAGTGGGCAGATCTGGCTGTGCAGGAGATAACCAGTCTCAGAGGCTTCCTCTCACATGCTGCTGACACTGAGCACATCTACACGGCTTCAGGTGAGCCTCTCCAGACATGCTTTACCAGACAGGGCTTATTGAGCTAAAGCACACACTTCCTCTCCACTTCTTCAGCTCTTACCCTCTATGAACTGGCTCGGGTTGTTACAGTTAGTCATGGTATATGATCAGACTGTTACTTCACTGCTGAGGTTTTCAAACCACTCATTAACATGCATTTCTGTCTGTTTTTGCTTTTCCTCAGTGTCACCATTTCATCTTTAACGATGAAGTGATAAGGTCGTCCTAAAAAACATCTTTTGGTAAAAATTCCAACATATCCTGTGGGGGGAAAAGAGTTTTCGTGCCTCTGCTTCAGTACAAAGACACAACGAGTTTAATATGTAGAACAATAAAATATAGATGATTAAAAGGACACGACACTTTAAGGGGATTTTAAGGAAGTTTTTGAGCTCTTATCACATACATGTTGTGGTCATGTGACCTACTAGTGACCAAACGCAACTTGCTTGGCTATGCAAGTGTATTTGTAAAGGACAAATACTGTGTATACACGTGTCCCAAAAGTCTCTATATATAGGGGACTATTTATGGAGTGCACACCTTCATCAGTGGAAGTTCGTGGACGTCCACTCCTCGGTTGGTCAACAACACTTCCAGTCTTTTTGAATTTGTTAATAAGTTTGGCAACAGTGTCATGTGTGATGTGCTCGCCATGTTTCATGCTAAAGTCCATCGCACCCTTGCGGCAGCTTCTCGATCCAGCCGTGAGAATGATTTCAATATTCTTTAATGCGATCTGAAAAAAATCACTCAGTCATAATAAAAATCATTAAAAAAAAAAAAAAACAAACCTTACTTTCATTTCCCACTACATGATTGTAAATGGTCGTTTAATACCGTAATACCTGTGACATTTTTATAATATTGTGTACAATTCAAACCCCTACAAATGACACGAACTTTGAGATCATCTCTGCCAGCACCTCTTTCAAATCGTTCTCTCTTTCCCCTCCTTCTCTCTTCTGCCTCTGCTCATTGTCTCTTTTTATATGCGTATTTTGCTCTTTCTCTCTCGCGCTCTCTTTCCGTCTGATCTCCTGGTTGACAGCGTGACTGACTGCTGTTTTTAGGTTATGGATGGATCACAGCAGAGATGTTTACACGGTGAAACCTCAGTGAACTCTTAGGTCGTGATGGAGAGCAGACAGCTGCGTGTGTTAGAGGAGACGGGTTCAGAATGTCAAAGGTAATTCACTGCCTCTCTGCTTCAGCACCTCCTGAGGGACACATTACCTTCTGACCTAAACCAACATAGAGACACTGAGGTTAAAGACAGCATCAGGCATCTGAAAGACCTCTACCCACAGACTCAAACCCTGCACACACGTCATCAAATCGATCGAAAAATCAGATCATCAGATATCAGGTGTTCCCTTCATGAACCTTTTAGACTGAACACTCAGGTAATAATTCAGTTCTTTTCATGCTGAATGTTTCATAAGGCCCAATTGGTTCTTGCAAATCAATTTTACAAGAAAAATTGCATCGAGGTCCACTTTGGGGAACAGTGATACACAAAGTTGCGTCGTCAGACATCAGCCTTGAATAAAGTTCTAATCTTGGCAGTGTTCGAGTGTAAAAATGAAGGAGCATAGCCTTGTGAATCAAGAAGCTGGATTAAATGCAATAACTATCCTATTACTTTTGTGGGGTTTTTTTTTTTTTTTTTTTTAAACTCCTTAAAGATGACGTTAAGACCTTAGCACAGATATGCTGCTCTGCGGGCTGCATGGAGCGGTTCCTCTCCTGGGAAGTGACAGGGAGATGTTTTAAAAAGGAAACGTTAAACCGGAGATCATATATGCACAAGCACCAGACAAAGTGTGCACATAGTGGCACAGAGGATCAAGCAACCCCGAGACCGCTCAGAAAGATGGCACCAAATGACACAAACAGAGTTAAAGAAGCAGAGCAGAGCGAACATCCCTGCCATTGATGAATTCGCCTTAAATCTTGAGCCTGAAGTTAACAAATACAAATTAATTGCTAAATGCACCAAAGTGAGTGATTTTCAACAACAATTATCTAACTTGGGCATTTCTATTTCGAAACAAACTGCAACTTTAAAAAACATTTTTTTTAAAAAGCAAGAAAGGTGTTTTGAATATCAATAAGCTTTCAGATTGTTATCCACTGGCTTGTGTTTTCCTTTAAAAAAAACAACAAAAAAAAAAAACTAGACATTATCTCTGCCTTATTAGGACCAAACCCTCCAGTGCACAGTCACATACTGATTAAAGTCGTTTTGAGCCACAAGCGTTTGTGTTCCTGTAATGTGAACTGCGTCTGTGTGTGTGTGTTTTTTGCATTTGTGTCCACACAACCATGTCTCTGAGGCCGATCCTGCCTTATTGTGACTTGCTCAGTGGGAGTTTCTGATAACACCCCTCTCTCCCCCTGGAGCAGGCAAGCAGCAGTCCAGGGATCAATATGCTCTAATCATCCCACAGTGAGAGGGAGGGACAGAGTCACGGCCCCTACACACCCCTGCAGGCATACAACGGCTGCTTCATAGATTGGTATCACAATATTGACCTGTGCTATAGGGATATCACGGGCTGAAATACAGAAATAAACCATTTATTAAATAACTATCCAGATTATTATGTATTAGGAGTACTCGAAAGTTTCACGTTAGTTTCTTAATCAAGCAAAGACTTTACTTGATGGAACATACAGAAATTATCCAGGTCAATTTTTAAC
>JANDJT010000199.1:6849925-6864991 GCA_024331685.1 Stegophilus panzeri | reverse complement strand
CATGTTACAGACATCACAATTACAGTATGAAGCAAGACAACTGCAATAAGCCAAGCTGTCCCATTATTGCTGAGACACACAGCTCTCAAAACTTACACTCTTACTGTGTGCAAACTGATCAAGCAGATAGATGAGAACAAATTACATCTGTCTCAATAAACACTGCTTTGGCCGTTGTACATATTTCCATTCCACATAAATCTACACTTATAAGCTCTCAACAGGAAGGCCTATGGCAGCAATTTGCCAGTACAGCACAAGTGTAATGACTAGTATTACACCTGAGTACTAGAACGATGACACGCCAAGAAACTAGCGGGAAACCTGTCAAAGAACTAAAATTGACGATAAGAATGAACATTCTGTGTCTGCGTGAAAGGAAATAACTACAGCAGTAGCAGAAGTCTGCATTAGTAATGGGGAAAATATCAAACAACGACAAAAGCCTGTGTCACAAAATAAAGTCCCATGGTTTAGGCATGGTGACATGGATAAGGAAATCAACCAAAAGATGACTATGAGACGATAAATCATAATTTCAGCTTTCATTTCCTGATATTTACATCTAGACATGTTAAAACATTTAGAACATGGCACCTTTTGTTTGAACCCACCCATTTTTCAAGTGATCAAAAATATTGGAACACGTGAATGACTGTCGTTTCTTGGTGTCCCCAGGTGTGCCCTATTAGATGTTTAATTCTTTAATAGCTCTCAATATCTACTCTTGGCTTGAATCCTGGGTGTCACCTGTGAAGATTGCATTTGTTGTTAAATAGGATAAACCAACATGAAAACAACATAGCTGTCTATGGGAGAAAAGCAAACCATTTTGAAGCTGAGAAAAGAGTGAAAATCAATCAGAGCCATTACCCAAGCACTGGCCATAGCCAATACAACAACTACCAGACAAGGAAAATAACAGTTGATGAACGAAACTGTGAAAAGTGCTGTGAAGAAAAACCCAAAAACAACAGTCAGTGACATCACCAACAATCTCCACCGGGCAGGGGTGAAGGTATCACAATACACTGCTCGAAGAAGACGACGAGATCAGAAATATAGAGGCCATTCTACAAGATGCAAGCCACTCATCAGCAGTAAGAATCAGAAGGCCAGACTGGAATTCACAATGAAATACAGAGATGAGCCACAAAAGTGCTGGAACCAACATTAACATCAAGTGTGGAGAGATGAAGGATCTGCCGCCCGTGATATAAAACATACAAGCTCATCTGTGAAACATGGTGGAGGTAGTGTCATGGCTTGGGCTTGTATGGCTGCTTTAGGAATAAGCTCACTAATGTTAAATGATGATTTAACTCATGATGGTAGCAGCAGAAAGAATTCAGAAGTCTACAGAAACACTGTCTGCCAATTTATAGAGAAATGCATCCAATCTAATTGGGAGGAACTTCATCATGCAGCAAGACAATGATCCAAACACTGCCAACTCACCAAATGACTTCATCGGGGGGAAAGGGGGAATGTTTTAGACTGGCCAAGTCAATCACCAGACCTTAACCCAGTCAAGCATGAATTTGAGGTCACTTGATGAACTCAGCGTTGAGATGTTCCTGAGTTTACGGGTAGGAATTATGAGTTGAGGGGTTGTTTTCTTGGGTTTTTCCTACTTGGAAATTCTAAAATTCAAATGCAGCAGTCTTTGAAGTGCTAAGCAGTGTCAACAGTGAGAGTTACAAAAATCTACAGGATTGGTTGTGTCATAAGACATTTTGTTCTAGCGAACATCTCCCTCAGTTCACTTGTTCACTTGTCTTTATCCATCACAACTCGTTTGAGAGACATGAGCCACAGGTTCCATGCGCTCACTTATCCCGCGTGTTTAGTGTATGCAGCCCAGACAACTCTAGTGCTTTCTGTAGAACCTCTGTTCAAGCTTATCAAGGCAACATTCATAGTTTAAAAAGAAGGAAAAAAAAAGAAAAAACACATTCCGAGACCACAAGCAGATAAAAAGCAGCATCCTTACACATAACATTAACGCTCAACCTAGTGTTACCACACACTAACAGAGGGCCCGAACACAGGTCAGGATGCGACTGGAAATATCCAAAGGCATCTCTGCAATACTGAATCCTCACATTTCCCTTGAATATTTCAGTAAAACTCACATCCAAAACCTGCCATCCGTCCCAGCTCACACGCTAGTCTCTGGCAGGAGACTCTTCAAAAAGGTGAAATTGATTTTTCCTCTTTGTAGCGTTCTGCTTTGCGAACTAATTGAAGTAATAAAACAAACCAGTAAAGCATAAAATAGTATTAGCACACTGGTTTCATTGGGGGATTTCACGAGTCATCATGGAGCTCAATGAAGGGGGAGGACACAGGACTGTGCTGGGACTGCAGAGCCACAAATTCCTCCTGTGTTCACGGATGGCTGGACGCTGAGCATTCACTCACACCACAGTGATAATCCACTTAGTGAGGCCGTATCGGTGGGCAATGAGAGGCGGCCTCAGGGAAATACCAAATGTGTGTGCACGCATCTTTCTATTACCCTGATATTCAGATATCTGGATATGCAGAGAACATCCACAGATAATATAACTTTCAGATAATGCAAGTGTCAAAATGGCACTTAAAGAATTCCAAGCGCTACTGGTTTCACCCTCATTTCTTACATTTACAGAAGTGTGTATGATCATTAACGATGGGGAAAAAAATAATTTGATTTTTTAGACACATTGTGATTCTGTCTTAAAAGATTCCACACTTTCTACAGTGCACATCAGCTTATAATTAAAAAGCTGTTTTGACTGAAAAATATCAACAGTACTTGTATTAGAGGATAACTTATGCAAAAAAAAAAATTTATTCATATACTTATACCCTATACAGTGAGGATAAAAATGTAAAAGCAAGTTAGAATTTAGCCTGTCAAGACAAGAAAATATTGGCAGATTTTAAACTAAAATCTGTCAAATCTAGCTAAATTTAAGCTACAGGAAGATATTAGTGTGGGTTTCTGTGGCTGAATCTGAAATTAGTTACAGTTACATTTATATAGTGCTTTTCTAGACGCTCAGTGCTTTATATTATATGCTTTATATTGTATGCTTTATATTGTATATCTCCTCAACTGCCACCAGTGTCTAGAATCCACCTGGATGATGCGAAGGCAGCCATAGTGCGCCAGAACACCCACCACACACCAGCTACTAGTGGAGAGGAGAGAGTGATGTTGCCAATTCAGAGATGGGGATTATTAGGGGGACTTGATAGAGAAGGGCCACTGGGGGAATTTCACCAGGACACTGGGGGTATACCACGACTCTTTTTTACGATAAGTGTCCTGGGATTTTTAATGACCACAGAGAGTCAGGACCTCGGTTTAACGTCTCATCCAAAAGATGGTGCTGATTTTTTACAGTATAGTGTCCCGTCACTATACTGGGGCATTAATCCCCACACAGACCACAGAGTGAGCGCCCCCTACTGGCTTCCTAATACCACTTCCAGCAGCAACCTTAGTTTCCCCAGGAGCTCTCCCATCCAGGTACTGGCCAGGCTCAACCCTGCCTAGCTTCAGTGGGACACCAGGTGAAAACTGCAAATTGGCTCTGGCATATCACCTTCCATTGAACACACACACACACACACACACACACACACACACACACACACAAAATAATACATACATTATATACACACATCCTTAATCATTTGCAATATTTTTTATTTAATTAATGATATCTATTTTGCTACATGAAAAATAAGGGTCAAGAGATCAAAACGCTTAGGAAACGAGTACTTAGATTGACTGTGTCTGGTAGAAAGTAGAACGCTGAACCATAAATATTTGAACATGAATTTTATATAAATGTTATGAAAATTTGAGTAGAATCAAACAGTACAATTCATTCTGACAGATGAGACCAATACACTAGATGGCCAAAAGTATGTGGACACCTGACTATCACACCCATATGTGTTCCTCCCTGAAACCGTGGCCGCATCATTCGAAGCTTTAAAGATTTCCCTTCACTGGAACTATGAGGCCCAAACCTGTTACTCGGCAATACTCCTGTGCACAAAGTGGTCCATGAAGACTTGGTATGCCAAGGTCGGAGTGAAAGAACTCAAGTGTCCTGCACAGAGCATTGACCCTCAACCCCTCTGAACACCTTTGGGATGAACTGGGGAACGCTGACTGCACCCCAGGCCTCCTCGCCTGACCTCACTAATGCTCTTGTAGCTAAATGAGCACAACTCCCCACAGCCTTTTTTTTGTTTTGTTTTAATGTAGAAACATTTCATTTCGATATTTTGCAGACATCTTTGCTCTAGTACAGCATTTCTTTGCTTGTGCCTAAAACTTTTGTACAGTACTGTACATCCTTAGAAATAGTGTGTGCGTGCTCCTTTTCAATTCTGAAAAGAGAAATGGATAATACATCAATATAAGAGTCAATGATAAAGATATCTGTTTAATCAATTCTCATGAAGGTGAGTCTCCAGAATGTCAGATACAGAATCATAAACTCAACTGGTCACACACTTGCGCCCCAGGAGAGTGTGTGTGTGCGTGCGTGCCTGCATGTATGTGCATGATCTCTCCCTCCCTGCACAACACAGAACTTTGTACAATTCTGCAGACATAACAAACTGCATATTTACAGCCATGGCAAACGAAAAGGAAAAGATATTACTCTGTCAGCTGACACCTCCGCTGTGTTGCAGAAACGGGAGAAACTGCAGGTGGGGGCTCAGGAATGTCTGGCTTGCAATGAAAAAAATCCACTGGCCAACACATTAAACACAGTTACAAGCCCCTGTCTGCTATTACAATGAAACTTAAAACATAAGGAGGGGTTTTACAAGGCACTTGAAGAGCAGAACAGAAACACACACACGCAACACTGCACAACCTCACACAGATCCATGTCTCCCTCACCTTCAACCTTCCCCAAGTTTGGATTCGACTATACAGCATGTCCAACCTCCCATACATTATATGACATTGGGGGGATGCCAGCACATGGTTTTTGCATTGCCTATGACATTTATAAGCCTGTGGCATAAAACGGAGCTCTGAGGTCAAAGGAGACACATGCTCAAAAAATTACCGCAGCCAAGCCTATTAAAAAAAACCCTGACAGAGAATTCAGATCACTTAAATTATTAGCCGTTTTCTCTCTGCTGCTGCTCCTCGGTAAGAACGCTTGTGTGTAAAACTTGGTTCCAACCCTCGCCTCCGTGAAAAATGTGATTAGTATAGTATACCACTTCCCATATGCTGCAACAACATGATGCAGATAGTACATTTACCCTAACATGACAGCGAAACAAATCAGAGGCACACAATTACGCCGGAGGAGACTGGGACACAATGAGAGAGAATGAGAGAGAATGAGAGAGAGAGAGAGAGAGAGAGAGAGAGAATTTACATCTTAACACAACACCATGTTCCTTCTATTACCAATCTCATTATCCTCCAAACTTTAAAGAAATGAGAATCTGTCATTACATTCCTCATTAACTTCTAAACAAAGAACGAGTCAAAGACGTCTGCTAAACATCGACACTTATAAACGAGGCTCTTGCGGCAGGGCCAGATTGCCGATGGAAATGTAAACCTCGACAATTATTAACGTCAGCGACGCTTTCTCAGCCGTATCTGAGAAATCCTTCAAGCTATGACAATCCAATCTACGCTTTCTGTAAAGTTAAGAGCAGATTTACTGGATAGTGAAAAGCGAGCAGTTTTTATATTCCTTCTTTTTGAGGGCTGGTTGGCATTATAAAAATTATTCCCCAGTCCCATCATGCATCGGAAGTTCTGTTTATGTAAGTGACGTACTGGATTTAAGCACGGAGGAGTTGACTTCAATCTCCCCTCCATGGATTGGCTGGAAACAGACCAGTTCGGCGTCGTAGGGCTCAGGGCTCGGCTGTCCTGGAGCACCACCGCCGTTTGTGTTCATGTTAATGCTGCTGTTCCTGGGACTCGTCGCTCCCCTTCGCCGGGCCTCTTGTTCCTCGTACACTGCGATCAGCTATCGGGGAGAGAGAGAGAGAGAAAGAAAGAGAGAGCGAGAGAGCAGGGGTAAAGGACATTCAGTACAAATACACACAGTGTTCACAAGCATGTGCAACTTCACACACTGAAACTTGGTCCACTTGCTGGCTGCACATCAAGAGCTGTGAAATATGAGTGAATTCTAGAAACTTCCAACAGAAACAAAGGAGGAGAGCCAGGCTGTGGGGAGCTACCTGATATTCATATTTAAACTGTTTACTATGTGTTTTAGCACTCAAGAAGCTTTGCTTTAGAACATTTCTGCACTTTGTGTCCTTATTGGAAATGCCAGGATAAGAAGAAGGATATATAAATTTAAACACCTCCTGCGACACAAAGAGCTAGCTGGCCAGTTAACCAGCTTGTATTTCTCACAGACAAACACAAATAGCATTCAGTGTTAGACCGTCATATTCTCAGCTATTTATACAACAGTAGCTCAAATCTAGCATAAAAAAGTAGCGTATATAGCAATCTAGTAGCACACTGTAACAACTATAAACGTGTTGATTGTTAGTCAGCTCAGGTTGTGGTTACATGATTCCAGGTAGCATCTCGTCCTCTTAATAATTTGTATATGTCATGTGTTGGGGTTTTTGTTTTTGTTTTTTACAAAAATTCTGAGAAAGTGTTGGTTTAAAAATCTAAAATAATTCATTCGGCATCCTGATATCCAATCTGATCCTGATACCAATCTATATACACGAGGAGATATGCATTTAAAAATCATATTAGTACATTTAATGATACTTTAAACCTTCTACTAGTTTCCTCATAAAACAAAACCAAGGTTGAGTAAAAGCTATTTAAGTCTCTTCTCCGAGCCTGCTTCCTAAAAGTGCACCTTCTGGATCATAGAGGAAGAAGCCCAGCATGGCCGGTGTGTGTTTAGTCTCAGTGTGTGATGAGGTCCATCAGAAGACAATCTGCATGTACACACACTGTGTTATACAGAGGAATCCCAGGCCAATCACAGAGTAACTACATCTGCATTTAGACCTGCATGCAAGTGTGTGTGTGTGTGTGTGTGTGTGTGAGAGATTGCATATAAACACACACTGAGGACATACAAACATTAAAAGTGCACCTATTATGGTTTTACTACAAATCTTACCTTTCATGTAGTGTGTTATAGAGCTGTTTGTGAATGTGTGTTGACCTTGGGGGTGTTGACCTTGGATGCATGTAAATCTACTGTATGATACCTTTAAAACAAAATTAGGCAGGTTTCAAAACAATAATAGGTGCACTTTAACACAGAGAAAGAGGAGTTTGCTAGGCTTCCAGAGGCTTCCTGAATGCAAGGCCGAGAATGAACAAAACGACAACATGGAACTATCAACATAAAACATTAACCGAGGAGAAGTGTGACAAAGGGGGACTTCATGCACTAGAAAGAAAGAGTGAGGAAGCGCAGAAGAGAGACTGAGAAAGAGACGGAGAGACCGAGAGAAAGGAAAGAAGAGAGAGCGAGACAGAAGCTTAATGACAAAAGCAGTTGGCAAACCATCTATTCATTATCTTCCCCTCCCCTTCATCTTCATTTAACAACCTTCTTTTCATGTGTCACATGCAATCGTAACACGGCCCTCCATTTATTCCATCTCCAGCCAGCCCCGAGCCCATCAATCCATCCATCTGTTCATCCATTTAGTCTGATTCTGATCATTTCCTTTATTAGACTTTATATGTTAAGGTACAGAAAGAATGAGTGGAGGGGGAGAGAGAGAGGGAGAGAGATGAGCTGGGATATGATCTGTGTGAAACAGTAGTGATTTATTCAGAGAGGTAGGAGAGGAGTGCAGCACTTCCTCCATGCCACGGGAGGAGGGAGCGTAGAGCAGTACAAATGTTATTAATCAGCACCGGCAGAGGAAGAGAAAGAATGATAGAAGCAAACCATGAGTGAGAGTTATGGGAAAGTATGACAAGCCCGCCTGATCTAACATTCAGCTTTACTCAGGACTCAACATTCTGACTGTTCAATAAACCAGGTTTAGATTTCTGCTCACTCCACACTACGTGAACAGAAACTACGGGCTGACTGATTAAACGGTTAGAGGTGTCGTCAGGGATTTTACATACTTGTAGCTGCTTTGAAACTCAGAATTCAAACAAGCACGGCCTTCAGAGCCAGTGTACTTTGTGTTCATTTGTTTTCAGTTTCGAAATGGCGCACAATAAAATAGGGAATGAAATTCATTATAAAATAAAAATAAAAACAATAACTCATTTTTAACTGTTTCCAATTCACACAAAAATCTGGAAATCAAATATTCATGATGCAATATATGAAAGCGAGTCGACCTGGAAATACAATTCAGCTATTATACATACTATTTATGGTTAGGATGTGTACTCTCGAACCCTGTTCTGACACAAATGTGAATCAACATACGCAGAAATTATTCAAATATCCTTAAACTGCAGCACCTAGAAAAATCCTGCTGATTTGTTCAGCTCCCTTGGCCTCCTCCTTTACAGTCACTCACTTGCTATTTTTTAAAAGCACATGTATAATAGCGGTACATCAGGCACTAATGGCAATCCTGAAACTACCCTTCCTGCTAATAGCTATCCAGTACCTGCTGAAACACATCCAGGACAATCAAACTCGTTCATTCATTTCAGCCCTGAAACGATGAAAAACAAGGCAAGGTAAAATACGAGAGCTTTCTTTTATGTTTATTGTTTTAAAGCCAAAAGCTGTTTTGAACACCTTGTTTGCATATAATTTTATTTTTCCATTTCGAAATGAAAAATGAATGAACACGATGTACACAGACCTTTCAGCCTTCACTGTTTTCCTAACTTATGCTTAGGCTTTGTCTTTATTATTTGGATGTTGGTGGTCTACCTCATTTGCTTCTTCCAACAAGACTGGCATTTTGTTGACAACTGGGGCGGCTGTGGCTCAGGTGGTAGAGCGGGTAGTCCACTATTCGTAGGGTTGGCGGTTCGATTCCCGGCCCACGTGACTCCACATACCGAAGTGTCTTTGGGTAAGACACTGAACCCCAAGTTGCTCCCGATGGCAAGTTAGCGCCTTGCATGGCAGCTCTGCTACCATTGGTGTGTGAGTGTGTGTGTGAATGGGTGAATGAGACAGTGTAAAGCGCTTTGGATAGAAGTGCTATACAAGTGCAGACCATTTACCATTTAACTGCTGGAATGCAAGGAAGACCTTTAGTTTTATCAAGTGCTCTAACTGCAGAACCGTTAACCCGATTTACTCCAAACTACTCCGATTTACAGTGCACCATTTTTGTTCCTCCACTAAAGTGTAATGGCTTTTTAACAAAACTTTGTACAAAGTTAGGAAATATTAATCTTTATAAGGACCAAAGAGAGCTGCATTGTTTTTCAGACTAATTAGGATACAGAAAGCGTGATTAAGTTCGTGTGCCTCGAGTAGTGGCCAACTCAATAGAGCGAGTTATTTAAATCAAGGCCATTCTATCAGTGTACCAGCCTAGAACAAGAACTCTCTCGCACCCGTACACACAGCTAGAACAAATCTGTGCTGTGTTTTACATTAACGAACCGTTGCCTTTCGCTCATCGACCCAACAATCAGGCTACCGAGCCTGGACTGGACTGAGAAATGCACACACCCTTGCAGACAGACCTGTAAACCTCACAGTGGCATCACACATCACAGGGATCCAATACTTGAAGCACTTGGACACAAAAATTGGATCAATAGCCGGTTATCAAGAGGAGCTGCTAGACAGGGTAAGTGGCAATGTCGTACTCCGTCCTCCGCTCCTCATTCAACTTCTAAATAAACGCTTTCAACCCGAGCGCCGCCCAGATGTGCCTTATATTCGTCACCTGGGAGGCATCACGGTTCGGATTTACAGAAGTTCTGAGAATGCGAGCTCATCGATATCCGATTCAGCAGGAGCTGGAGTGGCACGGTCCTGCCGCGGTGCTCAATAACTGTTATTTCTGCAGGCTGTAGAGGTGTTAATTAGCACAGATGACAAGGTAAAAACTGCAGGAAGGTTAAGATGGAGAGATCTCATTATATAGACTGCTGCGGAAGGGCCGACTTGCACGCAACCCACACACACACACAGACACACGCACACGCAGATGTGACGGTGGTTAAATTACATCTGACAACGGAATCAGAACCTGTCAAGCACAATAACACAACTGCCTCCATTAGGCAAGGAAGACGACAGACAAAAGGGGAGCAAAGAGATGGAGAGAGAGAAACGTACGAGTCAGAGTGAGCGCTTTTTCCACCTCATCCTCCCTCTATACCTTTCCACCACTCTCGTCTCCTGTGCAGAGTCACACCGGCTGCGTTTAGACAGGAGAAGTAGTAAAGTAGCTGTTGAAAAACTCACCTCTTGCCACTTACATTTATAAAATAATGCTTTAATAGACCAAATGCACCACTGCATGGTAAGAGTGTAATAAATAGTACACACTATAGTCACAATGTTCATCAGAGCATCAGCCAGTAGGAGATTGTCTGGAAAAACCACACGTGTGCACACGTCATTCACGTCAGTGCTAAAGCCAGCTATACAATACAAATTTGGGCTCGATTTTGCTGTCACAGGCAAAAAAACCCCACACATTACAAAAGAATAATTTGGTCATGAGAAAACAGCTAAAAGACCCACCTCTTCCGTGAACACCTAACTAACACCTAAAATTCCAACCCTGCATTATCCTAAAAAACAAACAAAACCAAAAAACCTATTCTGGTTCTCACACCATTACTCCGCACACTTTGCTTTTCTAGAACTCAATTATAATATCTTGTATAGTAGCACTACTTGCATTGTTCTCCGCTTGATACATCACTTTGCTTGGATTTCCTCATTTGTAAGTCACTTTGGATAAAAGCGTCTGCTAAATGAATAAATGTAAATGTAATAAATGAGTTGCGATCGGCGGTCTTAAAACACGTAATGCGACGAAATTACTGATGAAAACCACACAGTGCTAAAAGTCACACACAGGACTGTGCCACAAAACAACAGGAAACTCAGGGTAAAGCTGCAGATAATCATAGTAGCAAAGGCAAAACTTAAAGGAAAGATCACGCACACTGATGATGTAAGCAGAACCTAGTCATTTCTTTTAATTACAGGTCAATCTGACATGAACATGTTATTGCAGAGTCTGTTCGAGAACTCGGCGATCAGATCATAAAGTACAGTATAAAACAGGCTTAAGGAAGATGGAAAGAAAAAAAACCTAATCAGGGAATAATCCAATTCATCTTGTTCGCGTCAGCAGACTGGAAGCATGTGCGCAGGAATACAATTTTATTTGTGACGAGACAAATTCCAAGGCTAGCCTGAAAACACTAAATAATCATGCTGAAAATGATCAGGCTTAAATGAAATACTATAGGGTGTTATAGGTTAGCAAAAGCTAACTAGCAATGTGTGCTGCTTGCTTGAAAATAAAACATTTACATCAAGTCTTTTTTTTTTTTGTATTTAGATATACACCAAATGTACAAGCAGCTGAATGAAGGTGCAACAATACAAAGAACTCAGAGAATCTGCAAGAACTCAAACTAAAAGACTGAAGACTAACGTTGGTTTGCACAAATGTTACCGTGGTAACAAAAAGAACCATTTCAAAATAGAAATGCAAAGAAGTCCAGACACCAAGTAGTAATAAAAAAGAAACAAAAGCTAAGTGCAGAGAAAAATAAAGCATTATTTAGACAAGGTGTGAAGAGATGGATATATATATATATATAGAATCCTCTGCAGAAGGACCAGAGTCATTGGGCTGTTAAGGTGGATGAAGGAACCCCTTCCAACACTGAGGAGCCGGGACGTTTTCAGCATTACTAGCACGCTACAATCTCAGACAAGGACATGAGCTGGAGTGCAGTTCTGAACAAGGGAATGCAGATAATGTGCAGAGATCGTAGAGGCTAGGAATGTAAAGACATTTGAATTTGATTCTTGCTACAATAGAAATCCCAATGGAGTGACCTTAGTAGGGAGGCTGTGTTTTTAAATCTTGCCAACAAGTCTCGCAAGCCAGCCTTCTAACATTCAACAGAGAGTCTGGTATTTTCTCCGACTGAACATGGCCAAGAACCGCCTACTTTCATAAAAAGAGCCCGTTTGATTGACAGTGTAAACGGCCAACCACAGACCTTTCCCTCTAGCCTGTCAGCACAAACATGTCACCATGTTTGAAAGTATGTATTTCTCTTTGGAAACCAGTACAGTAAGAGCCAATCAAATGTCATTTGATGACAGAGTGGACATACACCACTCTGGGAGAGTGTTGGGAGAGTGTACATACACCACCCCACTGCTACACTCCCTCCACTGGCTTCCTGTAGCTGCCCGCATCAGATTTAAAACACTGATGTTTGCCTACAAAGCTAAAAACGGACCAGCACCCACCTACCTCAAAGCACTTATCACACCCTGCACTGCACCACGCTCTCTCCGATCCTCTAGCACTGCTTGACTCCCACCATCTCTCAAGGTACAAGGAAGGCATACAGAAAGACTCTTCTCTGTTCTGGCACCTACAGAAGGTGGTGAATGAGCCACTGGCAGTCTTCAGATGACGTCTAAAGACCTACCTCTTCCTGATTGGCACTTTACTTAAAGTGTGTTGTCTGTGTGCATTTCATACTATATTACCGCCCCAACAGAGCTTTAAGACTAATGGTACTCTTAGTCCATGACCTAGAGAACCAGTATCAGAATGTACTTATTGATAGAGACTTCAAAACACTTTAGTAAGTTGCTCTGGATAAGGGCGTCTGCCAAATGCCACAAATGCAAAAATGTAAATGTACTAAAGTGTACAAAAAAAAGTTTGTGTGTCTTGTGTGTGGAGTATCTCTGGCTAAGACTCCTCTTTAACCAAAAAATGCCTACCACAAAACCAGCAACTTTATTTTCGTTTAAGAATGTCCATTATGAAACCAGCCTTAAAGTTTTCCATATCACTCATCTACCCACCTTATCTATGCAGTAGACATGGATTGGTCACATGACACCTCAAGTCATTTTGGATACTGGTCATTGAGAGGCACTGTCCAAGTGAGAGAGAAAAAAAAATGAAAGCCAAAAAAAAAAAACACCTGAGTTAAGAGACCTTCAGCGTAGGCAATCGTTTATAAACTCATTAAGCCACAGAGGAAATCACCAGTGATGAATTTCACTAATAAACAAGCTTAGAAGTCTCAGTGGAGCAACTGAAGCAGCTCCAAAGAGGCTGTAATGGCTGCTGAGCTTACGGAGACACGCACAGATCACGCAGCACACAGGTACAAAACACAAAGTACCGGAAAGAGCCAAACGGTGAGACAATGAGACCACACACACACAGAGGAACATTTTGAGGACGCCCACTCAAAAATGCCCACCGGAATGGGTATGACAGGTAAGTGATGAGAACAGGATGGTATAACAGCTGCACTCGCCGAGTCAGCAACTCACTTTACATCCGGAGCGGCGTAGCAAGAACGGCAAGCCACATCCGCTCTGCCACAATTCTCATTGGGACAAACATGCACGTTACTATTCACATCAGTTCACACTTGGTTCATTAGTGTCTGTAGGTGCATTTATTTCTCTACTTATTCACCATGAACTTTCACAATGTTTTGGGGTACACACTGCTGCAACAGAACTAGCAGCTGAAATTGAGTCTTGCTAGCCTTAGTTTTTGTTAGAGACTTTACAAACTCCTGGCTAAAAGTTAGTAATATGTTAACCATCAGCGAGTAAGCAAGTTAATCTTGGGGTAGTGGTGGCTTGGCAGTTAAGGCTCTGTGTTACTGATCGGAAGGTCGGGGGTTCAAGATCCAGCACTGCCAAGCTGCCACTGTTGGGCCCTTTAGCAAGGCCCTTAACCCTCTCTCTGCTCCAGGGGTGCCGTATCATGGCTGACCCTGCACTCTGACCCCAACTTCCTGACATGCTGACGTATGCGAAGAAAAGAATTTCACTGTGCTGTAATGTATATGTGATTAATAAAGACTTATTATCATTATCTTGCATGTCTGGCAATGGGCTACGGCAACAAAGTCTGTAGTTGGCGAGTCACTGTTTTAGTCAAGCTTCTTTCTGTAAACGTAGCCATGTGTTTTACTGAAACTATAGACTCACTAGTGAATGCTACAAGTGTGAATTGTGAACCTTATCACTACTAACTTTTTGATAATTCTTGAAATACTTTAAAAGGCAGGATCCCATGAACTTTGTCTTCAATCCAGTGCTCATAGAAGCGTTTTGGGGTTTTTTGGGGGTTTTTTTTTCCCCAGCTGGAAGGCAGCGTACAGAGAGCCAAGTCAGATTACAACCCTCAAAATCCTTAAGCTCATGGCCGGAAAAGTGTGACGCTCTGTGGCCTGGGCAAAGACTAGGCTGAGACTAATTAAAACATAGCTGTGCTGTTTTGGTTAGACTGCACAATATAGCATGAATAATTTGTAAAGTTGCCTGGTTCTGTTCACTGACACAAAAAATATATTCATTTGAGATATTAGTTTGGGACACACACACACACACACACACACACACACACACACACACACAGGTCCAAAAGTTTGAGACCACTAATGAAAATACTTTTATTTTGTGTTTTTTTAATATAATAATAATAATAATAATAATAATAATAATACCACAACCATTTTCTTTACAAATTATATCATTGCGTTTCTGAGATATTTACATGAATTTCAGAGTTTCTAAGTATTCGGTACGGTCTCTTTTTGCTTTAATGGCAGTGTGCACTCGAGCTGGCAAAACCTTATGATCCATTTTGAGCATTTACTTTCTTCGTTTTAAATATTTAGAAATTCCAAAATCATCTTTTTATTTCCAATTTTAAATAATAAAAAAAAAAATTGAGATTTCATTTCCAATGTAGTCTCAGACTTTTGGACTCCACTGTATGGATATTCACATATATGGATATATATACACATATACACACATACACACACACACACACACACATTGTATATATTATATATAATATAATATTTTATCTATTTTATATATA
>JANDJT010000199.1:6821315-6836800 GCA_024331685.1 Stegophilus panzeri | reverse complement strand
CTGGACATTTTGTTAGGATACATGGCATCATGGATTCTATCAAATATCAACAGATATTAAATGAAAACCTGACTGCCGCTGCAAGAACGCTTAAAATGCTTCTTTGCTCATATTTAGCAAGGGTGCCAATATTAGTGGAGGGCACTGTATATATGGGCCTTCCCTGACTCTTGGTAGAAAATTGGAAACACACAATTGTTTAGAATGTTTTTGCTGTAGCATTACAATTTCCCTTCACTGCCCCTGCCCTTGTGCACAAAGCGAGGTCCATAAAGACATGGTTTGCCAAAGCTTATGTGGAAGAACTTCAGTGACTCAAGCCTAGCCCTCACCCCCACTGAACACCTTTGGGATGAACTTGAACACCAACTTCACACCAGGCCTTCTCGCTTGTCAACAGTGCAGACCTCACTAACGTGTGTCTGAATGGATACAAATCTCCACAGCCATGCTCCAAAATCTAGTGCAAAGCCTTCCCAGAAGAGAGGAGGCTGTTATAACAGCAAAAGGTCCATGGTTACTGGAATAGGCGCATATGGGTGAGACGGTCAGTTGTCCACATACTTTTGGCCATATAGTGTATTTCTAAGGCATTTCTTAAATGAAAATGACTCCTGGCTGGTGTGCGAGACCTCAGGAGCGAGCAGAAGTATGTCTGGGTCAGTGAGCTGACTGATCCATAAGCAGTTGATTGATTTGCTGTAGGCTCACTAAGCTTAATCTGTCCCTGAACATGAAAAGTACAGTTGAGCTTAACTAAGCCTCCTCAGCATTTCAACAGCATCCTCAAACTACTCAGTCACGCTCTAATGGGTGCTTTCTCTTTCTCTCCTCTTGTTTCTTTCCTCCTACCCTTCATAAACATTATCATGCATGACAGACAAACGAGTCAACAGGGTTTTGTTAATTTGGTCATATAAATCAGTTGTAGGCTTGACTCTGCTCTTCACCCTTTGAGATTAACTATTCAGCTGAGGTAAAGCAATTAACACAGCGCATTAGGTAGCACTATCGATCTAGTACACTTCAACCCTATCAGCCCTACTAATCAGCCATCCATTCCACTGACATTTTCAATACACCTGACATTTTCAATACAACAAACACCAAGCCTGTTTCTGCTTCTCGGGCCTCTGGAAAAACCACCTGCCAAAATCTTACCCAAAAACGGACAAAGACCCCGCAGCGATGTAGCCTGTCCATTCCTCCTAAACAATAAACACGCATTTTCAAAATGCTATCCATCAATGCCTATTACAGTTCCTTGCTTCCACCTCAGTCCTGATGTATATTTCTTCCCTCTTGATTTGCTTCCCTTAAGTAATCTCCCTTTCATGTGCTTGTTCTGGCAGAGGTTCCTGCCGTACTGTTTTGCTGCACACAGTAAAAGAAGGAGAGCAGAAATGGAGCTGTGAGCCCGGGCACGCCTGCGAGCTGTTGTATATTACTGATGTCGTTATTATTATTTATAAAGACTCATAAAGGCTGGGGGTAAACTGGCCATGAATCAGCTCAGCCCTGGAGGCACAGCAAGGCCTGACACCTCTTATTTCTCACACCTTACACAAACACAACCCATATTCATTCATCATGCCGGCGCAGCCACAGCACCACACACCCTTCTATATTTCTTGCCCTGCAGTTCCCCTCTGATATCTGTGCGTCGGACCTCTTGTGCTTTCTCTCCATCCCCAAAAACCCTTCGTTCCCTCAGCTCCTGTGCCGGGTCGTATCCGCAGGGGTGGCTGGGAGAAAATGGAATGTGTGATTAAGCTATACCCGGTGCAGCTCCCTAACCTGTGGGACATGAACAGCGTGAAAGGGGTCCTTTCACCAGCTGCCCGAGATAAGTGCCTGAGGAAAATAGCCACGTTATTACAGCTCTGCTGCTTTATGCCATAGAGAAAGGGGCCTTATTAGCACGCAAGTAATTGAAGTGTCTTTTCTTGCAGCCTGCTGGCTATTTTTCTTGATTATTCACTCCATTTTTTTCCCAATTTCCACTCACACTCATTTTTTCAGAGCAAGGAAGATAGCCATTAGCCTAAAGTAAGATAAGCCATCTCAGGCAAAGAAGCATTTACTATACAGAAATCTTGAAGGTTGCAAGATGTAGCTCGAGTTTGAGCAAAAGCATTTCTCCTGTAGCTATGAAAAACATGGGTACTGTAATACAAAGCTGGTTAACCGTAGCGGCGTCTCTAGACTGAACGTGAAAATGGTTCATAATACCAAGACACTGAATTATCTAAAATTCAGTTTGTGTAAAATAAACAATATTCCAACTGCATTTATTTATTTATTTTATTTGCATTATACACCATTACATTAAACTAGATGAATTTATTTTAGATGATTATTAGTAGGCTAATGAGGTTTTGATTGCAACTAGGGCTAATCGATAATTAAAATAACTGACATTATGGATTAGTTGGGTCTGTGTGAAATATGTTGGTTTTGGGGTTTTGTTTTGTTTTTTAAATACAGAAAATAAAAATTGACATTTTAATCCAACTAATCGATTAATCAAAGAAATAATCGACAGGTTAATCGCTTATCAAAATAATCGTTAGTTGCAGCCCTAAGTGCAACCCTACACTGGTTGTGTGTAGCTTGAAAGTTGCCCAAAGTTTGCATATAAATTAACACATTTTTCACAGCTGTGTGTTGATATTTGCACATGTTTAATTACTCGGCAAAAAGTAATATTTATTCAGATAGTTACCTGATTGTCGATACCAAACATCACCTCCTGCCACCTAAACAGACAATCCACATTAACATACAAAAAGGTAAAGCTGCCCTTTTTTAGTTTAATTGATTGCTTTTTAGTAGGCGGCTCTGAGTTTTTAAATGCAGCCCAAAATTTCCAATCGCTTAAACGAGTCATTTGAAAAAGTTAGAATCACTTTAGGAATTTACTATAAAGTTGGAAGAGATGTGGGAATGAGCAGGCCCAGTCTAAAAGTCTGTCCAATGGTCAGTCAATCATATTAAAATTGGGAAGCGGTCTAGCTTAAAGATTGATTTTTTTTTTTTACACCATGGTGGGGAACAGCAGCATTTTATTAGTGTAGGAGTCCCAATAAATTGGCTCTGCCGTTGCCTGTGGTTTGTGGCAAATGGAGATACGAGATGCTAAATATGTAAGCTAATAAAATTTCATACATTCTCAGTATAGGTTCATTTCTAGCCTAAATGAAGCCCAGAAGAGTAAATGTCTTTTCGTAGGCTTGGGTTCAGCAACCTAGGATGAAGATCCATATTGCCCTTCAGCATTACCTCTGCACATCTGTGTTCAATAGTACAGATCTGACCATAAAAATAAACTGAATCTTGATTCCAAAGGGCATCTTGACTGACTATATGCAACACAGAGGAGTTAACAGTCAGTCAACAATCGAGTTTGAAGGCCAGCTTAACCAGTTACTCATCTATTTCCCCACTGGCACTAAGCCAACAGGCCAGATCCAGGCCAGGAAATTTTTCTGCTTTTGAGATAACCCAGAGAAAGCTGATGCTGCAAAGATGTCTCATCTCTACAATATCCATAATGCAACAACCTGCAGAAAAATATACAATCTATTTGTTCAGGGTGTAATGAGTAGTAAGGCAGGGTTCCACAGCGTTTTGCTCACATTTGCTTCTTTTTTTTTTTTTTTTTGTAAATGGGATTTCAACTAAAGCGTATATTGATTAAGAAGCTCGTCGCATGGCAGGTGACCTGTCTGTCTCCGCAGCATGGATTAAAGGTCAGAATTCCTGCTCAGCTCAGCTTTTCACAAGCAGGTGAAAAATCACTTGCATCTCACATCGTACACTCATTTATATTTTTGCAGAAACGAAGATCGTTAGCCGCAAAACTTTTGAGCTTTCAACTCATTGAAAATCATTGAAATACCACTGAAAAAGTGCCGCTGTTACTTCAGACAGCTTTCAACTATAATGTTACTAGTCAAGTGCACCATCCCTTAACGTTTACACACAGCATGCAAAGCAAAAATGGATATGCAGAAAACACAACACAGCCAAAGACGTTCAGCTAAGTTTTATAGAGGACGCATCACAACAGGCTTTACATAACCATTTCAGAGAATGCAGATTTCGCATTATTCTAATGCACCAGGTGATTAAAACTGCTCAAAAAAAACAAAAAATAAATAAACACAAACCTGACCCCCTGTCAAAAGACAGGCAAATCTGGTACTGTATGTGTACTAGCACGTTGAAATAATTTATAAAATATTACTACTAATGCAGCATTGCACACATTATACCAATAATAATAATAATAATAATAATAATAATAATAACCAACAAGATTAGAAAATGTATTCATTCATTTTTTTCAAGTAATAGCAGTCACAGTAACATTTAGCCATGTCACCAGCTTGAGGAACACAGCCAGTGTTCTGACAGCTGGCACTCGGTCTGTATTAAATTTTTTTAGTATTTTAGGAAAGCTAGTCTTTAAAAAAAAACAAAAAAAAAACACAAAAAAACACCAAAGAGTTTCTATTTAATGTTTGATCACACCTGACCAAATCAATAAATGTTTTTCTCAAGTTAGGAGTCACCAGTACTCTGATCTGACCAAGCGTAATTTCTTCGCTTGAAGAATGTGGTTTCTGTCTATAAACAACGCAGAACACAATATTACTGATAGAGAACGCGGTTACTGCCCAAAATCTAACAAGCATGAGAGTCGTGACTGTACTTTCAAATTCAATTCAAACTTTGTGACGGTTCTAAACGACACAGACCGTAGGACTCAATTAACGACAAACGCTGCGATTGTATACAGTGGTAGTGTGTGTTTATAATTATTTTATATTCTGTTCTGTCAATCTAAATATGCAGAAATTCACACGTATAATGCTTGAAAAAGCAAACCTGCCAGATGCGCCCCTGAAGCAAGCGATGCAAGACATTTCATCCATCAAGACTCTGAATGTCTGATTAAAAAGTCTTTAATTGTAATAATAATAACCAGTCTGTCTCAAGTTAGCGTCTTAGGTTCCATTCGGTTATTCTAGCGTTACAGCACACACTTACAGCTTTCAGAATGTTGTGCAGGAACAGCTGTGCACACTTCATACTATAAACACCATCACCACCAGGCAGTTAGTGAAAGTGATGGGGTGAACAGAGGCCAGTGGCATCAGGAAAGCAGGGGATTCAGACAAACAAACACTAGACTATTACCACCCAACAGCTTCACTAGGAGAGGTCTTCAGCAGACAAGGGCTTAGCCGATAATGCCACTGACCTCGCCTCTGATGTTGACTCTCTGCTATGTGAAGAAACTGTCTGCGAAGCCGTTTATTTGCTTTCTGCACACAGACGTGGAGCCTGTTGACAAGGAATTTAACTAAAGTTACAGATTTTAATGATTCCCCATCCTCTAGGGTGTTAAAGGTTAATACGCAGAATTCCCCACCATCAATAAGATTATGTGGCATTGGCTGACATTTTTCACACTCAGTGGCCTTAAACCAGAAATGCTGAGCTAGTTTTACTCAAAAAGCAAGTTAATGATGACGGAACGTATTTTCAGGGTGAACTAGCAAAAGCATGTATAAGTACATCAAAACATTCTTGTGTTTGTCGGTGTCAGTTCACATGAACTCCGAGGCCCAGAAGCACTAATCTTCAGGCTGTGTGTGGTGTAGGCTATATGCTGAGGTCAGATGCTGCTTTGCGTCTCATGGGTGGCGCCACTCTCTGCAACTGCAGTGTCAGATTAGCATGCGCTGAAGCAGCCTGAATCAGCGATTCTCAACTCCAGTCCTGGCGGCCCACGCTCCTGTACAGTTTACAATTTTAACTTACCAAAACATATAAAGTTTGTTACTAGACGACTATTTAACGGAAGTGCTTTAGGCACATTTGCACCGACTGTAACAGTTACTACATGAGTAACCCAGAAGCATCCATAACTGGAGTGTTTAACAGATACATAATGCATGTTCCCCAGATGCAAAAATTTATCTCAAGTGCTTTTCTCGGACCAAGCGTTAAAATCATCACACGTATATCTATGCATGATTTCATCCAGATCACTGAATTGTCTAGGTGACTTTAGCTAGGGAATAGGTCAGTTTCATCAGGCCCAGAGCTGCCAACATTGCTAACAAGAAAATCCCAGCAGGCAGATTGTCTCCAGATGTGCGCAAAGCTACAATGAAAAAAACGGCAAGGAAAAATCAAGCATGGCCACTACTTTAATAAGCATTATTATTATTATTATTATTATTATTATTATTATTATTATTATTATTATAAGCAGCTATAGTCCTATAGTTTTTTTTTTAATCAAAGTAGAAGTAACTGCTTTCAGAAACAAACATGCATCTTTCACGTCCTTTCCCCTCCAGTGAATTGGTTTTTCCACTGGGTGACTTTCCACTGGTCTGCCTGAATTTTTCAGGTGTCGCCTTGCTGCCATAATAGCAAGGGGTCAAAAACTGACAATGCTATGACTAGACTTTTGCACATCTGAAGTTCTTCTACTGAACTTGTGAAGTAGTTCAACTGCTGAAAAGACCCTCATATGAATGGTGAAACATCACTAAGATCACACCAAATCCAGTTTACTTGCACTTCCACCATTGGAAACTCCAGCACCTTTTCTGAAAATACGACTAGACGTCCGATAGCGCTCGACAACCCATCAGTAAATATCCACTTACAGACTTTCTAAAAGGCGCATACCAACTGCTGCGCTAAGTTTTTTAAATGCAGCAATTAGGATACTTGGATGTAAAACTGTATGAGGATCAAGGGGATGTGAGCTAAATCCTTCAACAACAGAGAAAGCTAGCCCTGGCTTCCCGAATTAATATTTCAGAAGGGCAGAGTCTTCTTTAAGTAGGAGCCCACTTCAGTTCTCATCTCTCTCCTCCAGCAGTCCATGTTGCCCGGAAACTGCCTTAATGGCGCATCTTTTTCAATATCTTTTCATATGTATTCTGTATGTATTATTCAGACATTTAATATCTTCGCATACTCCCTCCGGGTAGTTAAGATTCCCAGACTTGGACCTTATTTTGTTTTCCTCCCTCTGCGCTTCTGCCTTGCTCTCTGGCTCTCTCCAGGGAGAAGAGAAGGTCACATCTTGTGCACCTCCTCTCCTCAAAACCTGCTCTCTATCAAAGCCAATGGAATATGTGTGTGTGTGTGTGTGTGTGTGTGTGTGTGTGTGTGTGTGATGGAGAGAAAGAAATGTAGTTATGGGGTTGAGAAACACCTTGGCTAAGATTAAGAGTAGAGAAAAGCAATAACAATGGATGTGGAGCAAAACGCATGGCAGTCAATGGGAGAATGCAGGGTGTGGTGCAACAAAAACTTGTTATTGATTTACGTCCGTGTATTGAGGATGGAAATTGTTCTACTGAGGTAAGTAGAGACGTCTAATACATGTATAGTTTCTCCTGAGAATTGAATTCTTTAGGGCCTGATGAAGAAGTGTCACATGCGAAAACTGAATCTCAATAAAACAGCGTTAATTGCCAGGAGTGATTAGGAAAAACGACAGAAGCAGAGAGACCAAGTAATTATAATCCGTCTTCGTCACCATCATTAGCGGTGTGGGCCTCTTCACCCTGCCATCTTTCTTTCTTCCAATGTAGTCACTGTTGCCATGGTAAACCAAACTCGAATCCCATTTGCCTCTCAGCACGACCCAGCTGTTCACCGCTGAGGTAGACAGAGGGAAAATACACACAAACACAAAACTACCATTTTGAGCAACTGCATCCTTCAACAAACTCTTCTCTTTCACTTCTTTTTCCATAGAATATGCTATATTGGCCAACAATTGACAGACTTAGCTTAATAAGAAAAGAAAAAAAATTAAATAAAGGAAATAAATAAATAAATAAATAAAATCACAAGATTCATTAGAAATCAGAAACTAGTCACAGCCTTGTAAATCATTTAATGAGTACTAAACAAATCCAAATGTTCCAGTGTTTTATTCTCAGGTTTTCAATACAGTCCTTCCATGATGTCACGACCGTAGAAATGAATGCAAAGTCAAGCAAACGCCACAATATTCGCAGGAGCCTGCAATTTTTCAAAATTACTGCAGAATTTCCGCAGAGTTGGGCCAAGACGTACTGCGCGACATCATCACAATGCGCATTCAGCCAAAGCCCTCTTCGATTCACGTGTGTCGAACATGAGTACTGCTAAAAGGTCTCATTTACCAACAAACATGACTGTGAAAGACCGTGCGAATCTATTTCGTGCAATTGCAAGTAGTTTTCCACAAAAAAAAAAAACAAAAAAAAAAAAAAAAACACAAAAACCCCCACAAATACATCGTTTGAAAGTCTGAAAAAAGCCGCAGCAAAATCAAGCATTTTTGGCCACAACAATCACAAAAAAACCTACACGAAATCCTGTAGAGAATTTTTCATTTTTAAAAATCCTTTGGCTCAGCAGCGAATACATTCATTCTATGTAAAAAGCTCCACATCCTTTGAGTCCACTAATAAATATAAAGCTTTTATACCAGAGCACTGCCGAACGCACTGCCAGAGTTTTCATATACGCTTTCAAACTTTTCGTTTACGTTTCGCCATTCTAGCACAAATCTCACATGGGGGAGGGGCTTAACAGCGATTTACTCTCATTGGCTAGTGAGATTTGGATCGACAGCTTGAGTGTCCAGCTGAGGAGGAGGAGAAGGATGACGCCGCCGCTCCTGAGAGCACATCTTGGGGGGGGAAAAAAAAAACCTCAAATATTAATTATGAACTAATATACTGACTACTACACTACGAAGTACAAACACTATAACTATACTGAGAACCGCATCCAGAACACACTCCAAAACTCCAGGAAGTCTCTACTTCCTGGTCAGGGAGCTGTCGATCCAAATCTTACTAGCCAATGAGAGTAAATCAGTGTTAAGCCCCTCCCACATGTGAGAGTTGTGCCAGAATGGCGAACGTAAACTTGAGGAGCGTAAACGAAAACTCTAGCAGCGCAATCATAAACCACGATTAGCGAAAACAAAGCTTAAACAACTTTAAAAAGAATGCTGTTTATTTGAAGGCCATGTTACATTTTTTCCTCCGAGTTCACGGTTGTTCAGTTTTAGAGTGTCTTTCTTCTCTTTCACTGTATATAATTGTTCATTTCTTGAAAAGTTACATTCAATACTTTTGGCACAAATTTCTTCAGACCCACTACTTACACCACCATGCATTTCTCAGTCTATTTCAATAACCTGTACTCTATCTATCAAGCATGGAATAGACAGGAAGTGTATTGTGAAAGACAAGACAATACCCCATATTACCTTTAAATGTGTAATGATGCGGTTAGGACTGTGCCAATCTAATCCTAGGCGTCAGTTCTGGGACTGGGACTGGTATCGGATCCGATTGAACATGTTTCCTAATCCATGTGGTGAACACGCATTATGTTTACACACACACACACAAGTGTAAACAGCTTGACTTAAGTATGTATTAAGGAATGTCGCCGTTGCACCTCTCATGTTTCTGATATCTTAGCAACAAAAGCTTGCAGAGAGTCATCAAGATCTGGTATCGGGTTTCAGCCAACACTCACGTGTGTGCCTAGCTGTGCTGTCCTCTCAACGTTTTCTTTCAAGTTAATACAGTGTCAATCAAATCTGTGCCACAGAAAGCCACAGGCATTACCCAACAGCGCTCCGCCCCCCTTCAAAGACATGAAAAAGGTTCGAGACCAATTTAGGCTTGCCACTAATTTCACCACAGCTGCTATGACTTTCCTTATAGCCTGCAAGATAGGCTCACACTTATTAATCACTCGGGGTCAGCTAAAGTCTTACACTGGCTGGGGCTTTTGCTTTAAAAGGTGAATAATAGCTTGGTTTGCCCTGAGAGAGCTAACAGGGTAATAATCGTGAGCTTTCAGTGGTTTGTTTTAAAACCACAGCCTTGAGGTGTAGGTTGTAATTACACTGATGATCAGCCGTAATGAAGTAAAAACACCGAACTGTTATTTCCAGACTGTGTGTTTTCATACCTGTGCTACTTAACAGGACCGAAATATATTAAAGTATATGTTTCATATATATTCTGGAATGAATGAGTGGAAAATCCTAAATCCAAATGAACACAATGACCCACGATGTACAGTCGGTACTCCACAATCAGCAGAACTATCAAAACACTGGCTTCCTATCTGAATCAGTGTCAGTTATATTCTATAGCCAGCTTAGTCAACCCAAAATAAAGCATCATTCAAACTTCAGATTTCAGCAAGATATTTCTCTGAGCAGAGAGGGAACTAAAACGTTCTTAGTTCTGCCGAGGACATCCATCTGGATTATGCAATTAGAAAACCCTGTTATCATGGCACATCCATTCGCACGGGCTCAGAATATAGGACCGTCTGCATGAAATTACCATGTCAATGCATGTAAATCTCAGGCTTTCTACATAGATTTAGACAACTGGCTATAGCCATGTGACCTCCACTCTCGTAAGCCTTGATTTGTTTCGTCGACATAAAGACTCCAAATTAGCCTGTCGTCTTAAGCGGAGCGTTCCTGAAACGCTCAATTTGAATAATGCACAAGGGTAACTCGACGGGTTCAATCTATTTTAGGCAAACCCATAAACTCCCACTCATCCTCGGATAATAGGAAGACAAACCTGCTCCAGAACCTCGCCAATAAAATATAGTATTCATTGATACGTCATGTTCCTTCACCAGTAGTTAGAAATTAATAGTGAATATACCCGACAACCCAGTACAGCTCATATGCACTCAGATAATTTAGCAACTTTGATGAGCTGCCATCTAATCAAACGCAACCATTCAGGTAATTAATTAGTCTAACGGAGCTTGAGAGAAAATGAAAATAACAACAATAGCACTTCTGCTTAACTGGAGCCGACTGCCTGGTCTTAGGTGCTACCTTTCTCTTTAATTGAGAGTGAAAGTTCATTAAGAAATTCACGCTAATGTTTCATTCGCTCAGCCAATTAACCCTGTACGCTCCTTGTGGGCCACAATGCGTTATATAAAGCTTTTCCGACTACATTTAATGAAGGTGTGATTCAACAATTGTTCTAGACATTAATGAATTTGGGGGGGGGGGGGGGGGGATTACTCAGCTTAGTATGGCGACGTCCATGAAAACCGAACAAGGTGACATGTCTAAAGAGTAATACGGCTTAGCGTATCCTTTGAACCTCATGTGTGTAATGAAATGGATATTTCAAAATCTGGAACACTATTAAATAAAAATAAGATGGTATGGGAGCGTGGAAAAATGCCTTAGTGTTTTTCATTTCATTGCACAAATCACGAACAGCCACTAACTCACACTCACTTTTGAACACAACTGAGAATAAAAAATTTTTTTTTTAAAACTACAGCTGAGCTGTGATTCCATGAGTTAAACAGATGGCTAAATCTGTTTGTGGATGTACAGGAGCATACGCAACATTAAAACCTGTGCAGAATTAGATTATGTTTTAGCATTATTCCACCTCACTGCCTCACTATTCTCTGAAACACAATTACCAAAGCCTTGTCCATGGCAAATGAAACTGCGAACAGCCCCATAAATTAGCTAAATGAGTTGATACAATCATTTAATACAATTTCTGCCTTCTTTTACTTTTGTTACTCCAGATGCTGGCATGTAAGCAATCAAAGTAATGGAACATTACAATCTAATCTAAAAATGCACCTATAGCTGTTCTCCCTGGCACACCCAGCCATCAGGAGGGGTGAAGCAATCTGGAAGATTTAGGAGGATGTACCAGCCGTCGTAGATGCTATGACACACGACTCTCAAACCATTTAAACGCCTGTTTTACAGCTTCATCCTGATGAACTTGCTGGAAAGGTTCATGTTCGGCTCACCTCGTCTCCAGGCCTCTCGCATCTCCCTCCATTAGTGTGTAATGAGCAACATGATTTAAAATTGCTGTGATCAGACCGAGACGCATCATCCCCCAGTAAAGCATGTGCCCACTACACCAGGTCAGGGGGAGGCTCCATCTACTCCACTGTGTTGACTGATTACATGCTACAATGCATCATCTTGTGCACAATGTTTCACATACAAGGCATTGACATGAAACATATAGACATAGACACTTATTGTAGTTCTATCCTAAATAAAGACTGCAGATGCTATCTCCAATTCCAATGAAGAGTTGGAAAATCTTACCTATCGATGACAATGATGCTTCTTCAGTAAATGTGAAAAGGCACGTGTCTTCTGCAGACTGTATAATTAAGCAAGACTGGCTCAACAGCACAGTTAAGCATTGGTCACTCATCACACTGGAATACAAGTTCTGAGGTCTGTATCAATCAGACAATTTTCACTGCCACTCTATTTAATCCTAGTAAACCATAAACCTGCAGCTGCCACACTACCAAGCAGCTACGGTACAACTGAACCCAAGGGACACAATTTCACCCGCAATGCTAATAATAATAATAATAATAATGTTTTAATAAATGGACCTAAAAGAGGCAGGATCAACAATCAGGGAACTAATGTAAAGCAGGTAAATACATTTATTTAAATAAACTCAACACTCTAAAGAAACTCCACAATTTTTTTGCAGAAAAGGCTCAAGTCAAAATGTCTAGCCCAAATAATCCAAAAAGTATATATATATTTTTTTATTCTAAACTAAAGCCTCTAGTATACTTAGTTTTTTTTTTTTTTTTTTAATGTGTACACTAGCGTATGCACACAGTCACATGCATAGCCTTTCAAAGTATTCTTCATTTGACATGTACGCATACACAGGCAGTCAATGCATGTGAATTACGACAACTTGCACTACCGCTCCTGGCCTAGAGTCAGTACAGAGCAGTAAAGGAGGTTTTTGGTGTGAAGGACGACATCGAAGAAGACTCAACAACATGAACAATGCTTGGGCAATTTCTCGCCACGATTAGCACCCATATACACATCCTTATACTCTTTAAGGCTAGAATTATACAAATGCGGGTACATCCTAACCTGCACTCCTTTCGTCTCTTCCGTTTATTCTGTTTTTTCTTCAACTACCTTGAGAATCAACGGCCCTCGGTCACTGCTGCCACTTTGTGGAACAACTAAATAGTGCAAAAGAATTAAATGTGCATGTGTGACCTGTTAGACCGGTTAGAAAAATTGATCGGCATGCATACCGTATGCTCGTACTCTGCTGATGACGAAATTTGCATCACGTGTACTGTAAGTTGTTCCTAGCGTACGCATAAAAAGTCAATCATACTTTCTACTTAAGACCTTGGGGTAGCCTATATAAAATATTATGGGCATAAAAATTATATACATCACTGCAAAACAAACAAATAAACAAAATCATTTCAAACTGCATAGTCGATACACCCACATGAAAGGGGAAAGGAGCTGTGCTATGCACACACACACACACACACACACACACACACACTCATTTGATTAATGGCTTTTTTATTTATCTGAAGTTGCTTCTAAATTGTACAGGTCTGGTTTCTGGATTGTTTATGAAAACGTTTATTTAGAAGGGTGGCATCGCAGGCATTTAAAAAAGTCTATTTGAGAACATACAGGAGCTACAAAGAATAGTCCAGGACTGATCTCAAACAGAACAGTGTTCACTGCAGGTCTATCCCCTGTGTCAGTTTAACTCTCGTACTCGTACTGAATGTGTACAGTAGTTTGTCAAGAAGTCCCAAACGTGACACGGATGAACGTATTTTGTTGTGCGTCTACAAAACTAATACCAATATGCCTATAATGTGCACTCAATGTGGGGAGCAGGAAAGGTTTCGGAAACATCCACTAAAAACATTCATTTGTTTCATTTGTATGTATCGGACAAAGGCCGAGACCGAGAGCACTTACAACAAAGACTCTTTACACAAATGTTAAATGAATGTCACAAAAAACAAAACAAAAAAAAACAAAAAAAACCAAACCAAAAAAAAAACCAAAAACACACAAACACGCCACAGAATATAAGAATTACCTTGTTACACAACAACCTGTTTTTAAAACTGTTTTTTATTAGTGTTAGTCTTAGGTTATGTGGAGTAGCCGGCGTATGCGCTGCTACTATAGCAACAATAACATATCAGAACAAGCTATTCATGTAACGTTCATGTTACAGCCAGAACTACCTATGCTATATGAAAATAACGGCAATCAGATTTGAGCCTTTACACATGTTGTGGTATAAATAATGGGCAGCTGTGGTTCAGGTGGTAGAGTGGGTTGTCCACTAATCACAGCGTTGGCAGTTCGATCCCCAACCCCTTGTGCAAGACACTCAACCCCAAGTTGCAGGGCTAGCACCTTGCATGAGTGTGTGAACGAGTGAATGAGAAACAATGTAAAGCGCTTCGTAGAACCGTTAAGGTTAGAAGGCGCTATATAAGCGCAGACCATTTACTATTTATATTATTAGTTATACACCTCTAGAAAATATACTAGTTCTCTTCATATCACACGAAAGTAGAGGATGAACATGCTAATTAATGACATCTTTTTGAACATGTTAGTCACACCACACAGAAGTAAAAGAAAATAGTCTATAACCATGTAACCATGAAGCCACTTCGGATCTCAATTTGCCGCATGAAGCCCAATGAAATAAAAGGAATCATGTAGCAGTCTCTGTAGCTGCCATAATACTTTTTATTATGTCTCTCAGCCTTACCCTCATGCTGCTTTTTCATTCCGGAAAAATGAATGAATGAAACCTAAACGAACACAAATGAACCCAACGCCACACCATCCCACACACATACCCTTCTAAATGATGTCAATTTTCAGGCGAGGCTCATGAAAAGGGCCAATTACTCGGCCATCCCTTCTCTCTGCCTCCCCCATCATGGATCTCAGCAGGCGGGCTATGATGGCCGGCTGATGGAACAGCATGATGGAACAGCCTCTCTGAGCCCCTGGTGCATCCCAAAAACCGCCTGGTCTTTCCAAGACCACCGCTGTGAGACTCGGAGGAGAAGAGGGACAAAATGGCATACTGCGTGATCACCTCCAATGGCTAGGAGGAAGGACAGAGCGTGTTAGTCAGAGCCTTTATTTCCCAAATGAGCACCAATTACGATAATTATCTTAATAACCGTGCATGAAACTCAGAGCTTCGTTTTAAAATGGCACATTTGTACCTACCAGGATGGAGTGGCAGCATTCTGGCAAGAGTTTCTGTGGTTTCAAAGCACAGAATGGAGGGTTGGTTTTTTTTTTTTGGTTTAAATAAAAAAATAAATAAAAAAAGAAAAAAGAAAAAAAAAAAAGAAAGAAAAAAAGGATTAGACTAGTGCAGGCTAATTTCCGTACTCTGGTTCACATTTATATAATTGTCTGTGCTACAAGGAAAGAATACTTGTGGCTTAGGAGTAATTCTGAGGCTGAATATATTCCATCTCTGATGTGTAATATTAACAAAAGAAATTTAAAGGTGGATTTCCATATTGGGCAAATAAAAAAAAAAAAAATT
>JANDJT010000199.1:6777982-6791713 GCA_024331685.1 Stegophilus panzeri | reverse complement strand
CTTAATTTTAAAATAATAACTTCAATTATTCACAATCCTTCATGTTAATTTTGCACTGAATATCTACTCTCATACTGAGTGAAACTATTAAATGGTAAATTTAAAAAAAAAAAAAAAAAAAACCCTGCCTATAATAAATACAATGAAATTACTGAACATATTGCTGAATACAGTAATATTTTGCAATTTTCCAGGAACACTACTCGTTAACCTGCTGCACAAAGGACAAATCCTCCCTGAGCACTTTATCAATATTTCTCATTAATTTGTGATATCATTGGCATGGCATTCAAGATTTATTTTATAGTGAAATTCTGAGCTAATCTTTTTCATTTAAAATGTCTTTCATCAACATGTTCATTCCTTTTCCTTGGTTTGGTTTCACTACATTACCCACAATCCCACTGACAGTGAGAATTAATGCTGCTTTCGTGGTGCCTTTTAAGTGGTGATTTGCGAGTCGTAATGACGTCGTTTCCCTCCTCGGCACGTGCGACTTGTAAAGTGGAAGAATAACAAGGATGCCTACTCGCAAGTCAATCCGTACAGAATTTCACAGTTTTGTTTGTGACTGTTGTGGCCAAAAAATGCTTGAATTTTTCTGCGGCTGTTTTAAAAAAAAAATTGGGAGGCAATTTGGAGTATTTTTTTTTGCAGAAAACTACATGAACTGGCGAAATTACAAGTGAACGAAATTGTTTTTCACAGTGATGTTTGTTGGTAAATGAGACCTTTTAGCAGTACTCATGTTCGACCCACGTGAATTGAGGGCTTTGGGTAAATGCTCGTTATAATGAATCGTTGCAAAATCGCAAAATCCTGGAGGGACTGGAAAGTGTGCCTTATGCTCGCTTTGTCAGCTCATAAAAAGCTACTTTAACTACACATTGACAGTTACAGGCCCGAGTGGCTATTAGTCCTGATCTACTGTAGTGAACTTCAAGCATTCATGCAGCATATGATGCGTTCGACTCAAAGTAACCAGTAAAAACTAAAGAAAATGCCGCCTCAATTTGCAATTCCTACCTAGACAATTTAGGGTCTTCTAAACTACACTTTCTTTCCCCGTTTTAAGGCGTGAACCATATCCGAGGTAAGTGGAATGCTGTAAAATACTTCTACATTGGATTAGTCATTAATATGACACTGAACATCAATGGAAAATGTTGAACAAGAAAAGATGCTGTTGCTCTTTTGTTAAGAGCTAACAATGAAATCTGACTGTAATTGCTTAGGTTTTCCATACACCAATTTCACAAGGACCGGCCATGTAAACCTACATCCGCAACAGTTACGGTTAATGCAATTTCTATGCTGAGGAAAAATGGAAAGATACTTCACTGCTTCTCTCTCCAACCTGCCACAAACAAGACTCTAGGACGTTAGCCGAATTGTTGTACAGCACTCTACTGCTACAGAATCAAGGCTGAGGAAGAGTTATAAATTCTTCATTGAAGAGTTTATTCATGGTTATCAAGGTAAGCTGACAACTAGCTGCTACTGTCACTTGCAGCCGCTAGCAACAGTGGGAGTCGTCGTTCACAATACGTCCAAGAACATGTATTAAAGTAAATTGGGTCAACTTTGACTTGATGTTGACTAACACTGTGTATTTTTCCTTTATTTTACACACCTAATTCTACTCATAGGCTTGTTAGTACAGTGCCTTATGACTTGAACTGGGTGGGTCAAATAAGGGAGACAGAGTGGTAACACTTTAGCGGCTAGTTGTTAATTGTTTTGCACAGCTTGTAAGAAAAAAAAAAAAAAAACTATTAGCCACATTAGTTCTGAGTATTGCACATCATATCACAGCTTATTAACACTTTACGGTAAAGACACACAAACACAAATGCACATAAACACAAACAGGTAGGGGGGTGTGACCCATAGTCATGGTCCTTGATGCTAGCTTCCAAACTAGTCGAGATGTCATTTAGGTCCATGGTCTTCGGGGTGCACACATTCATTCCTAGTAGATCTCTCAAAAGGCAGACTTCATTGGAGGTGGTTCCATTGAAAATTGTTCCACTGAAAACGACAGCAACAACCTTCAGAGGAGAACTTCCTTGAATGTAGTCATCTGCTGACTAAACACAAACGTGCTGCCTCTGAGAATCACCAACATCAGCCCTTCTTCTTCTTGTTTTGAATTACTGCACTGAGGCACACTACAGAAAGACTTGTTTCTAGACTCAGCCATCGCTATTACGGGAAGTCAGATCACACGGCGGCGGTCATTCCCGGAAGCAACAAACCGGGAAGTGTGAAATTGGCCTATTGTAACTGTGCAAGCAATGTCCCCCTGTGATCTCGGAGCAGTACACAACTGCTATCTTCACAGGGCAATGACAAAAACACAGCACCAACCAATAAATAAGCATTGAAAATGCAAAGCACTTCAAACATTTTTCAACATTTCAGGTTATACTATTTATGTAAGTTGCAGTATGTCTGTTCTGATACAGGAAAAGTAATCAGTGATACAGAACACATTAGCAAACATGAAGGGCATTGTTATTTTCATCAGTAGTTTCTCAATGCAATAATAATCATTATCATCACCATAATAATAATGCTTTGTTGCCAGATCTCCTCATGCTGCTAACTACTAAACAGCAGTCTGCCTCCATTTCATATCCAAATAACAGTGGGCCGGTTTCCTCCAGATACCACGTGCCCGGTTTGGAACTCTTGTGAGCAGATGCTAACTGACTGAGTTTCTGCAGGGAGGCATGCTAATTGTTTTTTGGGCTGGCTGTGAGCCAGGAGTTTTGATATCATCAGCCGGTCTCGCTGCCAGCTCAGCACTCGGGCAGCAGGCATTCCTGAGCATAATGAAAAAACAGCAACACAGCTCCAGCCTACGTTCGCCTGGGTAATTAAGTGGCCCTTTTACACAGCCTGATAACTTCCTGAGTGACTCCCGAGTACTTCCTCCACTTTCTCTTCTCAAGGCTCTGGCCTATGCACTCACTGCCTCTTGTGCTTTCAGTGATAATATATACAGTTCCTCCCCTCCCTCATATCTTCGCAGGATTTATTATTTAGGTCAAGGGTGTGGGCATTTTGAGTTATTTAACATACCAGATTCAACTCATCAGTTAAGTAGGAAGACCTTTGTGTGCTAAATGTAGTGTGCTAGAAGAGGGAAAACCCAAAACTCTGTAGAACCTTGGGCCTTCCAGAAACAGAGTTTTACACTTCTGCTCTTGGCCAATGTTGCATAAAAATTTCTCAAGTGTTAGCAAACCTAATAACTATACAGAGTTACCAAGCCCAGAAACATTCTTCAGAAGTTTGGCTCCATATCAGCATTCTTATTTTTCCCCTGAGCAGGACACTGACATTCCTGGGTCACTGGGAACACCTCTCTAAATATATCAGAACAGTGAATTAAAACAAGATGGAGTGCAATCAAGAGTTAAAGAAATTAGAAAGCAAACCCACAGAGCTATAATTCTAGGCGTAAGAAGCCATTTTAACAAAAGGAGTGAAGATTAGTGCAACTAAATCTAGGCCAGCGCTTATTTCACTTTAATCCTGGATCACATTAAACACATAATTACACGGATGCAGCTACAAACGTCTTCAATTACCATGACACAAAAATGAAAGTTTAAGAGTCTGTGAGACTTCAGTAGCTCAGGAAGAAATGTGAGTTAGTGTAGAATAGGATCATGGGGAGACAATGTGAGCAGAGCATGACGATGGCTTTAAACAAGGGGGTCATACTCATTTTAGCTAACCGGTCAAGTTATACTGTACAAAGCCCATTGTCAAAAGGGCCAGATAATAAATAAATAAATAAATAAATAAATGCATAAATATGACTTAAAACATCATCAGATTTCATCAGCAGTCCTAAAAGTAGATAGAGAGAACCCAATTAAACAAATGAGAAAAATATTCCACTTGGTCATTTATTTATTAAGGAAATTGATCCAATATTACATTTCTGTGATCAGCAAAAGTATGTGAACCTTTGCTTTCAGTATCTGGTGTGACTCCTTGTGCAGGAATAACTGCAGGTAAACATTTCCGGTAACTGTTGATCAGTCCTGCACATCGGCTTGGAGGAATTTCAGCCCATTCCTCAGTACAGAACAGCTTCAACTCTGGAATGTTGATGGGTTTCCTCACATGAACTGCTTGCTTCAGGTCTTTCCACAACATTTCTATTGGATTAAGCTCAGGACTTTGACTTGGCCATTCCAAAACATTAACTTTATTCTTCTTTAACCGTTTTTTAGTAGAACGACTTGTGTGCTTTGGGTCATTGTCTTGCTGCATGACCCACTTTCTCTTGAGATTCAGTTCATGAACAGATGTCCTGATGTTTTCCTTTAGAATTCACTGACATAATTCAGAATTCATTGTTCCATCAATAATGGCAAGTCGTCCTGTTCCATGATGGGATAAGGTTCTTATGCTGGAATGTAGTGTTTTCCTTTCTCCAAACATAACGCTTCTCATTTAAAAGTTGCACAAGGGGTTCACAACAGATACTGAAAGCAAGGGTTCACATACTTTTGCCACTCACAGATATGTAATACTGGATTATTTTCCTCAATAATTAAATTATCAAGCATAATATTTTTGTCTCATTTGTTTTAATTGGTTTCTCTTTGTCTACTTTTAGGACTTGTGTGTACGTTTCAACTCAGTGACAGTCCACAAAACTATTTGATATATTGGAACACAGATTCAAAATTCATGTGGCCAGATTAGGCCAGTAGGGTTGACACCCCTGCTTTAAACTAAAAAACTCCCCATGTACACATATGAAACAAAGCACAAAATCTAATTCACAAGTCAGGAAAAGAACATAATGAGCATTGAAAAAATCTCTTGCACCAACAAACAGTACAAAACAAATCCAAAGAATGAGCTGAGGGGAAAGGTTGCTAAGCCAGGCTTGCATACAAACTGAACTACACGCTAATACTCAAACATTGACTTAAAACATTAGTCCTACGTGACACGTCCACACAAAGTTTAGCCTGCTTATTACACCCAGTTAATCAATTTAAAATGTAACAGCCTCTCATTATCAATAAGTTGCTAAACATTTACGACACAAGATGGATTCATTAATAAGTAATGGTGTAATTACAGTTCTCCAAGACTTAATAAGACAAAATGAAACCATTAAGGGCAGACTAATATTCAGCTAGCTGAAAATCGTTTTCAAAGAGCCAAGTCACATTATATAAACACACAGGAAGATGATAAACCACACAGACCTTAATGTTATTGCCATGCGGACGGTTGAAATCAGCCTAGATGAATCAGGGAGCAGAAATGCATTGTGGGTGAAGCTGAAACAATGGGATTTCATTTGCATGAGAAGAAACAGATCAGTGAACTCAAGGGACCATCAGACACATCAGAGACAGAAAAACCACATACGCTCTGGACTAGACAAAAACAAAGCTTGCATAAGAAAAATGGTTTTATATTTTGAAGATGACGCATGAAAGTAACAACACTATGAAATCTTTTAAAGATTAAATCATTTGGAGGGAATTCATTTGAGTGCACAGACGGGTCAAGGAGAGAAAATCGTCACTGCGGTAGTTTTGCCTCATTATCTGAAACAAACAGTGGTGCTGTTATTATTATTATTATTATTATTATTATTATTATTACTTCTTTTAGCCATGGAGTACATAGAGCTGAAAACGGTTCAGGTCAGAAATACGATGACAGAAATGTAAGCAAGTCTTTGCCAAGTGTAAGGAAATCACAAAAATGATCCGAGCATGGAAACTGTGGAGCCGGTGTTTAAAACATTTTTGTGCCTTGCATCCAGCATTTTCACTTTTTGTTTGTTGGACCTAATATCCAGAACACATGGTATTTCTACACTGATACAGCTCTGTCCTTTGGCTCAGTTCCTGCCTCGCAGCTCTGTTTCACAGGCCGAATCTACAATAAATAAATAAATAAATAAATAAAAAGTCGCTCACAACCCAAAATACACAACATGTTTGGTTCACTTCCTGCTGTTCAACGATGAATTGATTTCTCACAGCAATGAAACTAAGTTTGCTTGGAACCGGACTGACGCCACCTCACTGAAATACTCCTGGAGCGGTTGTTTTGGTCTACACTCAAGTGTGACTGCCATGCTTAAACAAACTGCACTGAGGGGGAAAACACACCAGGGTTTGAGTCAAACCAACTAAACACTGCGTGTAAAAGCACTCTTGGGCACCTGAATGCTTGACTTCATCCAAAATGTGAACTCGCATTAGCACAATATTTGTTCCAACACGCCAATTAAGACGCTTAGTTTCTGAATTTCACTGCATTTCACAGAAAGTTGTCAATTGCAGAGGAAAAGGATGACACCGTCTGTAACATGACGCTATTAAAGCCAGGATTAGTTTTCTCTGGCCCTAACTATCCCCTAGCACATTGCACAATCACATTACCATTTTTTTTTTATTGATTCTGCATGATTGTAAAGTACTGATTACTGTCCTACCATCAAGTACAACTGCACACAGGTGACACTCATATGCCAGACGAGTGTGTGGTTGTCATTTGGAACGCAGAGAGAAAAACAAGCTGGTGTTAGCTATTAAGGCTGAAAAATAATAGCCCTTTTCAGCTGGAAAAAAAAAAAACCCAGCGAGGAATGACAACGTAAGTGAGCAAGAACTGATAAGGAAAAGTGCCGGCACGTCACTAGTTCAGAATCGGCATTTCTGTTTTAAACAAGATGACCATCTCAATCTCAGGTTTAGTGCAAAGGGTGTTGAGCAGCGATGCTTTTTAAATAAATTGTACTTGTTAGAGTGGTTTACTCGAGTAAATATGAAAATTATCATAATTTTCTCTTGTAAATATCAAATATCAAACTCCCATTAAATGTTGGTATTTAAGGGGGGTTGTGTGGCCTGTGGTTGTGTACTGAATTTGAGAATGTGATGATCCCTGGTGTACACACATCTATGTCTAATGGCGTGTTTTTGTGGAACCGCTAAATCAAGCGATGTATTATTCATTATAGAAAAAACCCACATCTTCAAAACAAGTTTTGAACAAACAGTTAACAGTATGGAAGCTCAGCACGACTCCAATCAAACTGCCAGTCTAGCGCAATATAATCAAGCTCAATGTATTCCACAGAAACACTCCTGACTGAGCAAGAGTATGTCATGGTGAACCAATCACAGCTGACATGAAGCTAGGTGGTGTGTTCCCTACATAACTGTTAGGTTGACTAAAGGGTTCACGGTCACGATAATTACATTGTCGACTTATCGTCCGATATATGGACATGACCTCGATCATTTCTGCTCACCTCCATATCGCCCATCGTGTTTACATGCGTGTTTGCTTACATAAGAAAGAATGTCACCAACATTTTACCCTTTCGTGCTGCTTCTGTCCTCTAGTCTGCTCGGGGGCTATCAAATTAAAATTCAAACTACAAATATTAGTCGAATTTAAGATAAAATTGCCCCTTCAAATGCACGAACTGTGTGCATTCGAACTGAAGATGTTCAGCAAGCACTAGCACTGATTTTAATTTAAACATACTGCTGAAAAAATGACGCAAGATATTAACAATGCACTTAATGTTTTTTGAAGAAGAAAAATCTGGAAAGAATTGTCCTAGTGATTCAGATAATCCAGCTAAAAGTTCATTACTCTTTGAAAGGGTGTGCTTGCATTATTGTGCTATTATATTATCATCATATCAGTGGCATGAAACGGTCTTAAAATGACTATCAACAAAAATCGTTGTCATGACAGGCCTAGAGTCGACTGTTTAGTTTTTTGTTTACACTTTACTATCTCTGATTAGGACAGTAGCAAGATTTAGACTAAGTTTATGTACACTATTTAGGCTAACCCAGCATTGTGAGCCTGACCTGCTGATGTTCTTTCCACTGACCAATCTTACCAGCAGATAAACTATATTTTATTTACTGCAACACTCCTGAGAAAGCTTCTGCAGTGATTATGATGATCGAACAAGTGAAGGAATAAAACACGATGAGGCATGTTGCTAGAGAAAGATAATCCACGATGGGGTGGTGTGGTCCAAATCAAAGCCTTTGCAAAGTATCTTAAAATAAAACTTTATACAAAGATCACGATTTTAAAGATTTCAGAATGTTTCTCGTGGTGCAAGTGATCACAATATCCACTTTATATAAAATTATTCATTTCCTTCTTGCACGCTAGTTACAGAACCTGATTTGAAGTTAAAGTTAAAATTGAGTCTAAAATAGTGAAACTTTTACTGATTATTTTCCCTCCTTGCCAGTGTTAACGTTTTTGAAGACAATGTAAAAGTATCATCAGTTTCATTTCAAAGGCATAATGCAAGACTATTTTGCTGCTAGTTTGGTAGAAAAACCTATATATTGTGCTACATATTCATATGTTGTAGAAAAGTATCATAGGATCTGATATTTTGTCATATCGCCTACCCCAATCCATCATGGCTTTAAACACTCAAAAGATCGTAACAAAGTAATTCCACGGTTTCTCTTAGAAACACAAGTATGCAAGCATAACAGCATGTGACATGACGTGAAAGAAACGCAACATTAGACTTATTAACAGTATTAATGAAGCTTCAGAAGAAGGCTGGGGGCATTTGTTACAGCCAGCTCGTGTATATTATACTACACCGCCTCGTAAAGGAGCAGAAAGTGTAATGAAAACAATATTTCACTTAAGATCGATGGAATGGTTTAGCCACGACTGATGGATCATACGGCACCATAATGTTTCCTATTAAAGATAATGTGCAAAAGCAGTGCCAATGTGCTGCGTAGCACTACCAGTAATAAGGTTTGTGTGTCAAATGTGTGTTGGGGGGTTGGTTGGGTGAAATGGGATTGAAAAAGGGTGTGAGAGAGAGAGAGAGAGAGAAAGAAAGCAGGAAAGGGGAAAATTCAAAATTAAATCATAGCATTTGTAATAGGTGGAGTGGAAAAAAAAAAAAAAACTACAATTGGGGTGTGTGGAAATTATAGTCTCTGATATGCATGTGTGTGTGGTCTCCTCTCTGTGACCCTATATAAGACAATCTTCATAGACTCATATCAGACTGTCCTGTAAGTGAAGCCCAGGAGATAGAAGGCAATCACACTCCTCTAAACAGCTCCATCCATCGAGTCCGATTCCGGCTTGTACATCACCAGCCCACACACCAAGTCCGAGTCCAAGTCCACAGAGACTAGTGGCCAATACAGACATGCTGCAGCATACAACCCCTGGCAAAAATTATGGAATTACCACACTTCAAGGATGCTCATGCAGCTTTTCTACTTCTGGGTAAATAAACAAATCACAAATATGACAAAACTATTTTTGTGTAATAGCTGAACATTCTAGCTTCGTAAAACTTAGCTCAGACTAATTAAATGAATTTATTTTAATTAAATGGCATATTTTTTTTTCCAAATAACAGCGTATCTGCACTTCAAATATAATACTTTTTAATTCCATATTCAAGAACACTTTTAAGACCTGCACGTCACTTCAATCATGCTACACGATACATCTGCAATAACGGATTGTGTTCGTGCATATACATCCATTTCTGGGTTTAAGTAAACTACAGCAGGGTAAACGTCTATAGAGGTTTATGGGAGACCAGAGCAAATATCCTTTTAGTATTACCATTTGCTCAAACAGGGAAAGAAATAAAAACATCCAGTATTTCCTTCCCATGACTTTCCAAGAGAGGAAAAAAATAGAGAGAGACGGATTACAGCAGTCAGAAAAGATGTCAAATTTACCATCACTCCCTCAGCAGCTTTATTAGAAAGCCCCTCGCAGCAGTGTTTACAAGATTTTTTGTCATTTGATGTCAGGGTAATGGAACAAGTAGTGTTATAAATGTACATACATTTTTGTAAAGAAGAAAATATATATATATATATATATATATATATATTTAAAAAAAAAAAAAAACAAACTTTTCTATTTTCTAATATTACTATTGCACTGAATAATATTTAATACATTTTTATTTGTGGTACAAGTAATAATATAACAATAGAATATATTTCTGACTTAATCACTTTTATGCGTTAGACCTTGTGGCTTTCATTTTAGCGGAAAACTGCAGGAAGACCTCCTTTTTAGTTGGCAACGGATTTTTAAAATTCACTTCTCATTACCAATCAGGTGAAATGCTGTAAACCTCTGCCCACTAAAATGTTTGAGATTACGCGAAAATAAAACCAAAGTGAACCTGGCGCGTGTTGTGTCTAAACGCAGGTTATACGCGACTCAAACTCACAGCACAGTCAAAGATGAGGTTGGTGTGGAGCGGCGTTTCCTGTGAACTGAGCCGCTCTAAAACACAGATGAGCCGCACACAGTCACACGGGTTTACCATCTCAAACAGCAACGAGCCAAAATAACATTTTGGTCATCAACCTTTACTATCAAAACAGCCTTTTTTGGCCCTTCTCCCACCAAATAAATTTCATCTGGAGCCACAAAACCTATTTGTCCCTTAAAATGAAGATAACACAGCGTATAAAGTGTTATATATATGTATAGTTATACTATACATAAAAGAATTATAGTTTGTTGCATTGATGAAATTATAGAACAAAAAGAAAACTGTTGACATTTTATTGCTGTTTTGAACTGTTATAACAAAATGAAAACACCAAACTCTTATGAAGAGGAGAAAGAAAAAAAAGAAAAGAAAAGAAAAAAAAAAAAAAAACACACACTGGCATGTGTAGGCCTACTTTAAAATAAAACACAGCTCTATGCAAGCCTTTTTGCGATCCAGAGACTTCTGAAGTAAAGACACAAGCCCCTTCTGTGCTCCTCTCTAGGTACCAGGTGCCCCATCAGTAGCCATACTCCATGTGGGTGGTGTTTATTCCTTTGGCCTTTAAAAAAAATTCACCACAGCATCACAACCCCCCCCCTCAATGATTCATCTCCAGCATGGTACTATTCAGCAAATGCTGTGTGCTTGTTTTGGAAATGTCTTTCAACATGACATGTTTTGTTGTTTGCTAATTTCTCTCCGCATATCAAGCACACAGGTATGCCAGCATCGTTGGCAGTGAAAGTAGATGCACCTGTCCATGCAGAATTAAAACTCTCTATGTTCCTCCGAGACCTTTCTTCTTTTTTTTTTTTAAATTTATCCATGGTTAGCTTACCAGGGGGTCGGAAACTGAAGATTAGCCACAATGCAGGATGTGCTGCATATTACTGTTGACAAAATATTAAAACACTATTTTATTTCAGTGTCTTAGTATCACCTCAAGCTCCAAAATAAGAGGTGTTCCCTTTGAAAGAAAAAATATAAATAGCTGTTATTTATTTCCATATTATTATTATTATTCTTTTGAAGAAGGGCTGAAGAGCCGCAGGTTGCCGACCCCCGGTTTAGGTGTTAGTGCTGGTTTTAGTTTGGCGTTTCTGTTTCATTCATCCCATTTCATTCATTTCTTACAATCCTGTCGCAAACACTGACTCCGCCCATTTGTTTTTCGTTTGTTTTGCTGTGCATATCGCTTTTGTTTTCTATCCTGACGCTTGCCATCTTCCTTGGTCTACCCGTATGTTTTCCTTTTATAACCTTCCAATTATGTTTATACTTGCACCAAATTTTAGACACAGCTGACTGGAAACATCCAACATCTTTTGTCACACTCCGTGTTGGATTTCCTTCTTGAAGGAGTTTTATAATCCTTTCCATTGTTTCAATTGAAAACTCTCTTGTTCAAAAAAATATGTGATTAATTAAAATTATTTCATTCAATTTCATATCTTCAGCTATTAAACAAAATTTGTTTCATGCCATATCTTGATTTGTTACGAAGTAAAAAAGCCGGTGAACATCCTCTAAGTGTGGCGATTCCATCACTGCCAGGGGTAGTATAACACAAACACACACACACACACACACACAAACAAGCCTGGGCACAAGATGGCACAGTGACGTCGACTGATACAGTGCCTTATAAGACAGCTATTCCCATGGGCTCTCATACACCACCTTGACCCATTTCATTTCATTTCATTCATTCATTCATTCATTCAGGAGGAGTGCAATACTAGCATACCAAGCCCTACTGCAAACACACAATCTTGCTCCCCTGCATAATTTAAGCATGTGGTGAGCGAGCAATACTGTGCAATACAGAGTAGCCTTAACACAACACACCTACATCAGCAAAAAAAAAAAAAAAAAAAAAAAAAAAAGGAGAGAAGTATGAGGGCAGTTGCTCGGCCCATCAGTCAAATTGCCAGCTCTAAAGACAGAGCAATAACGTGCAATATTGCAGGCTGAGTAAATCCCGCGGCAATCTACGATCTCATTTCCACCGGTGCCCCTACAGGGGATGCAGGATAAGGTGCCAATCGGTTATTAGGGTCCAGACCACAGCCTGATGCATAAAGAGAAAGAGAGAGAGAGAGAGAGAGAGAGAGAGAGAGAGAGAGAGATCCACCTCCAGAGGTGAACAAGTTGCTGTTATTTAAATAACAGAGCCAATATACATTCCAGGAGCAACGGGCCAGAGCTCTAATGAAGAGTCACAGGGTCAGGGCTCTGAAGAAACCATGGCCTACGCTCTTTATCCTCATTTACATTGAACACAGTGTGAGAGAGTGTAAGTCACACACACCCATACCATCCCTCCTTCTACATTACAGCATGTCTGCATTATATTCATATCCAACTGCATGGGAACTCTGTCACATTTTACTACAAAGAATAAAGGTCAACGTTGTTCAAATTGAGATGCTGAACAGAGAATACCAGTTCACTTAAAAGGTCCATAACCGGTTAAATTACTGATTAGGATTCTAATTGAAAAATATGACTTTCCAATGTGCTGTTGTCAACCTTGTGGGATATTTTAACTTCCAGTAACGGAATGTAGACTTTACAAGCATAAATTAGCTAGCATACGCTTAGTCAAGCACTTCGGTCTCAACAAAACCCCTGTCATAAAACTCTTTACCACAGCACTGTTGAACTCTCAATTCTGATTGGTCAGGTGTTGATTCATTTCCTAACCTCAGCTCCGACAGTAGTGCTGGCTGCAAGTCAAAATCACAGGTTTATAAATACTAATACATTCTATTGTTATGGTTTCTATAGTAACAACTCGTCCCCCAGAGACTTATATGGTGGACGTTCAACATAACGCAAGCCTAATAATAAACATGGAAAGTAAAAGAAAAAAAAAAAAAAACAACATAGTAATTGATATGGTAAAGGTTTCTGTAAAGAGAATGCTTATTTCACACTGATGGAAGGAGCATCAGGACATCGTAGTGGTCAGTAAGGTTTCCACTAGGGGAAAGTCTTCAATACAGAAGGCATTATGCTTTGTGGTTTCTCAGCAACACGAAAAGCTGCACTTTTTTTGTCTTTTTAACTACAAGAAAGGGGGCAAACAGGAGGCTGGTGACTGTTTATAATGCAAGTATAAGAGGAATTAAACACTTCAGGATGTGCTCTTATTGGAAAATAATCATGGTGCTAACAGTAACTATGCTTTGCCCAACCTGGTCACTGATAATTCTCCTATAACAGCATACCTATTTGTGATGTTGACTGAGAAAACTAATTTTGCACCAGACTGCAACACTAAAACCATGTTGTCTTAAAGCAAGGCAAAAATCACACAGGCTACGTTTACATGGACAGCAGTAATCTAATTATTGACCTTATTCTGAATAAGACAATATTGTGATTAAGGTGTTTAC
>JANDJT010000199.1:6761791-6773856 GCA_024331685.1 Stegophilus panzeri | reverse complement strand
ATAAGAGGAAAGGCCTGCCTGAGGGTAGAGAGTGAGTAAATCTGAAATACAATAAACCATCTAATCTAACTTGTTTTTGTATTGTAATACAGAGTGACTTTACTGTAGTTATTTTGGTCCTAAATATAAAGGTCTTGCATTGTGTATATATAAATAATGTATATATAAATGCTGGATGAGGAAGCCTGGTTTGCAGATGGAGTTCCAGTTCATCCCAAAGGTGTTGAGATCAGGGCTCTGTGCAGGACACTTGAGCTCTTCCACACCAACCTTGGAAAGCCATGTGCTTATGGAGCTCACAGGGGCTTTGTGCACAGGCGCATTGTCATGTTTAAACAGGTTTGGGCCTCTTAGTTCCAGTGGAGGGGAAATTATAATGCTACAGCATACAAAGATAGCCTATACAATTGCGTGCTTACAACTTGTGTACCAACAATTGGGGGAAGAACCACATATCAGTTTGATGGTCTGGTGTCCACAAACTTTTGGCCATATACTGTATAATATAAAGTAATAGTAATCTTTATCCAAATAGATTACTGTGGAGTGAAAATTTGCCATTGAACTTTTATGACATTTTTTAAATATATCTGGCCTAGATATTACTAAGCATCTAAAGATTGATGCTCTGGTGTCCACATACTTTTGGCTATATAGTGTATTGTAATACTGGATGTGTTTTCTGACAAAACAACTCATGCTATAAGTATACACTACGTTTAGTTTTCTGCTAGAGCATGAAGTTCACAATAATATAATACACAAAATAGCACTGTCCTGGGCTATTGTTGTTGTTTTTTTTACGAATATCTGTGGTAGGATACTTTGATAAGGAAGAACAAATCATTAGAACACAAAAGCCTATCCCAGGAACACTGGGCATGCGGTGGGTATACACCCTGGATGGGATGCCAGTCCATCACAAGGCACCATGCACACACCCATCTACACTTATTCACACCTGGGGGCAATTTAGCATAGCCAGTCGACGTATTGGTACATTTTTGGGAGGTGGGAGGAACCCGGGGAACCTAGAGGAAACCCACATAGACATGGGGAGAACATGCGAAACTCCACCCAGACAGTAACCCAAGGTGCAGTATGAAGGTGCAGTGTATACGTTTATAAGAATTGTAATAATATACACTGAAAATTTTTTTATATGTGGTCGGTTAGATTTAAGAAAAAAATATTATGTATGGTTTACATACAAAATATTAAGTTTCTCATGAAAACATGATTTCATTGCTTATGCTAAATTTAATTTAAACAACTTTCTTATTAATTAGATTGAATTTATAACAAGTGAGCGGATTGCAACCTTGGTTCGATCCTCAGCTCAGGTGAGAGTGCGGAGTTTGATTGAATTCAGGCCATTGAAAATACATGATCAAATCGTTGGATGTACGAAAAAGAATTATGTTATGTACTGTCCTCTTTCTCAGTCACACAACACCACAGCATTAATGATTAAAAAAACGTTTCTCAGGTGTTCTTGAATAGGTTAGAGTTAGCATTCTAGCTTCCAAAAGCGGTACTTGGATTTTTTTTCTAAAAATAAAAATAAAAAACATCAACATGATGTATATCGTAATATTTTAGGTTACTTCAACTACTTAGGTTACTTCGTGGCTGCCAAGCTTGAAAAAGTAGAGCATTATAAACAGAACAGAGAACAGTTATCACAGTAGAAACCCATGTTTTGGTCCAGTGTAACCAAACTCATGATGTGATTTAAAGTTTTTTTGTCAGGTGTTGTAATTCTTCTTCTTATCTTTGCACCCTTGATGTGTCAATAAGTACAAGCACTACTGATAAATGGCAGCATTTTCACCTCACAGCTCCAGGGTCTTCTGTCCCTGAGCTCGGTCTAGTGTCTCTCTGGAGTTTCTGTGCCTGTTCTTCCTGTGTCTGTGTGGGTTTCTTCAAGGTTCTCCTGTTTCCTCCTCCCACAAACATGCTGGTAGGCAGATTGGCTATGTTTAATTGTGAATAAGTCTGGGAATGCTTGTGTGTATGGTTCCCTGCAATGAACTGGAGTTCCATTAAAGCATCATGACCAGTGTTCCCCGGAGGCTCCAGATCGATTGCCACCTGGACCAGGATAAAGCGGTTACTAAAGACGAACGAATGAGCTTTTGATAAATGACAAAAATCTCTAAGTATTCACTTGGCCTAGTGATGAAACAACAAATAAGGACATTGGAGAAAGGCTTTGGCTCCTATGCCTACTTCCTGAAAACTAGTGTAATTATGTTAAAGTAGGGCTGGATTTTGTTATTTGTTCTTGCGCACTATGAGCACTCTCTGAAGTACCGTAACTAAAACACATCTTATAGGCCTGAGCTGAAGAGGATGCATCAGTTTAAGGTAAATGATGCATGCATGCATGCAAACTAATGGGCAATAACAATGGCAGTCTGCCAGCTAGTACTGATTTCCCATCGTAGTTGACGAGGTCTAATGAAAACCCTTTTGGCCAACTAGCCAACAGGAAGAGTTCAGTGCAATCTGCTTATGCTGTAATTTCTTTTCTGGGTCACAAAGTAACACTGCCTTACTTAAAACCATTAATTAGACCATGAAGTGAAAGTAATTCACTATGAGGTTACAGTTGAATAGCTGGAAAGTGGCCTATAAAATAATAATTTGCAATTTTGTCATCATAGATGACTCTAGAATGACATTTAAACAACAGTAATGTACCTCCCTAAAGCTTCCGTATATTCATATTCAAACATTTAACCTCTGGTAGCAAACACACAATTCTTACCATATGCTGAATATGTAATTAAGCAAAAGTGTTTTCATTAAAACCTCTTGCTTGTCTAATGTAAGTTTCAGTGGTTATACTTCTAAATTTTTTCTCTGTGACATGCACACAAACAACCGTCCAGTGCATTTACTGGAAGAGGCTGGTCATCTCTATATCCGTCCTCCCATTCACGCTCACTGCTTATGACTGCTTCCCAACAGTCCCATCCTCCTCTGTGTCAGCCCATAGAGGAGCACATATTTCTTAGTTTTAACCCAACTAGAGTCATGTCTTTTATTGTGAATGCCACAGATGGGTGGGGTTTGTATTTGTATTTAACTTTCTATAAGTGCTGGAATTAGTGATATTTTTAAGGGTCTAGTCAGAAATTCCTTGAAACCACACATGAACTATGACTTTACTAAAGAGTGTATAGAACATATTCGCTCTGGCTGAAGTATGGCATAGGGCTTTTCTGCCTATAGCATACTTTGACACCTCTAGTTTAAGAAATTAGAAATAAATATATTTCACCAAATATATAAAAGTAAATATATTTCACCAAATATATAAAAGTAAATATATTTCACCAAAATTATATGGAAATGTTTTTATTTTATTTTAAATCTTGCCTAAGCTATATTCCTGCAAAGATCATGCTGGTAAGGTGCCACTGTAACAAAGGCACTACCAAAAGACGTCTAAATTGCTAGCTACAGTAAGGGTGATTTCTCCACACAGTGAATGTTAGGCTTTGCTCAAGGTGTTGGACAGCTACAAGCCATAGCGAAATGGGCATAAGCCTAACCAAGATGCCGGCTGTCAAAATGTATGTGATGCTCCTGTGCCTCAGTCGGAATGGAAATTTTAAATACAAATTTCTCCCACTTCTTTGGGGAATGCTAGAACTTGGGATTGAGATACATGCAAAAGAAAAATATCTCCATTCAGATTAGCATGTAGTTTTCAGAACTATAGTAGAAAATGTCCAGATGTAACCATGTGAGTTGTTTATTTATATATGTTTGGGAATAATAATTGTACTATTTAAGCTGGGATTTATCAGTGTCATTAGTTAAAAATTAAGAGAACTATCATTACTTATCCCCCTAGCACTTTAAGCTTCCTCATTAAATAAAAAAAAACAAAACAAAACTATTTTTCTAGGTATTGGAGGGTGCTTGTGGAAGTAATTTTAATTGTACTCTTTACAAATCTCAGACATCCAAAATATATATTTGTTGTACTGACAAGCTACCAGTCAGTCAGTGTGCCTCTGCATTTGAACTTCATTCATGATTAATAGCAGTTCTTTTACTTTCAGCTAAAATAACTTACCGAGTTGTTTTGTGTGTACAATGTAGTAAAAGATGTGTTTAGTTTACTGTGCTCAGTTTAACATTAGTTATTTTTAATATTTATTATTTTATATTATTATATTATTAATATATTTTTTATATTTATTAGTTTGTTTGTTTTTTAATGGGTCAATCCATTTCAAGTGATCCAATAATTGCAAATTTGGTTGCTCAACCGTTTTTTTATTTTTCTACTTTTTTTTTGAGTAATTACCTCTATGTATTGACACCACCAGTTTTTTTTTTTTATTATTATTTCCCTCACTTTTGGGTTGAATATGTTTGGTGGGGGACCAGATACAGACCTGAAATTTTCCCAGAAATAAGTCCTCTATAGCAGCATTCTGCTGTAAAAAAAAATATTGAGATTGAGATTGGAGGTAAACTCTGCAGGACAGTGGACAATTCGAGGGCCAGATTTGAAGAACCAGCCTAATCTATGATGTTGATACAGGTGTACAGTTGGTATGCATGAATAGATTTTATCCAAATATGTAATTACAGTGTTTAGTTGGGTGTTTTACAAATTAACAGTATATGTAACTCAATAGTTACTTACTGCTTTTATCACAGGAGAAACATCACAACTCTGTTTATGACACTGTTCATTTGTAAAACACCCAACCAAGACCCTTCCCATTATAAATTGAGATTAAAAGTGGAACTGTGAGCAATCTTGAGCATTACATTTGGACTTAAGTTCTAAGTATAAGGAACAAGAATATGCAAAATGTTTATATATGTCCATGTACCTTGTAATGTGCTCTAGAGATCAGTTTTTTTCCCAAAGAGCTAGGACCATGTGTGTGCCATCACACACAAAGATGGCCGTTGTAGATAAACCAAGTTTAAAAAAAAAAAAAAACCGGTGGTTTTGCAATGTTCGATACACTCTAAAAAAATGCTGGGTTATTTTTTTCTACCCAAAAGTTGGGTTGAGCCTTTTGGGTTATTAAATTGGGATATTTTCTCAGTCTTGGGCAGTTTTTGGATAGTTTTGTGTAACCCAACCGCTGGGTTAGTGGCTGGGGCATTTTCACTGACAGTTGAATCAATGCAATCCTCCCCCACCCCAATGCCTCGGCCCAGCTCCTTGGGTCAAATCTTCTCAGCGCGGACTGTTTGAATTCGCCTCAGGTGGATGTAGTGGTTTTCACACAGAAAAACTTACATTTATTTGGAGAAACACACTCAGAAAGGATGTGCTAGTATCCTACACACTTTTTGTTATTAATATTTCAACACATATTGTGTTAAATTATCCAATAAATGTGTTAAAAAAAGAAAAATATTTCACACGAGTGACCAACGTGTTAAATTATTGTCGAATCATGTTGCGGACTGCGCTGCCGATGTCAGCGTCCAATTCTGAACTGTAGAGGTAATCACTCAAAAAATTAGAAACATTTAAAATGGTCAAGAATAACTCAAATAAGAAAAGGGGTCAAGTTGATTTGGGCAATCTTTAACTTCTGATTAAATGTGATCAGAATGTTTTTTTTAAATACTTTTCTCACCCATGTGGATGTCTTGGGCTAAAATATCTATACATTTGATCACTTGATTCCAGGTGTGTTGGAAGCTAGAACTGAAAAGGCATGTTCAGCATTGGAACTGTGATCTTCATTCTGTTAAAATAAATAAATAAATAAATAAATAAATAAATAAATAAAGTTTATGGGAGAGAATATTACTCAGCAGTTTATTTTACAGTCTGTTTTTGCAGAGAATGGAGTCAAACCTTTCACCATCTCTCAAATTTCAAAACTCTGGGTAGTACAAGTGTATCCGCCAAACTTGATTACATATGAAACGAACATTAAATACCTTCAGTTGGAATTGTAATTTTTATTGCTATTCTTGTGGTTGCAAGGAAACATGATTAAAGAGGCTTGCTCAGAACACTGGATATTTCTTTATTGTTGTTGTTGTGATATGAAAATTTTAATTCATTTAAAGTTTGAAACCTTATGGTATTCTATTTTTCAAAATGTACTAGGCAGATAATGTTAAAATAAGATAATGTTAAAATAACATCATTGAAAGTGATGTTCTACCCTAAAACAACACCACACACCTGTAGCTAGACCTCCAGACAAAAACAGATGATGAAGATTTCCTTGAATGGACTCTGTTTTAATAAAATCATTATCACTTTGTCTGCACTTCCGGGAGTTATCGATGCTTTTTGACAAGTCTGGAGCAGGTTCAGTCAATAAAATCACTCTCATCTATGTTTTCAGGCTGCAGGCTATTTACTGGGTCTGATTGTTTAGGGTGAAATATCACTTTAATCGATTAGACAAGCGAATGCAGCTTCTAAACTGCTTCAAAGATTCTGAAGAGAGATGAGGAGCAAAGTTAAGAGAAAAAACTTGATTCATATGTCAAGGCTTGAGATGGTGGTTCTTCGGCATGAAGTCCAAAAATCTGAAATATTTAATAATTGTGCATTCCTTAATCCACACTGAATGACTTGCATATCAGTTTCTATAACCAATATGTGGTCTTCAATTGTGCAAAAGATTTATTTGATGGTTAAATTGAGTCGACATTTATTGATTCAAGCTTCTTTCATTGACAAGTTAGTCTATTTTCACTAATGGCTTTCTATGTTACCCACAATGCTGTTCGGCTGCCTGCTGACAATGGTGCTAGTGAAATTTATACCTTGCTGATGCAGCACCGCTTTAGTCCTTCAGTCCTTTAGTGCTCTCACTTCTTAATCTGTTCATTCTGCTCAAGAAAATCAGGTTTCAAAGCTTTCATGCTAATACCAACATCATAATCATCATGCTTGTCATGTCATAGATAACTAATTAACAACTTCTCATGGAAATGATGAAAATACAGTACCAACCAACAAATTCAATTAAAATCCATTTAACAAAGCACTTTTAGCAATAGCCATTGTCAAAAGGCAGCTTTACAGAAATCCAGCTATAGATTTAGATCCCTAATGAGCAAGTCAGTGACAGTGGGATTGAAAAAACCCCTGAGAAGACATGAAGAAGAAACCTTGACTCAAAAGGGAACCCATCCTCTCAAATTAGCACCGGAATCACTATGAACATCACAAATATTTCAATGCATATTTAATTTGTTATTAGGAAGTACCAGGGAGAAGCTGTATGCTGTACAGTGTGTGAGTTGCGTTACTGTGTTGTTTATATGTGATGTCTGCCAGCTCCATATGGCTGCTTGTCTAGACGTGACCCCTGCAGCTTGGCTCTTTGTATAGTGCTCTATGAATGCATCCCCACTGTTCACTAGCTGGAGAGCCGAGGAACAAATCGATGTGTCTGTTCAACATATTCCTAAAAAAGTGGCACTGTAGGGGGTGAAGTCCCACAGAAACAGTAGACACCCCCCACCCCCGATTTAGCAATTTATTGCTAATTTACCCATACGAACATCCAACATCTTAGAATTTCTTATTTCACAATAAAGATCTTAATTATGATTATATCAGGGAAAGCGAGAGACAAACATGTTTTAGAGTAAAAAGTAGTAATAGAGGTCAGTGTGATTATATTTAGAAATATAGCTGAAAGCAGCAATTATTGGGGTTCAAGCCGTTTAGGGCCCTTAAAGACATTAAAAGATATTACTTAATATTGTGCAATCCTATAAGCACCTCAGTCAAAGAAAAACCAAGATGATTTTAAGAAATATCAACCTTCATTAAGCTCGTCTAATAGCTGCTGACCATTGATTGACTATGTTTTGGCGGCCAGGTTTTTCAAGATTCACAATTGTCCTCATATACTCTGATTGGGCCTTGGACAAGGACAATTCTTGCAAGATTTATTTATCATGTGTATTGTACCACTGGTTCCACATTTAGTGCCAATTTAAAGTGTTGTTCTGTTATAGCACCACCAATTGGTCACAATCAGTAATTTTCTTATATCTGTCCTCAGATTGAGCCCGTATATCCCAACTTTGGTGAAAATATCTCATTCTGTTTAAGAATTATTACTAAGTATCTAATGTGGCCAAGTCCACTACCTTTACTTTTGGCATGCCATCGACACATAAAATCGAAAGTTCAACTTTTTTTGATAATTATTTATAAACAGACTCCAAACAATCATGTAGCACTTGTTTAGTTGATATTGATCGAAAAACCTATGACTAGTTTGCAAAAGTGGGTTTTTAACATTATCTGAAATATGTACTGAACAGTTTGACAGTTTGTTTAGAATGAGAACAGGTATCATTTGATATATAGTACCTGTGTTTTTCCAAACGCGTTATATACAACTGTTAACACCTACAAAAATCATGATAGCACCTATTGGCCGACTTTTTAAAAACTTTGCACAAACCTCTTAGACCAAGAGTTAAATAGGTCCAAGAAGTTTCCTTCTTTTGTTCACGTATGTTTTTCGACATACGTGAATGTCCTCATAGACACTGATGGCAGCTGAGACAAAGACAATGTATGCAAATTTTGAAGTCAATCAGGTCAACGGTTCCATAGTTACAGCCAATTTCAGGTTTATTTGTGCGACCATAGATTGACCTCATACATAAGCATGCCAAGTTTGGTGAAGAATTTTTCACCTATTTCCTGTGTTTTCAAATTGTAATTGAACATTTTAATGACGGAAATGAAATTGGAGTTTATGTTATGTTCGTCTGGTCCCAAGGATTCCACAGATATAAGACACTTGAGTGTGACAAACGGTTCAAAAGTGATGGCCATTTTCCTAAAAATGCTCACTATAGCATCACCATCTGGCCAATCGGGCCCCGTACATCTGGCCCCGATCTGGCCCCGAGTTTCAGCTCCCTGCGACTTACGGTTTGGTCTGCACAATCAGTTTTAGGGCAGAATAATAAATATCCTTATAATTACAATAGGGTTTCTACCCTTCGGGCTTGAACCCCTAATGCATGGTGTCTCCTAAATTAAAGTTGAAAATGTTACCAACCTCATCTCAGACAGAAGTCAATATTTGTTCTTTTCTGCCTAGGCTACAATTCTACAGTATTAAACTGTGAAAAAATGGATTTTGTCTGCAGCCTCTGGTCCTCAAGAGCTCAATGTATTGAGTTTCAAATGTGCTTTTTCTCCTCAGAGAATTAAGGCTGTAGATTTCCTACCAATTTAAAACATCATAGATTAAGCAACTTATTGTTATTAGTTGTTCTTTATGCATTTTCATATTACTAAATTATTGGAATTAAATATGCAAAGACTTTCTAAAACTGCCAAACACCAATATGTTACTTTGCAAAGTGCCATATAGCCTATAACAGACGCATCATCATAAAATCATAGTCTGGTTCAATCTGATGTGGGCCGAGGATAGAGTTTGATTTACAGCTAATTTTAAGGCATCATTTATCTCCAATGTAATTATGGACCACAACACTGACCTTGTGTCTGACTGTAACTTGGCAACGGATTAATGATTACTTTCCTCTGAACCAAGCCACACCCACACAGCATCAGTACGTGGGCAAAGTACAGATTGCTGGTCATGGCTGTTCTGTATTGTTCATCACAGGGTCAAAACGGTGCCAATTCTCCACATAACATTGTTTGACATCTTACTCTGAATATCACTGTGCCCAAGCCCCTGTTGGCTGTTTTTGTTTAAATGTTAAATGTTTTAGTTTAATCTAAATTTTCCCACTTGTACACATGTAGGATATTGTGTGCTCAGGAGGCATTTAATAACCTCTGGGGTATGGATTTTAATATCTCTGCATCTCATTAACTATACTGTTGGATTGAACTATTTTTTCCCCACTTATAGAGGCATTAAGTACATAGTAACATCACCTTCAGAAACTCACAAAACATTAACCTTCACACCTTAATGAACATACTTTAGCAGTTTCCAATCTATGAGTGCACAATTCAATCCCCAAAGGCTCTGGTCAGCCATTAAGATAATATTCTTCCATGCTCCTCTCAGAACATGTGCTACTAATTGCACTCATCCTGATTTTTGGTTTTCTTCTGAGCTCTGCTGCATGAAAGATGCTGGTCACTAGTTAGAGTGTCTTAGTAGGAAGACTGGCTTGACAGTGCATACACCATTGCATACAAAGAGCACTGTAATGAGGCACTTAAGCAAGCAATAACTGACTACTAAATCACTGCAATCATAAGTGGTCAGGGAAACCTTAGATCTCTCTTTTCACCTTCAATAAACTACTGCACACTGCGAACAGATACAAACTGTAGCTTTCAGACATTTTTTAATGACAAAATTGAAAAAATAATCTACAGTTTCACTAAACGTCTATACCTGCAAACAATTTTATGAGTTTGCAGACAACCACAGAGACCTACCACCTGTATCCTATGGTTAAATGTGACTTCCTTCTCTATGCCAACTCATAACTAAGGTTATCAACGCTTCTCTTAGTTCTGGCTCTATCCCCCAATTTGAAAATGGCTTCAAACACCAGCTCTTCATATCCCAGTGCTTGACTGTGAGTAGCTCTTTAACTACCTGCCTATTCCTAACCTGTAATTCTGGGCAAACTACTCAAACTATGTCATATCAGCTCAGCTCAATGAACACATTGCCTCCAACAACCTACTGGAGGAGTTTCAGTCTGGGCCTGGGTCAAATGTCTTGTTGGTTGTGGCTGACTGTGGGTTGTTAAATGTATTTGTTTGAAGCAAGAGGTATGTACCACTGATCCTGGACCTGCTGGATTATGTGAGATTATATCTGGGAATCTCTTGGGGATCTCCTCAGCAGAGCTGGAAACTTTGGCAAGGAGTAGAGAAGTCTGGACTGACCTTCTTAGCCTGTTGTCACGTGATGTCCACCAGGAAAAGAAAAAAAAATGAAATTCAATTAATAAACAAATAAACATATAGTATATGGCCAATCCGATGTAAACATCTGACCATCACATATGTGGGCCTGACCTCATTAATATTCTTGTGGTTGATCAAGTGGAAAGCCTTCCCAGAAGAATGGAGGTTATAATAACAGCAAAGTAGGGACCAACTCCATATTAAAGCGCATGGTTCCAATCCTATTTCTCAAACAGAAGGCATTTTGCTTCATTTAATATGTTTAGGTTGTGCTTATTTCACCTCTCTCATGCTATTCTCCAAGACCCTGTTCTGGGCCCACTGTTACTTATTATATACATGTTCTCCCTTGGCAGATGGCATGGTCTGCACATCCATTGCTATTCAATGATTTACATGCTAAAGTCAGTTTTGGTGTTACTTTAGACTCTTCATTTGATTCTACCATTACTAAGACAGCTTTCTTTCACCTTATGAATACTGCCACTACTCTAGAATATAGAAAAGCCATATGAATGTCACATCTAGAATTGACTACTCTAACACTGTTTTTTAAGGACTCCCTGCCCAGAGGCTGAACAGGTTGTAGCATAAGCATGAGCTTAAGTTCTTACCCACACCAGACCATGGCAACATACTGTATAACCCGCACACTTGAGCAGCTACACCAACTCCCTGTTTGTTTCCAAATACAGATCAGAAGTACTTATTCTGGTTTTATGTAGCTTTCATGTAGTCTGACCTCTCTAAATATCTAGATGTCTTCTTTTATACTCGCTTCTTTCATCTCCCAACACCCATATGTTCTGTGTCCCCTCCTCACCACTGACACAGACACAATGTGCACTGCAAGTCTTGGTGTCTCTTCCTTCATCTCCATGCTTGTATCTCTCTTCCCCTTTTCAAAGCACAACTCCAAATGTTTTCCAGCTTCCAATAACATAATGGTTTCACAACTTATTCTGTCCCAAGCATGCATGTATTCTCTTCTTCTTCTGCTTCTTCTTCTTTTTCTGCTTAGTAGTAGTACTAGTAGTATTGCACAGAATTTAGGGCTGCACAATTAATCGAATATCGATCGTGATTTTGACTGCCCACGATTAAATGAACATGATCGACTGCGATATTGCCGTTTAAAGTTCGTCCTCCGCTCATAGAA